>VDFB02274714.1:35414098-35901988 GCA_007258455.2 Sequoia sempervirens | reverse complement strand
AAACATTTTCATTCAAATAATTTGCTAGAGCTACTAAATACTGACCTTTGTGGTCCTTCAAGAGTCATAAGTATTCATGGAGAAAGGTATTTTATGCTATTTATTGATGATTTCTCTAGAATGATTTGGGTTTCCTTTTTGAGAGAAAAATGTGAAGCACTAGAGAAATTCAAATGCTTCAAGGCTATGGTAGAGAATGAGAAAGGTCTGAAAATCAAGTTCCTGAGATCTAACAAATGTGGTGAATTCATTTCTAAGGAATTCAACTCTTATTGTGAAGAACATGGAATTAAAAGACAGTTATCTGCTCCCCAAACTCCTCAACAGAATGGAGTTGTAGAGAGAAAGAATAGAACAATTTTGGATGCTGCAAGAACCATGATGATGGAAGGAAATGTGTCTCAAATGTACTGGAGTGAAGCAGTAAGTACTACTATGTATACCTTGAATCAAGTAAATGTGAATGGAAATTTTGGTAAGACCCCTTATGAGTTATGGTTTGGTCACAAGCCTACTGTTAAGTATTTTAAGATCTTTGGAAGTAGGTGTTATATCAAGAGAGATGATGATATAGGAAAATTTTATGCTAACAATGATGAAAAGACACTCCTAGGTTACTCTACTAAGAGCAAGGCATACTAGTACTATAATAAAATACTAAGAAAGATGGTTGAAATGGCAAATTTCAGAGTTGATGAGAACTCTATCAAATCATCCAAACTATGCAACTATGATTCAGATGAAGACAACACAAGTCAAGTGAAAAACACTCAGACTCTGAATCTACTTTAGATTATTCTATATGTTCTGGTAAATCAAGTCAGTCAGGAAGATCAGACAAGTGGAAGTGTAGAAGAAAGATCCGAAGAATCAAAATTCCAAGAAAGTCCCAAAACTCCAAGGTATGTAAAGTTGAATCATTTTGAAAGTCAAATCATAGGAGATAAGAGTAAAGGAGTGCAAACTAGAAGAGAAATTACATAAGAATATTGTCTGATATCCAAGATTGAACCTAAGAGTGTCACTGAAGCCTATCAAGATGAACATTGGTTGGAAGCTATGAATGAAGAGCTAACACAGATTGAAAAGACTGACACATGGCTACTAGTTCCTAGGCCTAAAGACAAAAATGTGATTCGTACCAAATGGGTATTCAGAAATAGGTTGAATGAAGAAGGTGAAGTGGTCCAAAATAAAGCAAGGTTGGTATGTAAAGGCTATTCTCAAATGGAAGGTATTTATTTTGAAGAAACCTTTTCCCCTATAGCTAGAATTGAAGCTATGAGATTATTTCTTGCTTATGCTACATAGAAAAATTATAAATTCTATCAAATGGATGTGAAGTCTGCATTTTTGAATGGAGAATTAGAAGAAGAAGTGTACATTGAAAAACTGAATGGGTTCCAGGTAACAGATAAGGGAGATTTGGTTTGCAGATTGAAGAAAGCTTTATATGGACTTAAGCAAGCCCCTAGAGCATGGTATGCTAGATTGGAAAAATATCTACTGAAGCTTGGATTCACTAAAGGTACTACTGATAGCAACTTATACTTCAAGTTAGATCATGATAAGGAATTGATTATAGAAGTTTTTGTTGATGATATAATTTTTGGAGGAGATGATAATTTGTGTATGAAGTTTGCTGATGAAATGAAGAGTGAAATTGACATGAGCATGATTGGTGAAATGAAGTTCTTCTTAGGATTGGAAATTACATAATTGGACCAGGGGATTTTCATATCTCACCAAATATGTAAAAAGAGCTATTGAGAAGTTTGAATGGATGACTCCAAACCTATTGGTAATTCTAATGGTAACCGCCAGATGTAAGCTATCATAAAATGGATGATTCTCCAAAGGAAAATCAAACTTGGTACAAATCAATGATTGCGGATTACTCTGTACTTGACATAGACTAAAACCAAACATTATGAATGTTGTATGTATGGTTGGCATAGATTTCAAGTTGATCCAAAAGAATCACATGTGACTATTGTAAAAATAATTTTTAGATATCTTAAAGGAACAATTAACTTTGGAATTTGGTATCCAAAGAATGATGATCTCACTTTATGTGCATGGACTGATGTGGATTGGGCTGGTGATGTAGATGACAGGAAGTACTAGTGGTGGTTCCTTCTTCCCAGGGAAGAAGTTGATATCTTGGTTGAGCAAAAAGCATAATTCAATTTATCTATCCACTATTGAAGCAGAATACATTGTTGCTGCAAATAATTGTACTCAAGTTATATGGATGAAACAAATGCTGAGAGATATCAAACTGATATATGAAGAGCTTATTACCATATACTGTGATGATTCAAGTGCAATAAACATCTCATGGAATCTGGTACTACACTCTAAGACTAAACATATTTCAATTAAGTTTCATTTCTTGAGGGAGAAAGTGAATGAGAAAGAAGTCAGACTGTAATATGTGCCTACCAAAGAACAAATTATAGATATATTTACTAATCCATTGCCAAAGGATACCTTTGATTATCTCAGAGGGATGCTAGTGGTGATTACCCCTCTTGATAAGAACTAAAGATGAATTTATTTGCATCAATCCAAGAGCTCCATTGCTATATTATGATATAGATTGATGTTTTCATGGTTGCTACTTAGGGGGAGTAGTTATATGTGCAGATATGTGGTTCAAAGAATGTGCATGGAAAGGTCATGGTTACCTTTTCCATTGATTTCAAAGGGGGAGAAGTGCTTTGTGAAAAAAAAATCTTGTGGAGAAAAGTTTAGTTGAGAGAAGTACAAAAGAAGTCAGTGTGTTGAGTTGATGGTATTCTTTTTCACATCTTGTGTTTCCATCAATTTCAAAGGGGGAGATTGTTGGGTGCTATGGATATGGTTGCTAACATGTGGTTGTCATTGATGTCAACACTATTATCATTTGGTGTATTGAAGACTATATATGTCGAGGATATTGAGAAAATTGTAAAAGAAAGTATTCTTGGTTCCCAGTGGAACTATGCAGGTCAAGAAGGTGTTGCATTCTATACGTTGAAGATTAACTGATGTGGATTAAAGGGTTTATTTTTGGATGTTTCTAGATCATCTATCATAAGTTTCAGAGGTCCGCATGAATTTTTTATTATGTTATGGTTTGACAATGTGTTGTTGGTCTCTATCAATGTTCCTAAATGAAGTTTGTGTATTTCTTGTTTTCTCAGTTGTTGCAGATGCTTCTCTGTTGTTTCTTGGTGTTATTTGGTGTCTCTAGATCATTATTTATCTTTTTGGTATGTCCACATTATTCGCAGTTATCATGGTTGAAGATCTTGTCTTTTGCATGTTCAGTTTTTCTTGTTCCTGGCTGACATGTTGTTGATAGCGTGTTTTGATTAAAGTTTTCTCACATTGGAGATGTTATTTTGGGTCTCCACTATGTTGTGTCCAACCTTGGTGGATTCACATTAAAAGGTTATTTGTAAATTTGGGCTGACATCATAAATATATTTTATTTCCTTGGTTGACAAAGTAGTGATGAAATTTCATGTAGCGAATATATAAGGGAAATTAGTCCATTGTTGAAGACGATGCTTCATGTTCTCCTATGTGTGTATGTATGAATATCATTTGATTGTTGAGTAGAGTGTGAAGAAGTGTTGAGCTTAATTGGAACTATAATCAGGCTTGTGAAGAAGCTATTTTCTTAGTTCACAAATCTTGGATGGTTTGAATCCAAACCCTATTGCTGGACAGTGAGTCCTCTTTTGTAATTAAGTAGTGAGATTTAGGTAGTGTGTCTGAATGCATGTGCATTCCCCTTATTATTTATTTTATACTTCTAGCATAGTATAATCTTGTGGACTAACATCCACCATGGTTTTTCCCCAATAGGTTTTCCACACAAAAAATCTTTTTGTTCTTTATCTCTCTGATGTGTTGATAGTTTATGGTTAATTTCTTATTCATCAAATCTAAGATTAAGTTAAGATTAGTAAGAAAAAATTTAGTCTCTAATACAACTAATTCACCCCCCTCTCAATTGTGTTTCCTTTTTTTCCAACAACAATAAATCCCATTAGGAATCCAACTATGAAGTATGCAACAATGTTGTTTGGGTACAAAAATCTATTTCACTAATAGAGATAATTTGGTTTCTGCCACTGCAATTAATGTGGCATATGAGATGGCTGAAAAAGGAATGGACTATGACCTTTTTGAGTTGCTAAGGAAATAATTGATGTAAAATATAAAAATAAAACAAAAGAAAATAAATATGCATTTAAGTATGGGACTTTGATTATGTGTTTATTTTTCTATTTTCTAAAAGAACTTCTAGGAACCAAAGGAGTAAAATGGTTACAAGGAAGAGTAATTTCTCATCATATCAAAGATTTTATGAGTACTCTTGGTGATGGGAATGCACAAGATGATGCACCATTTTCCTTCTTTGTAGTTGTTTAGAAGAGAATGCATGAGAGACATAGAATTCCAAGGAAAATGATAGAGAAATATAAGAATGATATCATATTTTTGGTTAGTACTGATGAATGAATCATGGAATAATTATAAACAAGGACTATATGGATCCTTTCTTTGGGATATGAGGTCACTAAACAAGAGATAACTAGTTTAGGTAACATTTTTTTTTAAATTGCAAAGGATATAACTAAAGAAAAATATGGCACTTATGAAGAAAATTCCATTGAGTTGCACATGGACCAGAAGAAATTAGTAATATAGAATAAGGTTAGAAAGATGGTTGAAGAGATTGTAGAGGAATTGGGAATCTAAAAGGAACAAATGCAGTATGCAAGAAAAAAAGCTAATGGAGAACTAGTGCTACAGGAGGATCCAAAAGCACAAGAAGATCTAGTATGATAACTATCACTCTCTCTATTCAGAAGTCCTTTGGGACTAGGAAGCCTATTGGAGAGAAAAGGAAAACATATGTTAACTTCCTTCAGTGAAGGAGAAATCCCCTCCAATTGTGCATATGACAAGGATAGAGAAGAATATGGCTACTTCGGTAACACCATCTGTCGCCCTTACAAAGAAGAGACAAAAACAAAAGGTAGTAAGAAAAAAGATTAAAAGTGTCAATATACAAGAAGAAGAAGAAATGAAAAAATAAGTACCATAGTTGGTTTACAAGAGGAGAAGTGAAGCTTCACAAGGTGAAGCAAGAGCTAAAAGAAGAATATTTGACATTATTCACACAAACACTGAAAGAGGAAATTGAAGAAGAAAAGAAGAAATAAGCCACCAAGAAGGATTCTCTAGGAAAGAAGAAGAATGTAGAAACAAAGAAGACTATGGATGAGAGAAAAGAACAGAAAAAAACAAAACTAGTAAGGCCTCACTATCTTACGAAATTAGAATCATTATTCAATAGAATTTTGCAAAATGAGATGTTAGGAGAGACTATAGCCTTGTACAGAGAAGAAGATGAGGTGGATAAGGCCACCATTATTGAGGCAATTATCAAGTATATTTTTGTTCTTGAGGTTGACATGAAAAACATTAAGAAAAAAATACTTGGAGATTTATGGAATGTTTTGATAGAAAGAAGGAAAGAAGATATAGAAGAAGAAGCAAGGCTAAGGTAAGAATCATTGGAGAGGATTTCTCTAAGGAAAACAAAGCCACTTTGGCCACAATATTTATTAAGGAACTTATAACTAAGAAAAGGGTGACAACCCTTATGGGTAAAGATCAAAATGATCATGAAAGACTTAGAAAGGAAAGAATTGAAAAAGAAGAAGATATAACACAACAATTGTGAATGAAACTTGAGAATAAGGAAGTGAATGTCGAGAGCCCTACTCTAGAAAAAAATATTGAAGGAGATGTGTAGATAGATGATGCTCAACATGAGCATGATGCAAATGATGATGTTGCACAAGATAATACACCTATAGAAGTGGAAGAAATGATAGAAAAGAATGTTGAGGAATCAATAATCAGAGAAGACATTACAAAGGAAGATACTCCTCCTTCGATACTAGAACAAAAAATTACTCCTCTGGTTAAGATAGAGAACCTTGTAGAGGAAGATAATGAAAATAAGGAAGATGATGATGAGTGTGCATCAAGAGATGCACACACAAAATAAGAAAACCCAACAAAAATTGGAAATAATAAAGAAAAGGACACAAAGGGAAATGTTGTGGAGGCTACAAAGCCTTATGGTGAATCCTTTAGCTCCTATAGAGATTCCTTGAAGAATCTACTAGGCATGCAACTAAATTTTCAACCTTTTGTTTCATCTCAATTGCTACAACTACCGATGTAATAGGGAAATATAGATCTAGACAAGATGTCTCCCCTCCATAAGGTACAATTGGGAGATTTATTTCAATCACCTACCCAAAAAGAGATCATAGAGACTCACTAGAAGAGTGGAGAAATAATGGAGGAAGAAGTCAAGGCATTATAGGAGGTCATACTTGGAGTAAACATTGATACATCTCTCTCTAATATGGAAAAAATGAAACTTTTAATTGGTTCTTTTAAGGAATATGCATCTAGACTTAAGAATGAAGTAGAAAAAGAGGTAGAAAAGAGATGAAATGATAAGATGATGATGGAAATCATAGAGAAGTGTGCACATGCACACAAAAAGTTCTTAGAAATGCTGAAGAATACACAAATTTATGTGGATGAGGCAAAGGCCTTGTTCCAATATTGCATGAAGGGGCTTAGTGCCTTACAAAGTATAAAAATTGAGATGGACTCTATTGAATCCCAAATCAATAAATCCTTCGATGCATATGATCCAACATTGGATTTGTCTAGAAACACAAGGAACACTATTAAAGATATGCATAAGAAGTTTTCCCAGCTACAAGCATAAATGGAAAATGTCATCTTATAGTTTGCAGAAATAAGGGACTTGGTGAAAGATAAATTTATACCTATATCAAGTGCCCTTTAGAGTGAAAATAAGGCTACGTAGATGAATCTGATACTTGACATTTCAAAAGAAGGAGAAGATGTATTAATGGAGCTTGAAATGTAGTGTAGATTTCATAAGACAACATTGAAGACATGGGAAGATCACAAGAAAGCATGGAAAACCCATCTATAGAAGTTGTAGACGTCAACCTCCTCTAGTTGACATATTTTTTTTATCTTTTATGAATTTTAGTTTTTAAGTTTTTAGATTCTTTGTAAATATGTGAAGCATATAGAGTAGTTTCCAATACATTTTTTTTTCTTCACTCTAGTATATGACTCAAGGTGATTCAATTATATATTTCCAAGTTTGTATATATATGCACATATTTCCTAGGGGGAGATCTGGTGAATGTCAGAACAATTGGTATATGCGCCCTTTCCCCTTGATGTCAAAGGGGGAGAATTGTTTGGATAATGTTTTGGAGATTTTTGGAGATATTCTTGGAATGTTTCTACTAATGACAAAGGGTATATTGTTAGAATTTAATGTCATTAATGTTTTTGTTGGCAACATGAGCATGAGGGATAAGAACAAAGGTATATTACTATGTGTTGCAATATTATCATTGATGTCAACATCGTATCTTGATATGAATACTTTGGTGTAGATTAGTTTTTTTGGTTAGAAAAAATCTTGAAATGATTGTGGTATACAATTTTTCAAGATGGTTTGATCTAGAGAATTAATTTGTGTTGGGAATTGACTGTCAGTTATGCTAATTTAGTGTGATAGAGCATTCATTTTTGGGTCTGCATCGGTCCACAAATGAAGTTTTCACTCTATAATTCTAAAATTATTTTATTGGTTGTTAGGAGTATCTAATTCTAGAATTTCATCATGTTTTGGATTTTAGTTTAATAGATCTAAGTAATAGAAGTTCAGTCTAACATTTTATAGTTATTTCCTATATATTGCATTTGAGTGGGAGAGTCTAGACTTCTCCACGGATAAGGTTTTGGCTTTGCACTTTTGAGGATAAGTTGACAGATGGAAACGTTGTATGAATTCTAGTTGGAATTGAGTTTTAAGGTCCAAGTGTCTGAATGAGGATACACAATTGAATAATTTTGGTATTAGGTCTTCTACAACGCCAACCTAATAAGTGTGAAGGTATAGAAATTTTAAATAAGTGTTGCAATATTATGTTGGATCTATTATAGGTCCATGCCGACCTATTTTAAGTTGTTTTAATTTTTGAACCTCGGTGTGAAGCATGTGTGAAAAGGATTGAAGCTGACAAGTTATGTTTTGAATATTACATCTAATTAGGCTAACCTAATCAATGTTATGTTAGAAGCAAATATATATATGTTAGATTTTTTTTGGTGTTTTGAGTAGTGTGGTGAATATTGTGAATATCCTTGAATGTTTTGAATGTCCTACATGTGAATATTATTAGAGCAATGTGAATTTACGTTGTGAATGTTGTGTAGAATATGAGAGTGATGTGAATACAGAGGAAATAAGAGTATTAGATTAGAATTAGAGAAAGTGTGAAAGGTTTGTTTATTGAGCTTCATTAGAATTATATTTCATGCATATGATAGATCCAATTATAATACTTCAAAATAGGCTACGAGTCATAATCTATCTTCTATATTTTTCTTTGTGGGTAGTGAGTCCACTTGGACAGTGAGTCCACCTATAGTGAGCACTTCTATAAATATAATATAATTGTTTATAACATATTATGAGCTAATGCTCACTGTGGTTTTTCTCATTTTTGGTTTTCCTTGTAAAAATATTGGTGTTCATGTTTTATGTGGTGTTGTTGATGTTCCATGCTTTCTTTCTTTATTGCAGTTGAATATGTTTTGGTAATTGGATGTTTAATGTTTGAATGGTTTAAGAGAATACTAATTCACACCCCCCTCTTGATATTTTGGGTGTTCAACAATAACAATCAACATAGTTATAAATTAAACAAGACAAGTCTATATTACAATCCTATCATATACATATTAGTTAAAGTAGTTAATTTATGGAATCAACATTATAATACAAAAATACATTATTAAATATGATTTAATCATTTCTCAAATATCTTCTAAAATATGCTCTAGTAGAATCATTAATAAAAATTTGGATGATGCAAGAGTTAACACTTGTGATCCATTAATATAAAATTTCAAAATAACACTAAGCATGTGATTTCATAAATTTTTGAATAATTTTAGGATTCTCAATTGTTGAAGTCCAAAGTCATATTAAGGAATTTTAATAATGAATCCAATTTAACTCTAGAAATGTTAGAATAGTTTCCATCTAAATCTATTCATAACATTTTTTAAAATATTTTTTTCTTATTGCTAAGTATTATTTGGTTCATCATAATGTTGCATTCACCTTGTAAGACTCCTTAGTTTTAGAAGGTTCTAAATTTACTCCATGTGAGAAATGTTACACAACCCAACTATGTATGGAAGTATCCTAGTTAGAAAAGTAATAATTATATACCTATATAGTTGTAGAAAAAATATCTATTCAAAGTTAAGGATACACAAAAAGAAGTTTGTTGTACATATTGCACTAGAAAATAAGTATTTTAAATACATAAAATAAATATTTATTTGTGGTGCATATTTGGATGTGTTTAGCACATTAAATATTTATTTGGGTCCAATTTGAAATTTGTATTGCACTATTGATTAGATATTCTATATGTTGGTTGCACAATATAAAAATATATAATAATAATAAAATTGTAGCAAAAAGTAAATGTTGGGCTCAATGGTTTTGAAAACCCTAGTTTAGCTAATATTATTTTATGTTTTGTATGACCTAGAATCTATAAAATCAAGCACTATTTAGTGGTTGGGTTGGTTTTCATTTGTATTGGGCTATCTTGTAGAATGCATATGTGAAGCATGACATGTGATGTTTTGTTTAATGGTTACTCATTATGCTTGGACACATAGAGGATGCATTGAACAACTTGATATATCAAAAGTATTCATGTAAACTATATAAGCTTTTTTTAATGAATTATAATTTGACCATGAACTCTTTTGGAAGATTGGGTTTTCCATCATGAGGGTTTCCTCAAGTATATATTATGTCATCTTAATGACGTATGGTTGTTTTTATTTTATATAGAAGATTTTGAATACTTTGTATATTTTTCTCTCATGGGGTTAATATGAGAATATATTTATTCCCACATGATTTTTCCTTTCAAATGGTATCAGAGCCTAGTTTCCACATTATGCTATGAAATATCCCTAGTTAAAACCTTTAGTATGAATATATTCTTGTGCATTGTTGAATCCATGGTCTTGTAGGGAAATCATGGAGTCATTTTCAAGGTCAAATATATATTTTAGAATTATAAACTAAGTATGAATTATTTTGGTAGATGTGTTTTTCCCTCATGAGGGTTCACCTTGAGTATACATTTTGTCATCTTAGTGGTATGCTTGTTTTTTCTTTTATATAGAATATTTTGAATATTTTTTGGTTTATTTTTCTCTCATGGGTCATATGGAAATATATTTATTCCCACATGATTTTTCCTTTCAAGTGGTAGTAGAGCCTATTTTCCAAGTTATGCTAGGAAATCTCCCTAGTTAAAACCTTTGGTATGAATATATTCTTGTGCATTGTTCAATCCATGTTCTTGTAGGAAAATAATGAAGTCATTTTCAAGGTAAAAATTATATTTTTAGACTTAGGTTGTTTCAAATGTGAGGTTTTATAAATATTTGGTAAGTGGGTTTTCAATTACGACTCTTTGTATAGATGTTTTTGGGATGACTATTTGTTGAAGACCTAGAAGAAAAAAACCTCAATATTGAGTTCATACAACCCAAAAATATATAGACCCATATGAAAGTAAATATATTATCATGTTAGAAAAAGGTATATTTTAGACTTTGATAAATCTTCATAGATATAAATCTATATATTGATAAACAATTTCTATCACAAATAGATAAATTTGGTAGAATTATTAGAAAATATTCTAAACTAATCTATCTTTATACCATTTATAATTTTTTATATAAAAATAAATCTAACATGAAAAAAAGAGGTTTAAACTATTAAATATATATAATAGATTTTTTTGGCTAAAGCCCCTAGATATGATGCTACCCAATAGGTTGTAATGCCTAGCATGCTAGGACTATAGTAGGGCCATATTATCAATGCACCACCCCATTGTTCCATATTCACCAAAAAGTATAAACATGGCTCCATACTATCACCACCTAGACGTTACTAGCTATCCACCACTAACACTAGTAGTACCACCCACTAGCTAATGCATAGCCACTAGTTTTTTTTATTTCTATCTATAATATAGGAGTAGCTTTTTAGGGGCATAGCTTTAATAGATGGTATTGAATTTTTGACTTCTCGTGGGAATAAAAAATATCTCTTCAAGTACTACATTTTGTATAGGTTTTGTTATCAATTTTTTTTTAAAGAATTTTGTTCCTAAAACTAGCATGTTTTGGAATGGTTAATAGATGACAATTATAGAATATAGAATCAAATTTTATATTTTGAATAGGAAATAGAAATAATTTGTATTGTATTACATATTGGATCATGTATTTTTCCCTTTAGCAAGAAAAGGGAGAGTTGCACTTATTTTAGTTCTCTTAGGATCGTAAAAGTTGGGGTGTGTTTATGTGAGGATTTTAGTCAATTTATAGAAAAAATATTGTAGGGGTGCATGTTTCATGATACCAATGTTATACTACAATAGGGTATAATATATTCTACTTTATAACATAGGATAATTATCATTTATAGAGTTTTTTCTTTGATTAAGATAGGTACACAATTTATCTTCTAGTTTGAGGACATGGCTGCTATGTGTATGATGCAAGGATTCTTGGTTCAATAGGAGTTGAGTATAAGTGTAGTGACGGTGATTATTATAGTGTCATGGATTATTATGTATATTTGATATTTTTTATGATATGGTATTATAATATTAATGTATGATTGCAAGTGGTGGTATTATTCAATTTTAGAAGGTTTTTCTTATTTCACGGTTGTTTATTTATTTTATTGACGGATATGTGCAGGATCATGATGGGCCAAAAAGTGACAATATGATGGGTATATATAGGGTATGTGGTTGATGACTTTTTTTTACCCAAAATTGATGAAATGAAAAAGGGTTTTTAAAGGAGATTCTTAGCTTTCCAACAATATAAATTATGCTTTACTTTGAATTTAATAAATAATTATTATTCATTTTCTATTTGAATTACAACTAAAGTCCTATTGATAGGCTAATTGAAAAACATATATAGCTTTCAAATGGTATCATATTTTTTGAATCTGAAACATGTGTCACATTCTATGTTTTGCATACTATAGGATTAAAAAAAATGAATTTCATGAAGTTTTGACCAAGTTAAGGTGGTCGACATATGAGTTTTTATATTTTTAAAAGTTGTAATAAAAAACCATAATTAATTATTTACTTGGAAAAAAATTACAAAAAAATATGCATCACATCGGGACATGAGTCCTCTACTTATATTTAAAATCTTATAATTTTTTATCATTTTATTGTGGTTGTGGTGGTTAGACAGACACCCACTTCATATTTTTTCCTGAAATTTAAGTACTACTGCATTGAAATTTCAAATTTTTACCAAATAGAATTTAAAAAAAATAAACCTAGTAGTTTAGAAACTATATTCATTTTTCTACAGATTCTATTCTTACATATTTTTTAAATAATATAGATAACTTATTCATTTTTTTACGTCAAGTTGCCTAACTCTATTTTTTCTAAATTTTTCGTCACTTAAGGACTTGTTTTTTCCATGATGATCCTCCACATATCGTGACTATGGTTACTATTGAAAAGAAAAATTCCTCTAAACATACACCAAAAATAGGAAACCTTGAAAATGTGGGACATAATTTACAAGATGACCTCCAATAATTTAGAAGTTGAATCATGATGTTATATATTTTCTAAATTTGAGCATGTGGGAGGAAGGGAAGACAAGAAAACAATTCTAAAAAAAGAATATGCTAAGGCAATGCACCAAATGAATTTTTTTAATGATAATGAAGTAGCAAAAAATTAAACTTTTTTAAGAGAAGAAATTATTTATGTTGTTGAAGAGCATAGGAATGCATGATTTTGGACCATTTATCAATATTACTCATTAGGAGCATTAAATAAAGGAATAGTTTATAATAAAGAAGAATAATTTAAAAATAAATATTCAAGAACAAAGTGTAATATTCTTTTCATTGTTGGTTTGTGAAAATATATAAAAAGGCATAGTTTGCATAATTACAAAATATTTAATCAACCCTAAGAAGCACCCATTGAGGTCAAAATATTTATCAAATTTTTGTCATAAAAAAAGGATTGTATCTTCCCTGATTTAATGCTTTTATATCTATAGAATAGGGTAAAATCATGGGAAAAGGCATGGATCAATACTACCAACCACCAAATACATAAAAATCAAAACCTAAAGACCCTAGTCCAATAATGAAGCACAAATAAACTTAGAAACATAAAATAATGAAGCAATATTACCATAATTCCTATGGCATGGTTGAATCACCTTCATTGCTCTTCTCTATTTTTCTTTATATGCTTGCTTGTCCTCAGATTTGGAGTATGCAATAATAAGCCTAGTGATAATAATAGAAAAATATAAAAGATAGTGGTTGTTATTGTCTAGAATTACATCTAAAATAAAAGGGATAAGTATCTTTTATAGAAAACCAAATTTGAATGAGAGGCCAAGATTGATTGGTTGGTATTGGCTTGTGAGTTGTTAGGTTCCCCCATAGGAGACTAGTCTCGCCTCAAATTACCCCATTGGAAACTGAGATGGGTTACCTAGATACCCCTATCATTAACAAATAAAGATTATAGAAGAAAGGAAAAAGGTCGACTTTTAAATTAAATAGCAATATAATTTAAAAGTAGAGGAAAAGGGAAAATTAGTAAATAATTAAAATAATTATTTATTAGTGGAAGGAAAAGCTGGGAATTAAATAATTAAAATTTATTTAATTGTAGAAGAAGAGGCTAATGAATAATTGAATAATTAAAATAATTATTAAGTTATATGGGAAAAGGATTAACTAGTGACACAATTAATTAAATATAATTTATTTAATTAATCAAAAGAAGAATAAAAGAGAAAATGAATTAATTAAATAATTAAAATAACTCAATTATGTGGGGAAGAAGGGAAATCAATGTAAAAAAATAGTTTTCACAAGCTTAGGACATATTTCAGTGTCTACATTTTCCCCTCTTTGATATAATGTGAAATCATCCGAACATTGGATCATAGAACAAATAAATGCAACTCGAAATATGACCCGGTGTGTCATGATGAAGATAGGATAAACCTATGCCCCATCAAAATATTTTAATAATTTTAAAAGAGTTTCACAAAATTTGAAAAATTATTCCAATAAGAAAATTTGATAGTGGGTAATGAAAGGATTGATGAAATGAAATGTTAGCAAGAGCAAATGGATGTTAGCATGGAGTTAGTCAAAAGGAAGAGGAATTGATATTTTCTTGAGAGATTCTAGGCTTGCACAATTATCATAATTAGGCAATAAATTATAGAAAATGGACAATAAACACCATGGTATGGCATAGACCAAGGTGTGTAATGTTATCCCTTTGCAAAAATAAAAGAGACACTTAACAGATAAGGAGTGCCATAATGCATACTAGGATCCAAGCTCCCCCAATACTTTTGTCAAGAAAAACTGTAAACAACAATCAAAGAGAAAGCAAATCATGAGACATCATCGCTCCTCCAAACCCTTCTTGGGACATCCTTGAGGTGGCTAGTAACATGACCAAAGACAAATCAATAAAAAAATAAGACTAACTAGACCAACATAGTCAATGACCATTTATATCGTTTTCTAGTGATTGTTTGTTGATAGGATTGATGATATTTGAGTGATTGTTTTTTTGATTGATTGACAATTGGGTATGTGTAGGATCATCATGGGAAAAACATGCCCTTAAGTGGCAAAAAATTCAGAAAAATCAATGTTAGGCAACTTGACATAAAAATTTGAATAAGTTATCTATATTATTTCAAAAATATGTAAGAATATAATCTATAGAAAATTGAATGTAGTTTCTAAACTACTAGGTTTATTATAAATAAATAAAATCTATTTGGTGAAAATTTGAAATTTCAATGCAGTAGTACTTAAATTTCAGGGAAAAAAAGTAGGTGTCTATTTGACCACCCTAACCATATTAAAATGATAATATTTTTTTATAAGATTTTATATATAAGTAGAGGACTCATGTTTGGATGTGATGCATTTTTTTTGTAATTTTTTTCCAAGTAAATAATTAATTATGAATTTTTATTACAACTTTTAAAAAATATAAAACTTGTATGTCCGCCACCTTAACTTGGTCGAAACTTCATGAAATTTAATTTTATTTTTAATCCTATAGTATGTGAATCATAGAATGTGATACATGTTTCGATTCAAAAATGATACGTTTGAAAGTTATAGATTTTTTTCAATCAGCCTATCGATTAGGACTTCAATAATTTTAATAAAAATGAATAATAATTATTTATTAAATTCAAATTAAAACATAATTTATATTGGTGGAAAGCTGAGAATCTCCTCTTAAAACCCTTTTGTTTCATCAATTTTGGGTAAAAAAGTCGTCAGGCACATACCCTACAAATACCCATAATATTGCCACTTTTTGGCCCATCATGATCCTGCACATACATAATTCCTAGTTTTAGGAATGAAAGCATGTTGTTGTATAAGATGTCAATTCTAGTTTCAGTCATGCATCCTCTTGTATAAGGCTTATGATAGTGTAGACAAAAGATTATGTCCTATTTCAAGAAGGATACATCCTATATAAGAAAAATGATAGGACTAGGTCTAGATTCAGGAAATGAGGTAAATTATATAATAAATTGAGTATGGATTTGATAATTCCATCTCTTGTATAAGACCATTGATTTGATGATAAGAAATTGATCAATTTGGATTGAAGACTAGCTGGATAGCTAATATGTTGATTCATGATTTGATTGAGACTTAGATGACTATTTGTGTCTAATCAAAGTGTCTAGTTTATTATGTTATGTGCAATGATTGACTTGAAAAACCCTAAGGAATTTTCCTAGTGCCTCGGGGGCTCATTAGTGATGCCCTTGCCTAAGTAGCATGCAAAGAGACATCATAGTTAGACTGAATATAACCATGAATAATTTTATTATGAATGATGATTAACTTTAGTTGACAAAACCTAAATGATTGACCAATGTGTCAGGGGCTCATCAAAAATGGCCTTTCCTACATGAAGTCATAGAGGAAACATAGTTTGATTAACTTGGAATCATAAGACTTGACACTATTTTGGGATTTTGAAATTTATTTGGATGTTTTTGAATTTTGACATTTTTTTTTTTGATTTTTGATATGTTTTATTTCTTTGGATTTTTGACATGTTTTATTTTTTTGGATTTTAACGTTTTTTTTTTGGATTTTGGGGATATTTCAATTTTTTTAATTTTTTTTTAAATTATATGGATTTTTTTTTGGATTTTTGGAATTATGACCTCCAATAGCAAGTCTAGAATCCATTAAAGACATGATTCAAGGATTTCCCCCACTTAGGTATAGGACCAATTATTAGGGATGGAATTGGATGATCCTTATTGTGGATGGAAATGGATGGTGAAAGAAATGTAATGTGAATTATTCTTAGGAAATAAGAAGGACAACAAAGTGTTATTGTGGATGGTGTGAGGAAGCATGGAGGCGAATTCATTATGAGTGATGGTGAAAACTAGATAGAATGATGGTAAATGATGGAGTAAAGACTCACTACACATGGCACTTGTTTTTCTAGGTTTTCACCATGTTACTTATCCAAAGTGCCACTAAAGTGGTTTTCACTATTGGAAAAATTATTTCACATTACTATTTTGTCAATATATATATATATATATATATATATATATATATATATATATATATATATTTTGTGGTCACACAAGATGCCTATTTTCTAGGTTTTCATTAGGGTGACAATTTTTTTTGTGTTTTCAATTATTTTGTATTTTGATTTTTTTTTAAAGTCTCTAAAATATAAGTGTAGAAATTACAAAGGTGTAGGCTATTGATAGGCTCTAATAGTGGTCACCTTTAGGAGTAGAAATTTGATAAGCACCGGATCTATATATTTATATTATGATGTACAAACCCAACCAATTGGGCACATATCTGGATGACCATACCAAATGAAAGGATATGATTTGACCAAAGGACATGAATGGTAGATATGAAGGATGATTGATATGGTAGACGAAGGGATCTATGGTATGATTCCTAACATACACACTACATGGGCCATCAGGCTTTACATGAAAAGGAGTTTTGGAAACCAACAAGCTACCGTACATGAAGGGGTCATCATCAAAGGGGATGGAGTGATATGATGAGTGTATGGATATGGGTGGATTTGTTAGAGTGACAGATTGGGTGAAGATGATGAGCATGGAGACTTTGGATCCACAAGTTCACCTTTTGATATTTTGTTTTGAAAAATTCTCCTTGCTATTTTGGACATAGAGGCATAAATGGACATCAATTTTTGCTCACTTTCATTCTTGAATTTTTTTTCATCTTTGACTTGTCCAATAGTATTTGATTTTGAATAAAGGACTTTTCTTGATCTTTCTTTTGACTTTGGATCTCCATTTGAAGAAGTTTCTTTCACTTTTGATTCCTAAGTTATATCCTCATTATTTTCTTGAGGTGATACTTGTCGATCCATGTTTATGGAGTGGATGAACATGGATGAGATGGATGAGTCATATTAAATGATATGAATGTGTAGTTCATATAGAAGGTTGGTGATGTAATCAATGGATTCTTTGTGACTATCATTTTTGGCACTATTAACATCAAAGGAGGCTTGCACATCCTTAATGTTTTGGTGAGAAGGTTTAATAGATGCAATGGTAGGAGATGCATATCCTAACTCAAGATGGTCAAAATGGAAGGGCGATAGCTCAAAATATGGAGTGGAAGGAAAATGATCACGAGATGGAGAGGGATGATCTTGGATGTCCTTAATAGGATCATGATAAAAATGTGGATTATCATAGATATCATGATAAAAAATGGGATTATCGTAGACCTAAAAGGATTGGGATGGAGTGGAAATAGTAAGGACTAAATGATCTTTAGGATTGAAAAGGATTTATGTCCTAGCATGTCGATCTATTTGCATTCTCTTACAAAGATATAGAGTTTGCTTAGGATTATCCTTAGGGTTCTAGATCTTCTTAGTAGCATTAACATCTCCACTTGTAAACTTAGGTGATGTAGATAAGTTCGTGATACAAAATGAATCATCAATACAATAATCTCAAGATCTCAAGTCTTGAATATGGATCTTGGAATGGAAGATGGAATGTTGTACATGGATGCTTTGGTCAAAGTGGAAGGATCAATGTAATGGGATGAAACAGATGATGAAATTTCTTGATTGATTGACACTTACCATTTTGGTGTCCCTCTTAAGTTGGTATAATATTGAAAGGGATCAAGATCACTAGCTATTATGATTTCAATGCCATTGTGGGGAAATTTTAAGCATTAGTGGTATGTGGAAGGGATGACCCATAGCATGAATCCATGGTTAGCCCAAAATAATGTTATAGGGAAGATCCAAATCCAATACTTGGAATGTTGTATCTAATATGGTAGGCCAAACTCTGATCGGTAGTGAAATGATACCCTTAGAAGAGTGTTCTAGATCATTGTATGCCTTTATGATAATAGTCTTTAATGAATCCACACAATCTTCAAATAAACCTATTGTTGTAACCAATTTTAAGGTGCACATATTCAATCCTCCTCCACCATAGATTGGGATATGGTGTTGTACACAATTGCATAAAATGATTTATTATATCTTGTAATTAAATAATTATTTAGTTGTGATGCACCTAGGTGGTGTTGTTAATCACACTAGGTAATTATTTTGGGACCACTTGATGTTGTATTGTAACATTGTATTATTATTTATTATGCAGGAGACATGTGCTAATAATTTAATATTGGAGAAAATATTAAATAAAGTAAAAAATTAGTACCCAATATTAAATAAGGGGTTAGTTGTTCTATATTCACATGGTTTTGTGGTACATGGTTTTATCTTACCACTAGTTATATTTTTCTAAGCTTGAGTCTATAAAAACAAGCACATATTTAGTAGTTAAGGTTGGCTAAGTGGTTGGGTTGTCATTATTGAGTCTTTTTGAGGAGTGTATATGTGAAGCATGACATGGGATGTGTGGATTCATGCTTGAACACATGAGGATAAATTGGAGGGCTTATGATTTAGAGGTGTTCATTGTAACTCTTGTATGGCTTTATTGCAAATTAATATGGAGTATGGATGCTTTTAGAAGCTAGGATTTTACATCTTGAGGCTTTTCCTAGGTATCTTGTGTAATATTTGATGGGTATGTTGTCTATTATCTTTCATATGGATTATGAATACTTATTTAGATAAATATCTCTTTTGGGTTATATGGAAATTGTCATTAGATGGTTGAAAGTTTCTTTCAAGTGGTATCAGAGATATGGTTGTGGTTGTATAACCCTAGGTTGATAAAGTATTGGTTGAGTTTGAATCTATACATTGCATGAGAGGATGGAAGACATGGCATGATATGAGGGTCTTGCAGGTTGTTCATTGTAGATCTAAGGGTTATGGGTTTGCTATTATAATAGGTTGTTTGGAGATTTGGGGCACCGTGACAAGTATTTGGTAAAAAGAGTTTCTTGGATGTGCATTCAAATGAAGGTTTTATTAAGGAAATTTTGTAATGACCTCTTGGGACAAAATGAACCTCATGGTTGGATTCAAGTTGTCCAAGAGATGGAAATTGATATAAAATACAACATATTTTGGTGACTATGAAAAATGCAAAAAAAAAATTCCCATACCCCCCTATTCGGCTATACGAACATCATAATTGCAGTATTTAGAAAAAAATTATTTAAAAAAATATATTTCCATCGGTCTTCAAAAATTTTGCTTCAAAATGAAAATGAAAATAATAAAATAAAAAACCGATATTGAAAAAAAGTTTATTTAAAAATTTAAAAATAAAATAAAATTTATGGGGGTCCATCCCCCCCAAAAACTGTAGTACCTTATGGGTACTTCAGGGCCTAACAACCCTTATATTAGTGTAGGAGTTGTTGGCCTACCCGTTAGCAATGGTACACTAGTAGGGCTTTACCCCAGCCTAGCATTGATTGCTAGGTATGGTAGTATTAAATACCATCGACAAAAAAACTTTAAACATTTTTTTTTATTAAATAAAAATCTTCAAGGCGGGGGACCTAGCTCAATTAGATAGAGCATTATGTTGTAGGAAAGAGGTCATGAAGTCTAGTCTCCCCCCAAACCTATGGTACTAGAGGGCATGTCATGCCAACGCCATTAGTCACATGAGAAAAGTTTACCAAGCGCACTGCAGTTTATAGGGGACAGATACCTGACCAATTCTTGTAGTCTAAAATAATTTTTAAAAAATATCTTCACCTATAAAATAAAATCCATCAGTTAAATTAAAAAGGTGGACCAAATTTTTATTATTTTAAAATTAAATTAAAATATATAATATTTCGGGTCCACCACCGGTGCACCACCTGGGGGGCCACCACCATGAATGGCTCTACCTAAGGGCCACCCCTGATTGCATTTCTTAGCCAAATTGGGAAAACAAATTCTAGAGGGCATAAATTTTTCCCAAGGTGTCCATTTTTTATCTTCCTAGACTTGTTGGAAAGCCGACTCAATGTTCTACACTATGGTGCTAGTGATTTTCTCAGATTTTGTAGTTTTGATAGTGTCTTTCTTGCTATAAGTCAGGTGTTCCTTTTGAGCTTCGAGAGGTCATATCTTGTGCATACGGAGTCAGATTTTGGGCTTCAAATAGTTGACTAAAAGATTGTTTAGTGCACTACATAGTGGATTAGGTTTAGAGTTGTTTTGCCATAATTTATTTGTTGATATTCTATCCCAAACTATTTATGGGTTGTTTTAACTATGGTGATACTATGAGTTTATGGGTTGTCAGATTTATAGATTTGATGTTGGATTCATTGTATGCTCAGTTGTACCTATGATTACTCTCATTTGAAATGGTTATGAATATATGGTTGGATTTGTATATTTCATTATTGTTGCAAGTATAAAGAAGTTGCAAGGTGTTTTCATTTATGTCAACTGGTCAATTGGTCATCAACTGGTTGCTATTGTCATTAATGTCATGCATGTAGGTTATTGATTGTATATGTCAAGGATATTGAGAAAATTATATTGAAGGAAGATTGCAAGTGTTTAGTGGTTGCTCCGAGTTTTGGTCTGGGATTTGCTTCTATGTGTATTTGGTTCAAATATGTTGATCATGGTTGTTGGAAGTTGTTATATCTAGATTTTTGGTTTTTGATTCATTGTATAGTGTGAGTTATGTTTACCAGTTGTGAACCGTGGTTTTGTGTGCATCTGGCTGAGTTCTAGGAGAAATGTTGTTGGTCAAGATTTCTCTTTGGTTAAGTCTTATGACTTGTGGTTCTAGAGTTAAGTTTTTATTATCATATTGAAGATAATTTGGACATCTAGAAGGATCGTGCTTAATTGTTCTGTATTTTTTACACTAGTTTGGTAGACCTTGTATTAAACACTACCTTTAGAATTGATGAAGCATGTTGGGACGTATTTGGGTCCTCATCAAGCATGTGTTTGGGTATCCCTCATTCTAATTCCAACCTAGTATGTTTTGGTACTAGCCTAATTTGAATTTAATGATGGATGGTTGACTTTGGATATGTTTCAAAGTTGAAGATGGTATAAATACAAGATGAGTTAGGTGTGAATCAAGTGGATGAATGTAATTTGAGTGTGGTAGATTAGTGCAAATTCTAAATGTTGAGTTTCCAAATGTAGTGAGTTGAAGGTGGACTCTATCATTCATGCATGTCTACAAGTAGTTGAGAAAATTGTGGTGGATTTCTCTATTGCATTGAGATTGTCTTCTCTTTGTAGCATATCTCTTCTATCTTCTTTGTATCTTTGTGGTAGTGATCCCTCGAGGTGGTTATCCCTATTTGACAGTGAGTCTTGATTTGGATAGTGAGTCCTTATTTTGGTAGTGAGCCTTTTGTAATTGGCTTTGATATTTTCTATAGTGTGAGTTAATCCTCACCATGGTTTTTCCCTCATTAGGTTTTCCACATAAATCTAGTGTTACTATGTTTGTGTGATAGTTTTTAGTTTCTACACTTGCACTTAATGTTTAATCATTTTAGAAAATTTAAGAATTGTGATTGATCTAAATTGCGGTGAATGTTATAAAAGTTTAAGGAAAGTTTGGGATGGTTGGAAAAATTACTCATGATTATTTGAGGTTCGATGGAAATAATTATGCTATCTTGAAAATGTTGATGGAAGAATATATGTAGTATTGTGGATATGATGTGGAGAAAGCTTACAAGAATCCTTACACTCCTCCTACTAATGGTCTAAATATAGTTGATGAGATCAAAGCACATGAATTCAACAATAAGGAAAAGTACATTTTGAAGAATAGTCTTGTACATTCTAAGTTGATTAAATTTCAAAATTTGAAGAGTGGTAAGGAAGTTTGGGATGCTCTAGAAAATGCACATGAAGGTTATGAACAGGTCAAAGAGGAAAAATTGCAGAATTTGGAGATAGTTTGAGCTCCTACATATGTCTAAAGATGAGAATGTTAAAGCTTATGTATAGAGATTGGATGAGTTAGTAGTTGGAATGTGAGGACATGGTACTACAATAGATGAATCCAGAATTGTAAAGAAGATTCTTACAACTCTCCCTGATTCTTACAATGAAAAGGTATGTGATATTGAGGAATATATAAATTAAAAGACTTACACTAAAGATTAGTTGTTGGGAACTCTGACATCTTATGAGATGAAGAAGCCAAATTTGAGAATGAATCCAAATGAGAGACTACTTTTAGGCTACAAAAGTTAAAGATATAGATGAAGAAAATATTGATGAAGAAGAAGCTAACTTTTTGAGAAAGATGAAGAAGGGATTTGAAAAGTATGAAGGTAAGTTACCCTTTAAATGATTTAGTTGTGGTGGAATAGGTCATTATGACACAAGGTTTTCGAAAAGAGCTAAGAGGAATAAAAAAAAATATGAGAAATAAAAGAAAGGTAAGCAGATCAATAGAGCATATTATGTGAATGAGGATGTTAGTATATTTTATGAGGAGTATGATTATGGATATCCTGATGACAATGAATGCTTGTTCTTGGCTATAAAAGATGAACCTACTTGTGCTAATTCTAAAAATGAGATAAAGGAATACCCTTCGAAGAAGGAGAAAAATGAAGGTACCGTAATCTCTTCCCTACATGCTAATCAGGAAAAGAACTAGTGGGTTGTTGATAGTGGTTGTTCACATCACATGATTGGTGATAAGAGTAAGTTTTTTAAACTTGAAAATTATGATGGTGACTTAGTTATGTTTGGAGATGATACTAGTGCTAAAATTTTGTGGGATAAGTTAAGTAAGTTTTGATGGAAAGCATACTATTGATGACATCTATTATGTTAAGGTCTTAAGACATAATATTTTGAGTGTTGGATAGATTTGTAGTAAAGGATATAATATTATATTTGAGGATGAAATATGTGTGATCAAGAAAGGATCCAAAACAATGATTGTTGCAGGAAATAAATCTAAAGGAAATATCTATCAACTTAAGGGTGCTGATGGACAATGCTTTATGACTCAGATTAATGATAGCTGGTTATGGCATTAGAGAACATGTCATATTCATTTTAATAACTTGGAAAGGATTAGTGCAATTTAGGTTGTGAGAGATTTACCAAGGATTACAAAGCTCATTAATGCTATTTGCAAGAATTTTCAATTTGGGAAGCAAATAAGAAATCATTATAGATCAAAGGAACAATCTACTACTAAACTATTGGATTTAATTCATATAGATCTCTTTGGTCCTACAAGAGTGAGAATTATACAAGGTGAAAGGTACTTTATGCTTTTGATTGATGATTATTCTAGATATACATGGGTTACATTTCTTAGAGAAAAATCAAATGCATTAGATAGATTCAAGACATTCAAAGCTATGGTTGAAAATGAAGTAAATTTGAGGATAAAATTCTTAAGGTCTAATAGAGGTGGTGAATTAACTTCCCATTACTTTAATATGTTTTGTGAAGTGTGTGGAATAAAAGGAAAGTTATATTCTTCGATAACTCCTCAGCAGAATGGAGTTGTTGAAAGGAATAAAATAATAGTTCAAAGGCTACTAGATCAATGATTATTGAGGAAGGTTTACTAGAATTTTTCTGGAGAGAAGCTGTACACACTACTGTTTATGTATTCAATCAAGTTCAAGCAAGAGAAAATATTAGAAAGACTCTCTATGAGCTATGGTGTGGAAGAATTCCTACTGTTAAATATGTCAAAGTATTTGGAAGAAAATCTTATATCATAAGGGATGAAGAAAATTTAGGAAAGTTTAATGCAAGAAGTGATGAAGGAATTTCTCTTGGATACTCTACTAGAAGCAAATATTACATACGTTTCAACAAAAGAATAAGGAAGATTTTAGAAAGCTCAAATTCCAAAGTTGATGAAACAATGAAGAATTCAATTGATATTGATGGATAAGTGTCTGATGAACCTAATTGTGTGAGAATTAAAGAAATTGTGGAAGAATAGGAAAAGGATGAGCAAGAGAAGAAGAATGAAGAAGAAGAATAGGAAGAAGAAGCTCTGGTAGTGTCACCTAAGACACCTAGATATGTGTAGAAGAATCATTCAGAAAATTAGATCATTGGAGACAAGACAAAAGGAGTATTGACAAGAAGCAAAGTTGCTACTGGTGAAGTAAATTTGTGTTTACTTTTTGAGATTGAACTAAATAATGTAAGTGAATCATGTAAAGATGAGCATTGGATAGAAGCTATGAAGGAAGAACTTCTATAGATTGAGAAGAATAAAACTTTGGAATTGGTCCTAAGACTGCCAGACAAAAACATTATTGGATCAAAGTGGGTATTCATAAATAAGTTGAATGAGAATGGAGAAGTGGTTAGAAACAAAGCAAGGCTTGTGTGTAAAGGTTTTTTTTTTTTATAAAAAGGTGTAATGCACCCATATTATTAGGGGTAAATTCTTTTGACCGAAGCTATGAACTGGTTACAAGAAACCACAAGAAACAACCATATGCGTGAGCGCAATAGCCCAACGAAGGCTCAAGGCCTGTGAACACTTTGTCCCAGTGAGGGTTTGAACCCTAGTGGTCATCACTACAACCAAGTGACTTGACCACTAAACCACACCCTCATCGGCAAGGCTTGTGTGTAAAGGTTACTCACAAGTAGAAGGCATATATTTTTAGGAGACTTTTGCTCTGGTGGCAAGAATGGAAGCTGTCAAATTGTTCTTAGTGTTTTTTTCTCATAGAGATTTCAAAGTCTATTAGATGGATGTCAAGTTTTCATTTTTAAATGGTGAGATAGAAGAAGTCTACATGGAAAAATTAGAAGGATTTTAATTGTTAGATCAACCGGATATGGTTTGTAGATTGAAGAATGCTTTATATGGTTTGAAGCAAGCTCCTAGAGCTTGGTATGCAAGATTAGATTGGTATTTAATTTAGCAAGGTTTCAACAAAGGTATGACAGATAGTAACCTATACTTTAAAGTTAAAAATGAAAAAATCTTGATTGTGGTTGTATATGTTGATGACATTATATTTGGAGGAAATGAAACTATGCGTAAAATGTTTACGGAATAGATGCAAAAAGAGTTTGAAATGTCTACATTTGGAGTGATGAATTTCATTCTTGGGTTGCAAATTAATCAAATAGAGAAAGCAATGGAAGATTCCTATTATGTGATATCACAACACGTGCCAAGACTATAAGGCTTGGGGAACCCAAGTGAAAACTAATGCTTATGGAAGGTGCTATCTAGATGGAAAGATCACCAGGAGTGGAAAGAAAAATAACTTTTCTTAAAAGAGTACTTTGTAATTCGAGTGTTTTGGGTACTAGGTACCAGGAACTAGGAAGGAAAAACATGTGAAAGAGGTAACAAAAGGTGTTGAGTAAAGTGTTTTCGTCTAGGAGAAAAGCTTCGGTAAATATGGAGATTTCGGTAAAATCCGAGGTTTGGGGAAATTATGGTAAAAGCTGAAATAGTGGGTATTGGGTAATGGGTAGCAATGCAAAGTGAAGTTTAAAAGTTTAATGTTATCCCAAAGGTTGGATGTTCTGGTAACCCCGCTAAAAGGAATAATTACATGAGAATATATGATTCTTTTTTTTGAAAGCATGTTATTAATGATGATTAGTTAATGATGGTTTTATTTACATGAGATTTTTATGAATGTTTTAAAAGGGATTTAATATGTGGAATTGGTGATTGCGGGAGAAGCAAATTGTGATGCAAAGTTCAGGTATGGATGGTTAATAAAAATTTGGGTTACAAGCATATATGATGGTTTTACCATGTTTGGTCATACACTTTGAAAGCTCATATGGGAATATAACTCATTGAAAAGAAGTACCAAATACCAAGATACCATGAATATTGGTTATACACATGTGAAGGAGGAACTTGTGTTCAGTCCTGGGGTGATTAACCTATGGGAATGTTCAATCTGAGTCTAAACCTGGATGTGGGAAAAAAATGTCCACTTGATCATTTTGAATGTGTGGAAATTTCTTGCATTTTATTTGGCGGATGTGCTTTGTCCAAGTTGATACCTTGATTATGTTAAGATAAGAAACCCGAAGGATATCAACGTGTAGATGAAGGTCAAGCTTCATTGAATTTATTTACAATTCTCTTTCTAGTTGTCATATTCCATGTGCCTTGATGGGATTTTTCCCTTGGATTTCCTCTCATGTATTTGTCTTATCTTCCATATGTCTTGTTTCTATAAAAGGCTAGGAGATATTCCTTTTTAAGGTATGTTCAGAATTTGTGGATGTCAGAAGAGCCAATTTTTTTTTAAGTTTTGTTCTTTTTTCCTATTTTTGAATCATTCTGGATTAAAAACTTGTATGCACATAGAGCTTAATCAATATCAAATCCAACTTGAAAGCTACCATTCTCATGGATCTTTTGTAGCTAGTTTGTTCATTCAGTCAGACAAGACTATATGATGCATTGTTTAAGGGTGCATACAGAACCTACTCGGTGTCCAAACTAAACCCCCCTCTTTAAAAGCTCACATTGTTCTATGACTAGCTATGTAGTAATCTAGTGATTTATAGAGTGGTTTTCTTTTATTTGATTAATTCTTGCGGCATGCATGGAAAATACCTGGGAGTAATTTTGTTTTTCAAGTATTTTTGATGCTTTATTTTAGATTAGATGTTAAATTTTGAAAATGTTCCAAAAAATAGATGAATGAATGGAAATATTACTGCAAATATTTTGTTTCCATGAAATTTTTGAATTCTTAAAGCTAAATCTACTTAAGTGATAGAAAAGTTGTTTGATATTCATGAGATTTTTTGATGATCGGACTGAAAATCTTCCATTTGATGCCTATGATTTCTTTAAAAATCAGAGATAACCATATTCCCTTCGAGATTAATAGTAATATCACATCATACCTTAAAGTGAACCTAGTATGGTCAAGACCTAACTACTCAAGCCTTCGAATTAAGATAAGTCAACCTTTCCCCTTTCCTAGGACCTTTTAGGTTTCCCTGGTTCAGTCTTTCAAGTAAAGATAGGTTCTTCATGGTTTTTCTATGAGGATTTTATTTGCACTATTGTTGCAACTAACATCGTGATCAATAGGAACTAGTGCTAGAAGGAGGGCACACATCTTTCCCTTTGGTTTTTGTTTGGGAATTTGTATTGGTTCCAAGTTTGAAAAGTAGTTTGTAAGATCAAAGTATATTCAAGCTAATAGTTTGAAAATAGAAGTTGAGTAATTTTGGGGGATCCTTAACCAGAGATTACATCCTCTGAGTTTATTCACCTTTGGTAGAGTCACTAAGTGTAGAATTCATGATACAACTAGTCACGGTGAACTTGAGTGCAATTTTTTTTAGCCTAGGGAAAGTTTGGCCATGTATAAAGTTATTTCGTTAATGAAAGAGGTTTTAACTACTAAAAGAAAGGAACCATTAATGAGAATTTTTTGAATTCTAAAAAGGAGTATAACCCTAGTAGAACTTAAAATGTTAAAAAAAAATTTGAAACATCAAAATGGTTTGTTAATTTCAATTGTTATGAAGAAAATCCTAAGGTTTTGCAAGAAGAAAAGTGAGAATGTTGGGACTTAGAGATATTGCACTAAAAATGAGGGAACAATAGTGATGATTCATCATTCTTTTCACACGTGGAAAACATTAGTGAAGGAAAGAGCAGGAAAGATGAGTGGAAGACATGTGTTTTTCATTCCAAACTAAAAATTCATGAATTAAAAAGGGAAATTTTCTTGATTTCATGTAAGATATAGATATCAAGTTTTCACTTTTTGTTTCTCTAATAACAATAGAAATTGTGCTACTGCTTGGTCTAACAAAGTTCAAAGTGAAGACAAGACTGGAAATTCAAAAAAAATTAGAGAAGAGGAAAATCAAGAAATGGACATAGTCGTCCATGTAGTTGAATTGAGTAAAGAAGAAAATCATGAACTAGAACTGGAAGAAGGTAGAGTATTTGAGAAATAGAAAAAGTGTGTGCAATGGACCTTTAATGAGGTCAATTTCATACATGTGACCCAATTTATTGGTAAGTATGCCTTTGAATTTACATTTGCTAAATATAGGGAATTTAAGATAATTCATTGTTATAGTAGGAGGTTTTAAATTTATTCTAGTGAATTTGAAGATAAACCTGTTGTAATTCACACAAAAATAAAAATGAAGATAGTTATTGAGCTTAAAATAAATTGCTTAGTTAGGGCTAGTCATTTGTTAGGATAAATTTTGGTTAGTTGGGGTTAGTTTTCTTTTGTTTTTTTAATTTCTTTTCTTTTCTTTCTTTTCTGGTTTTCCCTTCACGTAACTAGCAAATTCTACTTAACTTATCATGCACATGAGAGTAAATTTAAATATTCTACAACATTATGCTATGAAATTTGAAAAAAAAAAAAACCATAAATAGTAAATACATGCTTTAAAAAGTATGATAAAGCTATATATATATGTGTGTGTGTGTGTATGTATATTATGTATATACATGGAAGTACCAAAATTCTCGCTATAAAAGGAAAAAGGTGAAAATTTTGCAAAAAGGAGTGAGCTGAGCTATAAAAGGGTGACAAGTCAATCAATCTGGGATGTCTCATCTACCAAGGCCAAATATCCTAAGTAGGAAATTTTTAGGTGAATTTTGAAGTTAGGGATATGGAGATCAGTCAAGAATGGATGGACTAGAACTACTTCCCCATGTTCCAAGAACTGAGGAATATCATTTGCAGAAGGGATTCTGATGGTCGGGTGTGTAATACATAGAACAATATCTAAATTCCTCAAATATTTAGGCTGAACTATCATATTCACAACCCAACAAACATCTTCAACGGAAATCCCAAGGTCTAGGAGCAATGCTACAAATCATGAGGCTAAGAACGAATTTAGCCTGTAGTATGCTCTATATTCCACTAAATTTTCCCCAAGGACTAAGAACAAGTTTGGTACAATGAAGCTAGGAGTCTGAATGAAGAAAACCTTGTCAATCCTTTGAGCTGTGATACGACCCATGAATCCATCTTGGTGATGAATGCAAGTCAATAAAATTGGAGTATCCATGACCTGGAAGCAAGCAAGCACTAGCAAAGCGGAATGCAAGATGATGATTGAAAGAGAAAAGAAAAGGTGTGAGAAATTTGGGAGATGTGTGGAAAGTAGTGAGGAAGCTGTGGTACATAGTTGTCTAGTTCAAATTCTTGGAAAGCGTAAGTTGAGGTGGCAACCAAATGAATTTCTCTAGAGGAAAATGTTAAATCAAATCAATTCTCATAGAATTGGTGACAATTTGCTTCAAAATTGCTTAGTATGAAGATTGCGAATTAAGCAAATTGAAGATTTCAAAATTAATGGTGGTCATTTCATTATGTTTTATTGAGTCATATTAATCATGAAGGTGCCCATGTGTGAAATGTAGAAAAGAAAATGAAATCGGTAAGGAAACACACATCATCACCTAGGAAGTTTGAAAGAAATGATATGTGTGCATTGAGGCATGCGAATTTAATGTAGAATATTGTGATAGGATTCAAGTGTCATCATGACAATTTTGATGCATTAATGTTGTGCAACACCATCAAATTAAAGTTGCTAGCCAAGTATTTAGTAGTTCCATAAAATTAAAATGGAAGGGTGGTAACTAATTTAATGGTTCTAAATTTAGATTTAAATTTGGTGATCAAATTGTTTGCTGCTAAATCTTAATTTATGCACATCTTCTAACATATAGCTAGTTACAGTTAGCTGGGATTTGGCATAAGAGTGGTAAAATTTATCCAAAAATACATACCAATAGGCAATAATTAAATGAGTCTTTTGGAAATAGTGAAATGATAAAGGGATTTCCATTGAATGAAAAATAAAAAGGTAACCTTCGCTACCACTATAATTCCCAACCTAATAGTAGGCTTCATTACTTGCAAGTTGAAATGAGCTATCAATGAAATATCAAAAGAAAAATGAGTTATCAATTATATATATATATATATATATATATAATCAACTCATAAGGCTATCCAAATATCTCTACTGGTGCTATAGATGCCTAGCTGGTAGTAGAGCTATATTTGGGGGAATTGCAGAGATAACATTGTCAGAGTTATGGATGCTTGACTACCAGCAAGGCTCTATCCATGGTTGGATTTGGAGGATTACCAAAATATGTAGTTCAATTTCAATGAACTAATTTTTTTCACCGAGTGCCGAAAACTAGAATTAATCAAAGCACACACTGATATTTTGAAGAGAAATTTTATTTTTTTTATGTTAGAATCTAGGTAAAGGTAAAGAGTTATTGTTTTAAAATATTCATAACATAATTTACAACTGGTGATTTAATCCCAAGTTTTGATTTAAATTTGGTTTTTTTGTTGCAGTTGTTGTGTGGTCTCACAACACGCCCGAAGAATGTAAGGCTTGGGGACCCCAAGTGAAAACTAATGCTTATGGCAAGTGTTGGCTAGTTGGAAAGATCATCGGGAGTGGAAAGCGAAAGAAATTTTCTTAAAAGAGTACTTCAATTCAAGTATTCTGGGTAACAATTACTGGGAACTAGGAAGGCCAAAAGTGTGAAAGAGGTAACACAAGGTGTTGAGTAAAGTGTTCTAGTCTGGGAGAAAAGGTCCAATAAATATGGAGATTGTAGTTAAATCTAAGGTCTGAGAAAATTATGGTAAAAGCTAAAGTAGTGGGTACTAGGTACCAGGTAGCAATGCAAAGTGAAGTTTAAAAGTTTAATGTTATATGAAAGGTCCAATGGTATGATAACTTAGTTAAAAGGAATAATTATGCTAGAATATATGATTGTTTTTTTGAAAGCATGTTATTAATGATGATTAGTTAATGATGGTTTTGTTTACATGGGATTTTTATGAATGTTTTAAAAGGGATTTAATAGTTGGAATTGGAAATTGTAGGAGAAGCAAATTGTGATGCAAAGTTTGAGTATGGATAGTAAGTAAAAATTGGGTTACAAGTAGATCCGATGGTTTTACTAGGTTCATTTGTACACTCTAAAAGCTCATGTGGGAATAGAACTCATTGCCAAGAAGTACCAAATACCAGGATATCGAGAATCTTGGTTATACGCATGTGAAGGAGGAGTGTGTTCAGTCCCAGGGTGATTAACCTATGGGAATGTTCAATCCAATTCTAAAATTGGATGTGGGAACAAACTTTCCACTTGATCATTCTGAATATGTAGAAAGTTCCTACATTTTTTTTCGGTGATGTGCTCTATCCAAGTTGATACCTTGATTATATTAAAGATAAGAAACCCGAAGGATATCAACGTGTAGATGAAGGTCAACCTCTATTGACTTCATTTTCAATTTTCATGCCAATTGTCATATTCCACATTCCTTGATGTGATTCATCCCTTGGATTTCCTCTCATGTATTTTTCTTATCTTCCCTATGTATTGTTTCTATAAAAGGTCGAGAGATATTTCTTTTTAAGTTAAGTTCAAAATTTATGGATGTTGGAAGAGCCAAAAATTATTTAATTTTTATTCTTTTTTCCTATTTTTTGAATCATTCGAGATTAAAAACATGTATGAACATAGAACTTAATCAATATTGAAGTGAATTTGAGAGCTACAAATCTCATGGATCTTTTGTAGCTAGTTTGTTCGTTCAGTCAGACAAGATTATATGTTGCGTCGTTTAAGGGTTCATACAGAACCTAATCAGTGTCCAAACTAAACCCCCCTCTTTAAAAGCTCAGGTTTTTCTATGCCTAGTTGTGAAGTAATATGGTGACATATAGAGTGGTTTGATTTGATTATGTTAATTCTTGGGGCATATGTGGAGAATACCCGAGAGAAATTTTATTTTTCAAGTATTTTTGATGCTTTATTTTAGATTAGATGTTAAAATTTGAAAATGTTCCAAAAAAGAGATGAATGAATGGAAATATTAGGGTATGTGTAGGATCATCGTGGAAAAAACAAGCCCTTAAGTGGCAAAACATTCAGAAAAATTAGAGTTAGGCAACTTGACATAAAAATTTGAATAAGTTATCTATATTATTTCAAAAATATGAAGAATAGAATCTATAGAAAATTGATTGTAGTTTCTAAACTACTACGTTTGTTTAAAAAAAGTAAAAATCTATTTGGTGAAAATTTGAAATTTTAATGCAGTGGTACTTAAATTTCAAGGAAAAACTAAGAAGTAGGTGTCTGTCTAACCACCCTAACCACAATAAAATGATAATATTTTGTTATAAGATTTTAGATATAAGTAGAGGACTCATGCCCTAATGTGATACATTATTTTTTGTAATTTTTTTCCAAGTAAATGATTAATTATGAATTTTTTATTACAACTTTTTAAAAAATATAAAAAATTGTATGTCTAACCACCTTAACTTGGTCAAAACTTCATGAAATTCAATTTTTCTTTTTTTAATCCTATAGTATGTGAATAATAGAATGTGACACATGTTTTAGATTCAAGAAATGTGATACCGTTTGAAAGCTATAGATGTTTTTCAATCAGCTTATCAATCAGGACTTTATTCGTAATTTGAATAGAAAATGAATAATAATTACTTATTTAATTCAAAATAAAACATAATTTATATTGGTGGAAAGCTGAGAATCTCCTTTAAAAACCCTTTTCATTTCATCGATTTTGGGTAAAAAAATAGTCATCAGCCACATACCCATCATATTGCCACTTTTTGGCCCATCATGATCCTGCACATACCCATTATTGCAAATCTTTGGTTTCCATGAAATTTTTGAATGCTTAAAGCTAAATCTACTTAAGTGATAGAAAATTTGTTTGATATTCATGAAATATTATTGTAAATTTGTTGATTTCATGAGATTAGTTAATGATCAGAGTGAAAATATTCCATTTGATGCTTATGATTTCTTTAAAAACTGGAAATAACCATATGCTCCTTGAGATTAACAAAAATATCACATCATACCTTGAAGTGAACTTGGTATGGTTAGGACCTGACTATCGGAGCCTTGGGATTAATTTGAGTCAAAATTTCCCATTTCCTAGGACCTTTTAGGTTGCCCTGGTTTAGTCTTTCAAGTAAAGATAGGTTTTTTGCGGTTTTCTTGTGATGATTTTATTTGCACTGTTGTTGCAACTATCATCATGATCAATTGTTCCAAACTGTTATGCACTCCTATGGTGAATGGTTGAAAATTAGGTAAAGATGATGATTCACCTAAGTCTAATCAGAGCAAGTATAGATCTATGATTTGTGGGCTATTTTATTTGACTACTACAAGACCACATATTATGCATGATATATTTCTTGTGGCTAGATTTCAAGATCCTAAAGAAACACATGTTGCTACTATTAAAACAATTTTTAAATATTTGAATGGCACTATGGATTATGGATTGTGGTATCCTTGAGATACTAACTTTACACTAAGTTCTTATACAGATGTAGATTGGGCTGGATGTGTAGATGATAGGAAAAGCACAAGTGGTGGTGCATTCTTTCTTGGTTGCAAATTGGTGGCATGGTTGAGTAAAAAGAAAGATTCATTTTCTTTATCTACTACTAAAGCTGAGTATATTGTTGTTGCACCTTGTTGTACAAAAGTTCTATGGATAAAATAGACATTAAAATATATCACATTTGTGCATCATGATCCTAATTCTATCTTCTGTGATAACACAAGTGCAATTAACATTTCAAAGAATCCAATAATGCACTCAAGGACAAGCCATATATCTATTAGGTGTCATTTCTTAAGAGAGAAGGTTGTGGAGAATGAAGTAAAGCTTTAGTATGTCCCTATCAAGGATCAGATTGTTGATATATTCATGAAGGCTCTTCCTAACGATACTTTTGAGTATCTTTAGGAGAGGTTAGGGGTCATTTCCCCTCCTTTCTTGAACTAGATGCATATGGAGATGCATCGATTTGGTGGATTTATCGATATATTTTTCTTCTAGATTGATGTTTTGGTGGCTACCTCTAAAGGGGAGTAGGTAGTTTCATGTGTTGTCATTGTATGAGTATTTTATTTTTAATGTCAAAGGAGAAATCAATGTAAAACATATTTTTCCTTTGTCATTGATGTCAAAGGGGGAGATGAGAGAGATGTGAAAAGATAGAGATGTATAAAGAAAAATATTATCTAATAAGGGGGAGAAACCTAAAGCAAAATCATAAGTGTGTTCAAAGCTATTATGTTGTCTTTGTTGGTTTTTCACATCATTTGTTGCCATCAATGAAAAGGGGGGAGATTGTTGCAAGTATGAAGAAGTTGTTGCAAGGTGTTGTCATTGATGTCAACTGGTCAATTGGTTATCAACTGGTTGTTGTTGTCATTAATGTCATGGATGCATGTTATTGGTTGTATATGTCAAGGATATTGAAGGAAGATTCCAAGTCTTGAGTGGTTGCTCTAGGTTTTGTTCTAGGATTTTTTTATATGTGTGTGGTTCAAATATGTTGATCATGGTTGTTGGAAGTTGCTATATCTAGAATTTTGGTTTCTGATTCATTGTACAATATGAGTTATGTTCATCAGTTGTGAACTGTGGTTTTGTATGTATCTGGCTAAGGTCTAGGAGAAATGTTGTTGGTTCGAATTTCTCTTTGGTTAAGTCTTATGAATTATGATTCTAGAGTTAAGTTATTATGATCATGTTGAAGATAATTTTAGCATCTATTAGGATTGTGTTTAATTGTTCTATGTGTTTGCACTAGTTCCATTGACCTTGTGTTAAATACTACATTTGAAATTGATGGAGCATGTTGGGGCCTATTTGGCTCCTCATCAAGCATTTGTTTGGGTCACCCTCATTCTAATTCCACCCTAGGATGTTTTGGTGTTGTCCTGATTTGAATTTAATGATGGATGGTCTAATTTGGATATTTTTTAAAGTTGAAGATGGTATAAATACAAGATGAGTTAGTGGTGAAAGTAGAACAAAGAGATAAGTGCAAATAAATAGAGCAGATAGATGTAATACAAGTGAGAATCAAGTGGAAGATCAATTCAAAGTCTAAATGTTGAGTTTTTGGATGTAGTGAGTCGAAGGTGGACTCTATCATTCATGCATGTCTTCATGTGGTTGAGAAAATTGTGGTGTATTTCTCTATTGCATTGATATTTTCTTCTCTCTATAAAATATCTCTTCTATCTTCTTTGTATCTCTATGGCAGTGAGCCCTTCGGGTGGCTAGCCCTATTAGATAGTGAGTCTTGATCTGAATAGTGAGTCCTTGTTTGGTAGTGAACCTTTTTCTTAGGAAACAAGCCTTTTGTAATCGGTTTTGATATTCTCTATATTGTGAGTGAATCCTCACAGTGGTTTTTATCTCATTTGTTTTCCACATAAATCTAGTGTTATTATGTTTGTGTGATGGTTTTCAGTTTCTACACTTGTACTTAATGTTTAATCAGTTTAGTAGAGTTAAGAATTGTGGTTGATCTAAGTTCTGGTGAATGCTATAAAAGTTTAATTTGTGAAAACTGATTCACCCCTCCTCTTAGTTGTCTTGTTCAACAATTATTGTATCTACAAGTTTTGTAACATTGTAGGTAGTCTATACTTGTTGTGCCTATGACTTGGACATGGATTTTCTATGCCCATAGATATTTTAGTGTTGATACATTTTATGTTTGGTGGCTTGGTTTAGTCACTTGGTTTTCTAGTTTTGTTGTAATTTTGAGGAGGTGAGATGGTATTACCAGGTATAGTCATGATATGAGACCTATCTAGTTGAAATGTTATGCAGACATGTAGAACATAGTTAGATTGTGTTGTTGGTACATTTGGTGGTGATCATGGTGTCATGGATGTTTCTTGTTATTTAGAGACTTTGGCATGTCATGATGGTTTATGTAGGTGCATTTTTGGTGGTTTTTGTTTGGTTCCTAATTTAGGTTGTGGTGGTGTATCTTCTTGGTATGAGGATCATGGTTTTACTTTGCCTTATGTTTTGGGAACTCATGTTTCATTTGAGTTATTTGATTGTGAGAGGGCCTTTGGTTGATCTTCATTAGGAGATTGTTATCATGACATCATAGATAGCTTGGTTACACCTTTCAATGGGAGCTTTTGATAGTGATGGATTAGTGGTGATTGGATATGTTTATGATGGTTTGGTGGTTGTATGTATTTTCTTGGCTTGGAGATCTTGGTTTCACTTGTACGTTACTGATATTGTAGTTCAGTGTGTGTATACCTAGATGATCTTGATGGAGAGGATGGTAGTCATGATTCCATGTGTAGCTTGTATCATGGTTCATTGGGATTTGTTGGTGATAGTTATCTTCATGTGATTGGAGATATATTTTCTTGGTTTAGAGTATGTTTGTTATTATGTCATGGTTTACTCTTGATGCTAGCTTAGACTTTTTCCATGGTATATGTGTTCTCTTGAGACCATAATGTATGATTTGGTGCATGTGATCTCTTAGGAGGATATGATTAGATCATGTTGTCATATTTTTGTTCTTGATTCATGATTAGAGCTTTGCCATTGATCGTGTGTAGTTCTCTTTTTTTTTGGGTACATTGATCATTTTCTTGATTACTTCATGATGGTGCTTTGTTGCATTTGGAGTTTGGAATGGATTTATTTGTTACGTGTATTCATGGATACTTGGAGACTTAGGTGATGGTTGGAGTTCTCTTGTGATTAGATACATTTGCTTGAGATAGTTACTCTTTGGAGGTTTCAACTGGAAGACACCTAGAAATGGACATGAGTTCATTTTGGACCAATAGAGGAGATTTTTCTTGGAGTGATTCATGATGACTTGGTTATCTTGGAGGAGCATTCACATTCCCCACTCCTAATCTACTTGGCAGTTTATCATTTGAGAGGTATTTTCCCATTATATCTTTAAGATGTGTTATGTTTTGTTCTTTGATTTCTCATGGGATTGACTTGATTCATGGTGATTGATTGTGGTGAATCATTATAGGATTGTTTAGCATTCGGTTATATGCTTTATCTTTCATAGATATGGATCTTGAGCTATGGATAGTTAGTTTTGGAGGAATCATTTTGAGGGATGTTATGGCATGGTTATCTCCTTGTGCATTTGAGTTTATGATATCATTCTTAAATCAATATTGTTAAGAGATGGTTTTTGGGCTGATTTCCAATTTTTTGGATGGTTACTTTGAGTTTGATATTCTTGATTAGTGAGGCTTACATTGATTTTGGCATTGTTACATTGATTCATATATTGTACTTGATCTATGAGATTGAGTGTATGGGTGTTTTTGAGGCTTCTAATTTGAGGTTTTTAGGATATCATACTTGACGCACCATTATAGTTTTGAGGTGTTGGTAGGAGGAAATTATGGTTTAAAAGTTTCTCTCTTCATGTTTCTTTCCTAGATGTTCATGCTCACATTATTTAGGGAGGATGGTGGAAACATGTTGTGAGAGATTATGTAGCTATTTGAGTTGCATGTGTGGATCATTGTTATTGTCCTTGGTACTTCATTATTTGATTTACTTATCACACCTTGATATAGTGTTGATTGCTAGACTTGATATGCTTTAACATTACCTATGTAGTGAGAGTTCCTTGATATGTATGTCCCTCATTGACAAATTTCATACAAGGAGCTTGTGATTGTGGTTTATGGGTTGTATATGTTTGGCATAAGTTTACTGGTGCATTGATACCTTAGAGGTATGGATGGTTGGATGTATTAGAATGTGTTATGGATTCTATTTTTGATCATGTGGGTTTTTTAGTTGACAGTAGCTTGTTTGGAGCCTTTTTTATCACTTGGATTTGATGCTTGTGTTCTTGGATTGGTGCACTTTCACCTTACCATGTTCTTTATCATCCATAGGTGGCAGGTTGGAGGATGAGAGGAGTTCTTGCTTGAGATGGTGGTCACTTTGTTCTTATTGCAAGTATCTTGATGGAGCACAGGAGCATGTTAGAGATTCATGTGATTTTATGTATGGCTATGATGATGTATCTCATGTGTTGATTCCTTATGCAAAGTATACAATGAGTGGGAGAATGTTAGGATATGGTGTTTTACACCATTGCATAAAATAATTTATTATAATATTGTAATTAAATGTACCTAGGTGGTGCAGTTAATCGCACTAGGTAATTATTTGGGGACCACTTGATGTTGTATTGTAACATTGTATTATTATTTATTGTGTGGGAGCTATGTGGTAATAATTTAATATTGGGAAAAGTATTAAATAAAGTGAAAAATTAGTACCCAATATTAAACAAGGGGTTAGTGGTTTTGTATTCACATGGTTTTTTGGTACATGATTTTATCTTACCACTAGTTGTATTTATGTGAGCTTGAGTATATAAAACCAATCACATGTTTAGTTGTTAAGGTTGGTTGAGTGATTTGGCTAGCATTATTGAGTCTTTCTGATGAGTGCATATGTGAAGCATGGCATGGTATGTATAGATTGATGCTTAGAAACATGAAGATGAATTGAAGGGATTGATTGTTCAGAGGTTTTCATTGTAACTCTTGTATGATTTATTGTTGATTATATGATGGAATATGGATGTTTTTCCCTCTTAAGGGTTTTCCCAAGGTATATCTTGTGTCATCTTTGATGGGAATGTTTTCTATTCTCTTGCATATGGATTCTAAGTACTTATTTAGATAAATATTTCTTTTGGGTTATGTGGAAATTGTCATTAGATGGTTGTATGTTTCCTTACATCATCTACCAGGACTCATCTTATTTTATGTTTATTGACATAGACTTCGATGTATAAAGGATCACTATTTCTGGACTTTTGTGAGGAGAAGTCTTGGTCCAAAAAGGTGACATGGTGGGTGTTAGCTAGGTATCCCACCATTGCTTGGAACTGATTGACATCAAGGTCTATGGTCACAAAAGTAGCTCAATGATAGATATTTGGGAAAGTGTACCCTAAATGCTCTAAAATAATATATTGGGCTTTTGAATACTATTTATGAGGAGCTCCTGATAAGGTTACCTTGGTTTGTTGTGTTGTGACTGAACATTCTAACGGTTTCTTGATTGTATTTATATTGACATTATTATCCAAGGCTCAAATATTATTTATGATATATTCATGGGAAAAATGGGTATAATTGGTTTGGTCATTGGTCTTGGTACCTAAACTAGAGGCTTTCCCCATCCCATGGTCGTGAAAATTATTTTTGCAGATAGTATGGTCATTATGAGAGGTTTCTTGAGGATTACCTACCTCTATGACACCATTCTCAATAAGGATTTGGATTATGTTTTGAGATTTTGACATGAAAAATTCTTATATCCTTTGATGTGGTGATAGTCACAAAAGGTGTTGTCATCCCAACATGATGGTTTGAAAGTACCTAGATCATAATGTTTTTCTTTTGTAATTTGTATGACATTAGATTGCAATTTTTTTCTCAAGAAAAGTTTGATGGGTTCCCCTAAGGGAATGTACTTGTATCTTGGTTGATAGCTTCTTGGAGGTCCATGTCCTTGATTATTTTGAATTGCATTTGTTGTTTAATTAGGAAAATATGGTAGGTTATTTGATACATTAGGATCCTTGAGAGTGACTGTAGGGCCAACTTTGTGTATTTTCTTTGTGTCTACAACTCCATTTGGAACATTTTTGTTTTCATCCCAATACTTATTTTTGTCACTAGATGTGTTTTGGGCATTTTGAATTTTGTTGAAAATTTTGATTTCCCCTTTGGTAATAAGTGTCCTTTCAAGGGTAGTACTTTTCTCCACAAGGTCATAAAACATAGTGCAACAATGGATTTTCAATTGATACTTCAATCTCATGACCAAGTTTTTGACAAACATGATAACCTTTTGTTTTTAAGTTATTTCACAAGGAAACCTACTAGCCAAGCTTCTCCATCTTTGGAAGAAGGATAGAAGGTTTCCCCTTTTATTTTTCGGTGTGATTTAATGTTGCTACGGTTATGCCATTTTCAGTATTGTAGGAAAAATATGTCACAAATTTGTTAACTAGCTCATCCCATGTTCGTATTCCTATTGGTAAATGGGAAAACCATTCAAGTGGTTGTCCCAGAAGACTTCTTGGGAATAGTATCATTAGGTATGTGTGTTCAAATGAAATACCTATGCAATCCATATGGAACTCCCTTAGATGTTCAATTGGGCTTCCCTTCCTTCTATATTTGGTGAAATTTTGGATAACATAGTTGTAAGGGAAGGGAGGCATATATATATATTTCAAAAGGATATGGACATAGCTCTTGTGTGGAGTAGGCTTTCTTTGTAGATATTTTCATATTGTCAACTTGTCATTGTAGTGCATGAATTTTATTTTTCAAGACATCTATGGGAGACAATGATGTGTCCACTACATTAGCAACTATATTTTGATATGGGTAACCCATGTTTGAGTTAAAGTTTTGCAATCCAATATTTGGAGTAGATGAATGGAGGTTGGTACCAAATGTATGTGATGGATTTTGGTTTTGGATGTTAGGAGTGAAAGATGGAATTGGGTTTTGGACATTAGGAGTAAAATTTTGAATTTGGTTGATGTGTGGGAATTCATATTAGATTGAGTTTGCAATGGGATTGAACTTTTTTGACCATGCGGGTTTTGATTTCCATATTGTTGAGAAGGCCCTTGGGTATTGTATTGTAGAGGAATACTCAAACTAGGACCTTGTTGTGATGTGTTAGTGTTCAAGTTCAAATTGGCATTAGGTGTAATGTTTTTTTTTAAAGGTTGTGACTTAGGATTATTGATGTAAACCTTTAGCATTTTGGGTGGATTGTTGTTTGATTTGTTTTGACCTATTACAAAAGGATTGAAAGATGAAGTCCCCATAGCATTAGATGGAAAGAAAAATAGATCAAATGTTCTGCTAGGTGGTTGGGTCATCACATGGATGCCTTGTCCTTCAAATACTAGTGTCACATTGATCATTATGGTATTTTATGGTGTTCTCCCTTAAGGAAAAGCAGCATGCACTTATGGAGTAGTACGATTGGAAATAGATGCCTTATGTCCTTGATTTTGTGTGATGTCATTTATAGGTGATTCAAAAAGCATGTTGACATGAAACCCAAGAGGGAGTTTAGCTCCATTTTGTAGTAGTTTCATGAGAAATCGTTGGGGGTCTGCTGCTATTATCTCATCTACAAAGCATGTTATGCTAGGGTCTTGGGTAACTGCCTCAATTTGTTCTCTAGTTAAACATCTTTGGATATCTTGTAGTGTGAACTTATCAAAAGGATTTGGAAATGAGGATCATTCCTTAGGTGCCTCATTAGAAGAAGACCCAAGTTTCATGTTGCTAGATGGGCTAAAAAGGGGGTCTTGATTTGTGTAGTGCATCTCTTTTCTTTTCCTTTGTAACCTAGTTTGGACCATATAAGACTTTAAAATTGATGGAGGGATGTGAACTCTAAGGAATAATAATGCAATGGTAAGCAACTATGGTATTATTTTTAGATTTTTGAGATATAGGAAATTCGAAATAGTAATGCACTTATGACCAAGATTAGGGTGCAAAGTGGCAATTAGAGGAAATCAAGATATGGTAATGTCACTATGACCAAAATCTATGGTGCAACTAAGGTTACGATATTAAATGATGTGAATGGGAGATATGACCAAAGATGTGGTATGACCAAAGTTATGATATTGGATAATGACTAGTAAGCACCTTTTGTGGACCTAAGAAAAGGATACCAACCAAGCTATAATAGATCAAGGTAACAAATAAAATTGTCAAGACTTTAAAAAGACAAAGACCGAAAGAATGATGGTGATTTGACAAAGTGAACCTTAAACTAGACTTATGAGTTTGAAGGCCCAACTTAAATAATGAGGATTGATTGATTAAAAAGGACAAGGTCAAGGACAATCTAAATTTGTGATAGTGATTTGATCAAAGGGATGATAATCCTCCTAGTCTAAAGTCTGAAAAGGTGATTCCACTAAGAATGACCTAGGCTTGACTAAGCAACGCAAGGGTGGAAAAATAAGGAATGCAATGGCAACCTAAGAAAATGCAATGAAATGGATGGAATGAATTGAACAAGTCTATGATCTGAAAATATGGCTACTATTACGAATTGATAAAAAATTAAACTACACAAGAACCTCCCCAAAATTATGAAAATTAGTAAATGTAGTTTAATATATCATAGATGTATTTTACTGTCTTAGGAAAATGTATCTCACTATTTATCAAATGTGGTTTACTATCTTGTGAATTTATTTTACTTCTTTTAGCAAATGCAATGCACTATCTTGCAAATGTGTCATATTGTCTTGCAGATGTGATGAATAGTGTTTTGACCCTAGTTTGAATGTTTTGAAGTGATTTTTCATCTTGGGTAGTTGTGAAATGTGATTGAAGACACATCAAACAATCTAAAAAATGGTTTTTTGGCTGTTGAGTTTCTAGATTTAATGTGAATAGTGTATGTTCATAGGCTTATTCAGCCCAATTTGCATGGGTCTAATCACAAATTAAAAAAAATTCACACACATCAAAAAATTCCTCATCCTAAATTTAATGGCCATTGGAAGAAAATATCATGCCCGAGTATGTGTAGGATCATCATGGAAAAAATAGGCCCTTAAGTGGCAAAAAATTTAGAAAAATCAGAGCTAGGCAACTTGACATAAAAATTTGAATAAGTTATCTACATTATTTCAAAAATATGTAAGAATAGAGTGTGTAGCAAATTGAATGTAGTTTCTAAAATACTAGGTTTATTTTAAAAAGAAAAAATCTCATTGGTGAAAAATTGAAATTTCAATGCAGTAGTACTTAAATTTCAAGGAAAAAATAAAGTAGGTGTCTATGACCACCCTAACCACAATAAAATGATAGTATTTTTTTATAATATTTTAGATATAAGTAGAGGATTCATGTCAGATGTGATGCATATTTTTAAAAGTTTTTTCCAAGTAAATAATTAATTATGAATTTTTTATTACAACTTTTAAAAAATACAAAAACTTGTATGTTTGACCACCTTAACTTGGTCAAAACTTCATGAAATTCAATTTTTCTTTTTTTAATCCTATAGTATGCGAAGCATAGAATGTGACACATGTTTTGGATTCAAAAAATGTGATACCATTTGAAAGCTATATATTTTTTCAATCAACCTATCAATCAGGGATTTAGTCATAATTCAAATAGAAAATTAATAATAATAATTTATTAAATTCAAAGTATAATTTATATTGGTGGAAAGCTAAGAATCTCCTTTAAAAACTCTTTTCGTTCTTTCAATTTTGGGTAAAAAAAAGTCGTCAACCACATACTCTACAAATACCCATCATATTGCCACTTTTTGGCCCATCATGATCCTACACATACCTGCCCATAACTTGGAATCTCCTTTGAATCAAATGTAGGGACACCTTAATGGGTGTATACACTCTTGTCTTTGTGAGAGAGGATAGGTAGGGCCCTCTAGGACTAGAAGGATCACCCAATCACCCTCTCCCTAGAAAGCTACAAGTAGCTTATGCTAAGCTGGGGATTTTTGTCCCATCTCAAGGGAGCCATATGGTGAGTAACTTCAGGGTATGATGCACATCCCTTGCACTGAGAATGACACCAAAAATAACTCAATCAATAGGGTGGGCCTCTAACTAATGGTTTTTAGTTGCTACTCGGGGAATTAACCTTGCTAGCACCCAACAAGACACTTAAGGATTTAACCAACCCTACTTGGGGCTCTAACTAACTCACACAAATGTGGGTATTTCCCCTTTTAGATTGGCATTGTTAGAAAGGTACTCACCAGTTTGACCCTGGATTTCACCTTAATCTTTTATATAGCGGACCAAGGGAAAATACGCTTTGGGTCCTACCCCTTAAATTGACTACTTATCCAAAGGAAGGCCCATATAAAAGGTTACAAAAAAGTGATAAAAATAATTATTTTTATCTCCAAGGTCATATAAAAATGTCACCTTAGAGAGCATATGCATATATTTGATCACACTAGCAACATTCATTAACCTTAGAAAATGAAATGTGTGGTGTGAAAATGAGAGTGTTGAAGAGTGATTTTGATTCCTAGGATCATATGAAATGTGAAGGAAGATCATACACACCTCCAAACACAAAAAAGATCACCAAGCAATGAAAATAAATGTTTTTTTTAATCCCAAATTAAAAATGTGACAATGAGAAAACACTTGTTCTTTTTAAATCCCAAATATAATTGTTCCTAATTTAAAAATAAAAGCTAAATGAAATCCTACAAGAACATGGATTAGTAGTCTTGATTGGAATGTATTCTCCCAAAAAAATCCACAAGCTATAAACCAAGTATTAGTAACACAAAATCCTCTACCCTACTGAATGGAAACAGAAGAAACTGAAAAAACCAAAATTTAAACCCCCTTTTTTTTTTTAAATTTTCTTTTGTATTTTGACCTAATCAACAAGATTAGATTTTTTTGAAATGATTGTAACTAAAAAATTAAAATTCAAAGAAGACACCACTACTAAAATTCTAAGAGCTTTCTGAAAATATGAAAATTTTAGAAAAAATTCTTGATTTTAGCCCTAGAGAGAAAATTTATTGAAAAACCTTGATTTTTAAAGATCTAATTTTTCATGAATTATTTTTCATCAAAATTAAAAACATAAAGAACAAGTATTGTTCTTTGGGAATTATTTTAGCCTTGGCATTAAATGGTTGTTAGGTGATGGTACAAGTATTCTTTTTCTAGGAAGATGTTTGGTGTGATGTTATTCCTTTAAGTAGTCTTCCTTGGGCCCCCTATTTTCCCTTTGTGCAAATGCATTTTTGGGACTAAGGTGGCTGATTACTTTGAATATGAGGAGTGGAAAATTTCCAAGATTGGGATCCATCTTTGAAGGTACTGAAGGAATTCTTATGCAAGTTTTAGATACCTTCTTTTCCTAGACTGGATAGAGCCATTTGGGCCCCTTATGCTAATGGATTTTTTTCGATGGCCTCTACTCTGAAGAGATCTATGGAGGTTCCTATTTATCTTCCTTTATAGGGGAGGTTATGAAATAACAAGCTAATTCCTAAAGTGAATGTCTTATTTTGGCTACTTATGTAGGGTAAAGTTTTAACACAAGATAACCTTTGTAAGAGAGGGTTTGTGATTCCTAATAGACATGTTCTTTGTGAAGCTAATGGTGAGAGTGTTGTCCATATTCTTCTTGGGTGTGAGTATTCTTTTTCTCTTTGGAGTAAATTTCTTTGTCTCTGGAATATTGGTTGAGTCTTTCTAGACTCTTTTGACAAGTTCTTTGATCAATGGATGTGCCCTTCCTCCTCCCCTATTCTCCATTGGATGTGGGACCTTATGGCACCACATATTTCTTGGGTATTGTCGATAGAATGTAATAATAGGATCTTTCTTAATTCTAAGTTGAAGGTTGATAGTCTTTTCATCAAGATCCAATGGGCGATTATGGACTTCACTCTAATAAACTATGATTTTTCTTGGTGTGTCCCTCTTGCTTGCCTTTTTGGTTATGATCTCCTAGTGACTTCTAACTGGAAGATTACTTAAATTCTAATTTTTAATCTTAAATCCCATTCAATTGCTAGAATGAGCACTAAGTGGTAGCCTCCTCCTTCTGGTTGGGTTAAAGTTAACTTTGACGGGGTAGGGAAGGGAAATCCTGGGCTTCTGGGATGTGGGGGGTGTTAAGAAATGATGTTGATAGAATCCTAGGTGTGGTGGAACTCCTGCTGGGAATCTAAACCAGTCATTGTGCGGAGGCAGAGTCTACATTAACAAGTGTCAAATATGCAATCAATAAAGGTTACTCCAAATTATGGGTTGAAGGTGATTTTTTAAATATAATTAACTATATGTGTGGCACTCATCCTCTAAGTTGGAATGATGACCAACTCATTAAAGATACTATAATCATGTTGCAATCCTGGGAAGAGACTTGCATCTCTCATGTTTATTGAGAAGGAAACTCGTTGGCAGATTTTTTTCCCAATGAGGTTGTCAATTTAAAATATTTTTCATGCATGGGAGGAGGGCTCAATCCTTCCTGAGAAAGCTAGGAGTTTATTGCAGAATGATGATGTGGGTTGAGATGTTGCCACATTTATGTTCCAATACCTTCTACCATTTTGCATTTTTTTCGGTGTCTTCTTGCTCTCTAGTTTATAGTTGAGTGTTTTCCACAAGGGTTTTCTTGTTCTGGTGTTGTTTGACATGGGCGGTGATAGAAGCAAAATCGAACTGCACTCCTATGGGGGAATTAGGAAAAAGGAGAAGCTTTGGAATATTCTGTGTCATGGTAATTTCACTCCATTCTTAGAGATACTACATAGGCATGACCATAATGCCTCAACATAGTTTGTGTCATTCTAGCATAACCGCAAGATTAAGATTAATGGCTTGGAAATGGAGGTGAATGAAGAATTGGTTGCTGGTGTTATTAGTATGCCGATGGTTGGCTGCATGTTCTTCAAGGACCAAAAGAATAACGAGGAAGCAATGGACCACTTTTTTAAAGATGATGAGTGGAAGAAATTAATTAAATTAGAAAGTTTAGGTTATGAGAGAAAATCCCTCAAGAAAATTTGGGTGAGTGTTGTTGAGGTTATTATGCACTATGTGACTCTAGAGGGGAGGTTTACTATGATTCTTGATCACCGCTTCACTCTCCTCAAACATTTTAGAATAGGACTCGGGCTCTTGTTCTCCATGAAGGCCTTATATTACTTATTATGCAGCATGTTAAGTCTCTTTTCCCTACTCCTACCATTAAGGGTAAAGAGAATACTTTGAGTGATGTATCTGGTTCATTGGGCTTAGATTCTTCTTCGAATGAGTAGGAAGAATAGATTGAAGAGGAGGAGGATGTTTCTTCGGACATTGTGACTACATCTTCAAAGAAGAGGAAGCTAGGTGATTCTAAGAGTAACAAGGCCCCCAAGTGGCTTGCCCTTTTTGAAAGTGAGGATATGGAAGTGGGTTCATATGATTCCCCACCTAAGACCACATAGGTGGATATTGTTCAAGATTTTTTTGGTGGTGGCCTTGAGGTGGGGTCAAAGGATAATGTTTTTGGTTTGGAGGATAAGTCATGGAGGTCATCAAAGTGTATTTCCAACCTAAAGAACAAGGCATCAAATGGGCTGGTGAAGGACCCCAATTTGTTTGGTGTAGGAAAGGATTCTGGTGACAAGACGGTGGCCATTGATGACTCCCCGATGTAGCATTTTCCCAATGTGGAGTAGGACAAGGAAGTAAAGGGTCTTGATGAGGAGTCGGAGAAGAAAAATCCAAACAAGATCCTTTAAAGGTAAATCCTCTCTCCAAGGACTTCTCTTACCTCGATGACGACTCTACCTCCATGTTTGAATTGCTAGAAATGGCTAGGGTTGGGGCTACTGGAACTTTTAAGTTTGCTAAGTGGACTCTTCATGAGTTCAATGAAATTAATATCAAAATTAGAGGTTTGAAGGAGAATTTGAAGAATGTTCCCAAGGGCTTGGTGCCATACATTCTTATTATAGAATTGTGGACCTTGAAGGTTCCTACCATGATTTAAAATCTTTGTGTGAAGATAGGTTGGCTATTCTAGAAGCCAAGATTCTAGGAACGAATGTGGATATCAAAAAGCTTTTTCAAGCGTTTCATATCTATGTGAAGAATAGTGTAGACTCCTTGGAAGTCCTTTTCAAAAAGATAAGTGAGCTTAAGGAGGATCAGGTTTATTTCTCTAAGCTTATGGAGAAGGAGTAATTAGTTAAAGGAAAAGGTACCAAAATTGCTAAGAATGATGACAAAGGACTTGCTATTAAGGGGTCAACTGATTGGAGGAGATCCTTTGATGCTAAGAAGAAGGAGTTGTTAGATATGATCGAGAGGTATAGAAGCCAACAACTTGAGGTGGCCAACACCTTGAGTAGTTTGAATTAGTGTTTGATCTACTTCTTAGTTGATTTTTGTCTCCTATTGGGTTTAGGTTTTTGTCCTGGTTTTTTTAATTTTTTTTATGCTACTTGGTGCTATTGGTAGTTTATTGTCTTATCTTTAGATTAGCACCCATTTTGTTATTTTTTTGGCTGATGGGTTGTTGTTGGTAATTTGTTGAAAATCCTTTTTAGAAACACTTAGTATCTTTTGTTGTAAATGGTTTTGGGTCCCTTCAAAACCTATTTTTCCCTTATAATCAAAACATAAAGAACAAACCCCCATTATAATTCAAAGGGCTTTCCAAAAATATAAGAAAATCCAAAAAAATCACTAATCTTCTCTAAAAAATTATTTTTCATAAAAAATCATAAAAGAATTATAACTCACTCAAAATAGACCCAAAAAATCTAATTTTTTGATTGAAAGATCCTCATATAATTCCAAACCTATAAAAATAAGATTTGTGAAAAAAATATGCAGCCATATGTGAGATATGATCAAATCTTTCTAAAATCCTAATTTTTAAAGATTTGATATTTTGCTAATTATTTTTCATCAAAATTTAAAACAAAAATAATGGACCCCATTTAGAATTTCGAGAGCTTTCTAAAAATATAAGACAATCTAAAAAATTCATTGATTTTCTCCCTAAATTAATTTTTCATAAAAAATCATAAAAAAATTATAAATCGCTCAAAATAGATCCAAAAAATCTGAATTTTTGATTAAAATCTCCTAATACCATCCTCAACCTGGAAAAAAATTGTTGCAAAAAATCTGCAGCCGTTTGTGAGATATGATCAAATATGTCTAAACCCTAGGCTTGTGTCTCCAACCCTAGCTATAAAATATTAGTCTCCAAATTTTTGCACAATATAACAATATAAGGTTAGAAAAACCTACAATAATTCGATTCACGTTGGGTTTACCAATGTATTAAAGGGTAAAATCTTGGGAAAAGGCATGAATCAATACTACCAACCACCAAATACATAAAACTCAAATCCTAAAGACACTAGTCTAACAATGAAGCACAAATGAAGACAGAAACATAAAATAATGAAGCAATATTACCATAATTCCAATTCCATGATTGAATCACCCTCATTGCTCTTCTCCATTTTTCGTTATATACTTGCTTTCCCTCATATTTGGAGTATGCAAGAATAGCCCTAGTGATAATGATTGCAAAATATCAAAAATAGTGCTTGTTGTTGTCTAGAATTCCATTTGAAGTGAAAGGGATATGTCTCTTTTAAATAAAACCAAATTTGAATGAAGTGCCAAGATTTATTGATGAAGACCAATGGATGAGATTTCTTTGAGAAGAAAGAAAATAGGGTTAGGGGAAAAATAGGGTTTAATTAAGGATGGATGAAGGAGATTAAAAGGTAATAAAACCTTATCAAGGGTGGAAATTGATTTAGATAAGAGATAAGATTTGACACAAAAAAAGAGGTGCATGGAGTAAACGAAATAATTATAAAATTATTTAATTTAGGAGAGAAAGTGAATAATTAAATAAAAATGATTATTTAATTATATAAGAAAGGGAAAAGGTTAAATTTTAAATTAAATAACAATTTAATTTAAAAGTAGAGGAAAAGGAAAAATTAGTAAATAATTAAAATAATTATTTATTAGTGGATGGAAAAGGTGGGAATTAAATAATTAAAATTTATTTAATTGTACAAGAAGAGGCTAATGAATAATTAAATAATTAAAATAGTTATTTAATTATAGGGGGAAAGGATTGATTAGTGACATAATTAGATAAATATAAATTATTAAATTAATTAAAGGAAGAATAAAAGAGAAAATAAATAAATTAAATAATTTAGATTATTTAATTAATAAAATAAATATGATTTTAAGAAATAATCGAATAATTAAAATTATTCAATTATGTAGGGAAGAAGGGAAATCGATGCGGAAAATGGTGTTCTCAATCTTAGGAAATTTTCAGTGTGTACAATAAAGACATGGGTCACAATTCATTCTCCAATATTTAAATTATTTGTAAATCATAAATAGGAAATATTCAGTCACCTAGATTCATGAGATTATTTAGTTGCATGAGCATGAGAGCTATTATTTTGCTAATCCCACACATTAAAATTGCAACTTAGATCCTTTATATTGATGATCAATTTTCTAGAGCTTTTAGTGTATAATGATGAAAATGGGCCCTACTTGTTCTAGCTTGGCACTTTATAACCATTGACACAAAAAATATAATTGTCAAATCTCCTCTCTTTTACAAGTTTCAATATGATTCCATGTGTTTGTTTAAAAAATCTCCTTCCTTGATGAAAATAAAGCCTACTTGCATGTTGAGCCATTTCCAATGGCTAATAGTGCATCCATTTTACCTTATAATTTTCATATATTTATAAAGGTGGACCATGATGAATTTCATCACATTGAAAATTTCTAAATCTTCTTACTTAGTTCTATGAATTTAATAGTTTAGCAAATTTCATAACAAAAAAGTCTATTAGTTCTATGAGATTCCTTGTTGCACTAAAATACACGTGGATCTCTTATGTTTAACTTTTATTGATAATCCAAATATAAATGTGTCTTTCCAAAGGCTGGCCTAGATGCTCTAAGTGATGGTGAAATGAATAAAACTGTGATAATTTTTAAATAATTCAAAAAAATCATTTGGCCTCAACTTTATTGATAACTTGGAACTCATCACACCTACTTTGAAAATTTGTGGGATTTGCTTTGTTGAAATAGCTTAAAATAAACCATAAATTATCACTTGATTATGATGAAATTAAAATATACAATAAAGAAGTATAGTTATTTTATGACTTAGAAGGGTATCTTTCCTTCTAAAGAACCTAGGATACAAATTTGAATTAAGTAAGCATTTAAAAAAAATTGTAAAGAAAACTTGTGGGCTTAAAGCTTTTGTAGGGAAATCTACAAAGACACCCATTCATCATTGAAGGGTTGATATTTCTTACTTAGGTCCTAAAAATAGTTTTCCATGTCTATTATCTTCTTTTGAGATATATTCTACATCTTGTGGATGATTAAGCTTCATTTGATATTCCAATTGTGCTAATGACTACAAAACTATTTCAACCTCTATAATACTTGGGAGTTTTCATCAACCCTAAAAAATGTTTGGTATTCTTATTTGATTACTATCATTTATATTATTTCTTTTGTTGTCATAGTGTTATAGAAGATAAATAGTGAAGGAAGTCCTAGCCTAACCAGTTCTTGAATGCATCCCTTCATTTCTATCAATGTTTGTTCTAAAGTGATCAATCGGGCCTTACATTTGACAGTAGCATTATTTTGACTTAAAAGGTCATTTACATTCACAATAGTAGCCCTTATATTATTAATTCCTATGGAGATAAAACCTCTTTCAAATAATTATACATTTTATCAACTAATTCTTGAGCTTGGGGGATTTTTAGGGATAGCAATGATAGCATTTTTTCTACCACAACCTTTACTTGTGTATTTAGCACTTGCAATTTTGAAATGAATGTGAGTGCTAGCTAGAGCTCTAATTTTTTTTTGCTATCCTACTCCAATAAGAAACATAAATTTCCTTCACCAATTATAATACCCTATGTGTTTGTTAACCTGGTTTCAAATCCTCTTGAAGTAGTACATATCCCCTTGCATTTTCTTACCTGATTATTCAAGATTAGTGAGCTTCCTATTTAACTAGGTTATGTCCTCCACTCATTGCTACTCTTGTTGCTAATACTTTTTTTTTAACTTTGGTAAAAGACACCTAACACATGAAATATGTTAATATATAAAGAAAGGTTACAAAATACCCTCTAAATAGCCCAATAGCAACATTATAACTAGGATAATGACACAAAAGATACCTTACAAGTACGAATTGGGTTCTATTCTTGGCTTGATCATAAAATTGCATGCAAAAGGATAGCTCTATGAAATCCATTTGGGTGTAAACAACATTAGTATGGTCTAATTTCATTAATTACAAGAACAACAACAAAGTGCTCATAATGAACAAAAAATAGAACATGAACACAAACTAGTAAAAAGGAAAGAAAGGGTTAACTCTAGTTAAATTACTGCAAAGGTGGCTCATTGATGTTGATGGAAATAGGTTGGTCTATAGTTTCCTCCTTATTTTGAGTTATTTTAGTAGGCACAAACCAAGGCTGAGGTGTTAGCGGAGGAAATTTTATTAGAAAGAGGAGGGCTTGAAAGGTCTCTTCAACTCACTTTTTGTGTGCCTAAAGATAATTGTGAACCATAATGCTACATACATTATTTAGGTCGTGCTTGAAAGCAATGTACACATAGGTGATAGGTGGGAGAAAATGAATATCAACAATTTAAAAATACCTCCAATAAGAGTGCCACTTACCTGGAAAAGATCATATTCACATAGGGATTTAGAGAAGGATTCCTATGATATTTAATGCCCCTAGACATAAATGAAGTCTAACTCATGAACAAGGGATACATTTTGAATAAGGTCCATCACATTAAAAATCAAGGCATAAACGACCTGGGAGGTTTGCATCCAATGATCTCATGTAGTACTTCTTCAATCTTTACACTATAGACATGAAGGATATCCCCCATTACCTCTTTGTCAATGGCTCATGTTACCTAATATTTTTGAAAGAAAAAAAAAATCTATAAAATTAGCAAAGCGTGCAAAAATAATAAAGGAGTTCACTAACTTGAAGAAACTCAAAGGGAAAAGGATAAGGCTTACAAATATCTTATCCACAAAGGATAAGGATTACAAATATCATATCCACAAAGGATAGGGATTAAAAATATCTTATTCATAGAGCATAAGGATTACAACTCATAGGATAAGATTGAAAATTCATAAAGAAAAAAGGAGAATCTTATACACTAAGGAAAAGAAATAAAAATATCTTATCCATAAAGGATAAGCATGACAACTCATAGGATGATATTGAAAACTATAAAGAAAAAAGGTAAATCTTATCCATAGAGGATAAGGATGACAAATCATAGGAAAAATATATAAATTCAACATGAATTTTGAGTTTAGGCTCCCAAAATCTATAAATAATATGAGGCTTATTCTTTTTTGCAAAAGGATTAAAAAAAATTATTGTGACAGTGAAATTCAGTCACTGCATTTTCAATCAAAATTAGGTCCTTGCTTCTATATGTTTCTTCATTAAGTGCATCTTCAACATTGGTTCACTTTGAAATAATGGTTGATTGTATGCTTGTGATGTAATTTATTACTATTTTTCTAGAAAATAGTCATTATATAAGCCCTTAGTGAATCAAAGATGGGTATTTTATCCTCTAGTTGTTTCAATTTTCTCTGTGTATGAAAGAAAAGCAAGTATTATTGTGAGTTTTATGACTCCTTGATTGTTGTTCTAATTTTACCTCTAAATTATTGTTTCAAATTAATGTGTAAACCTTTAGATTGAGATTCATAAGTTGTGTTTCTGAAAGGAAGTAGAAATCTACTATATTATATGTAGCACCTTGAATTTATGTTTTATATTTTGATTATCAATTCTTTCTTATCTATTTTCCTAGCAAATTTCTTTACTTAGAGATAGTTTTTAGGTGATTTACCAAGGGGATGTTTTTCTTTAATCAGAGGTTGACCTCAAGTTTTGCAAGTCCCACAACTTGAGAGGTCATCCCATGTTTCATTATAGGATAGTTGTACTCAAGATTCATCAAGGTGCATATTCTAAATGACAATAGCTCCATCTACCAATGACTCCAAATTCTCATATAGAATCAAGAAGCACTTACTTATCAGGAGAATTTTGGAGGAAATGGAGTGATCCACCAAAAGAAGAGATACAACAAGAGCTACAAAATGAGGTGGAGATATGTCATTTGTAGACTTAACATGTGAGGGGTTGGTGATGATTAAGATAGGAAAACTCCTCATCTTGTCTGTCGGGTTCCCTCCCCATCCAAGAAAAGCTGGCATAGATAGGTTTGGACCTGACCGGCTTATTATTCATTTCTTCATTCATTGATATATTTCTCCATCAATTAAAAGAGAGGATGGGTTCATTAGGGTCGATGCCCTTGTGGTCAGTAATCTAGAATGTGGAATGGATGCTTGAAATGGATAAGATTGGGAGGAGGAGGTGGTGCCAACATCGAGCCGACCGAGAATCAACGAGAGAGGCCGGTTTGTGAAGGAAGGGGCAGTCATGCTAGACTCGAGGTCCTTTCCAGTGCTACCCACCCCCGGATGACATCGTATAAGAGAAATAATAAATAATTGCATAGCTGACATCATTGTGGATTATAATACCGACTTTTAATTGATGGGTGATCTTTTTGAAGGTTTTTCAGTAGATTTAGAGTGCATTGGGAGGTGATGTCTTAAGGATTTCACATAAGGAATGCATTGGTCATAGGGGTGACACAAGCTTGCACATGTTTGTTTTTTGCTTCCTCCTAGAAGCCATTGAAAGGTAATGAGTGTGTACCTTTATTGAAATAGTGTAATTATTAATTTCCTTTTTATGCGTTCCCCTAAATATAGGATTTTTCCATTTTCCAAATGGATTTAATCTACAAGAAATTATTGATATTACTCATATTTATGAAGAATAACTTTCTAGTTTGATCACAAGCAGTGTTAGCCAACACATTTACTAGCTTGTTTCCTTCTTGATAGAAATGGTTTATTTCATAGTCCTCCATCACTTATGAGATTTAAAATTTGGTAGAGATTGGTGTCAACTACCAATTGATTATAGAGTTGTTCTTAGCTATTTTTATTTCAAAATTTGACACTTAGGAAATATATCCTTGGGAAGTTCTGTGAATGTGGGACAAAATTGCTATTCATAGAACGACCTCTAGGAATTTAGAAGTCATCTCTTCATTTTAACTAATGCAGGTAGGAAATGGGAAGAGATGAAAATAAATACATAAAAGTAACTATTCCAAGTTGATGCACCATAAAATGTTAATGGTTTTTCTCATCATACAACATATCATAATCTTATTCTTGTGATATTTTGAAAAAGATTGAAAGAGGGATGACATGATCCAAAAATTTGCATATATGAAATATAACTAAAACCATAAAATCTTGATATAATAGTCAATAACTTTAATCTCTCAATGAAAAACATAGAGCATAATTATATTTAGATAGAGGAAATAGAATGCACAACAAAGGATGATAGAGCATAAAATTATGCATTTTGTCTTTCTTATACACAATTAACTGCAAAGGTATGAGAAATTACAAATATAAACTATTATCCTTCTAAGTCTCTTGTAAAAGAAACCCCAACTATAGTGCTACTCAGGGATTATATAGAGAATACCCCTCCCTGATGAAAACTACAAAAACATAAAATATTCCACACTTCCATGCTTACAAGCCTCACCATCATGGTGACAGTTGAAGCAACCTAATTGGAAAATCATAAGTAGCTCCCTATAGGTAGTGATGATGCCATTTGTCCCTCCACAACCTTTTGTTGCAACCACCTACAAGCCTCATTAATACTAATAATGATGGGATTTTTTTCCTCAAAATGCACAAGGGCTTGCCACATGTCAGCCCCCACCATTTTCTATGGTGAACCCACTAAAATTATTGAAAAATTACACATCATACATTACGTGTGATGCTTAGAAACATATTTGAGATATGCTAGCATGGCACATGACTTGAGGGAGTAGTGGGAACTTGATAAATAAAAATATCACTCAACCTTCTTGTGTGAAATATGAATTTTCCAAATGACATCTCGTCACATTGCACTATAATCTTAATACCTATGTTTGGTATTAGTTGCATGAATTTTACATGTGGATTTCATCTACCAAAATCTCAAACTTAATCACAAAACCTTGGAAACTCAAAAGAAAATGCATTACTTTTAACAATTCCTTATAAAGAAACCCCACATTAAATATAGGTGTGGTAGATTGGAGTCACTTGGATGTTGAAGGATTTAAATCCTTTGATTATACCCCAGACTTTATAGCAATAGGATTGAATTCACACATTTTTGTACCTAATGTTCCTCTTATCTATTTTATCACTAGCACCAAATATTTGAATACCTTTAGCCATTTGATTCCAATTTCTCTCATACTCGACTTCATTATTCATATAGGAAAATTGGAATAAAAAAGCTCTAAGAGTCTCAAATCTAGTAGGGGATACTAGTTGGATATTGGTTCTTGAACATGTCATACATCTTGCACCATCAAAGTGCAAAATTCAAAGGACCAATTCATCATTTGAGCTTCCATGATGGCTTCCTTGAATTTTAGTCACTTAAGGGATGATTTTATCCTCATCATAATTACTAGATGGATCACTACTCATGAATTCATTTATTAGAAATTCTTCATTTAGGATTCTATCTCTAGTTGTTTCTTCATCTTCTAACATCTCCACATAATACATCTCATTTTTTTGATAAGGATGCATGTGTGGCCTCAAAGTTCATCACATCATCTATTATGTGGTCTGTGTGTAAAGGTTATCATAACAATTTCATCTTGGTACCATGCTTACTCCTTAGGATTAGATGAGATCAATTCAAAGATAAATATCCCCAATCTTAAATGAAATATCTAGATTAACACAATACAAAAATCGGAGGGATATCTATGGTTACCACCTCTTGGGAAACCATAATGGTAGAACATGAATACAATTTTAAGGAGATACTTTTATTAGACCTACAACTTGAACCCTTTTCCCATCTAATTCCATTATTCATCTATCAAGAGGAACATATTATAGTTTATACATAAATTTGTAATTAATTTAGGAAAAATTGTGGTGTTGACACCAAAATCAATCATAGAATTATTTAGCAGCTTATCTCCTATAATGAGAGTGAAGAAGAATGGGGAAGGTTTTATCTTATTTACCTCTTCCTTTGCTACCTTTTGTTTTGTGTTTGTGAATATCGTGGCTCCTATGGTATATGAATCTTTAATTAGATATTTTCATTTCACTTGATTACATTCTAGGACTACATATGCTTGCACCATTTTTTTATTATCTTCCAAAGCCTCTATCAACAAATATTTCTGCTCTAGTATTAGCAAAAATATCCCATAAGGAGACATGTTTTGGGGCCTTCTTCAATTGCACCACCACATTGAGTATTTTGGATGTTTGATCCTTTAGCTCTTTTATTTTACTCAAGATTGGCTTGCTCTGCTTCTGGAACACTGGAGTTACTACTTGTGGTTCCAAATTTTTCTTAGAGATATGCTTGGGTTGCAGCGTTAGGGGTATTTTCTCTTTGGTCAATCTCATTTTGGACTTGATATAATAGTTCAACTAGGCTTGAGGAGCTTTCTATGTTTATGTTTCATTAATGAACCCTACATCTTCTCCCTCCATCCAAGAAAATAGTGCATGGTTTAAAGTAATTTCACCTTCCTATTTGTGGGACATGCATTACAGTTGAGCTATAAGGATAACATTTTCTACTATGAGATATTGACAGGCATACAAACTTTTATCAACAATGATTCCTTGGTTCTATTATTTTATGATTTTCTATTGAAGACTATCTCTAGGGTAATTTTGAGACATGCACACACCATTACATGGGGAGCACCATAAATTAGTATCATCCACCAAATTATTTTGGCCTACCATCAAGACTCTATCATGATTAGGTGGTAAGGTTTGTAATTGAGTTAGGATTAGGACAATCTGATTTGAAAGTTGATCCTAATTATTCACACACTCCTCCTTGCTATTGGTTATACTAGAAGGAAGGTTTATTGCTTCAAAAATTATGCTAAGGTGGCTTGGGAGGTACAACATGCCACCTCTTAATGTTAATTATTTAATTAGAGTTCAGGTCAACAATAGATTTATCATATCATTCACCTCCATGGCGAAAGAGGTAGAAGTAGCTACATTAGTTTGCCCAATCTAATATACATAAATTAGAGGAAATGTAGTGGAGGTACTAGTGGAGTCTTCTAGGGGTGACAGTTGTATTTTAGGGAATACAGTCATAGGAAGCCTAGGAGTAAGTTTTTGGTATCTATAAGTGTTGATGTGTGTTTTATGCACCTTCTCAACATAGGCAGTGCATAGCTGCAATACCTATCTTGAAAGGTAATCTCCAACAACAAGTTGTTGAAAATCACTCCAAGGTCTCTTGGGTGTCAGGTCATGACATGCATGGAATTTCTCAATTGTTGTTTGATGAGATTTTTCTAGTAATCACAGGGAAAAATTACAGAGTTAAGCTGGAGGAAAGGTGAATCTCATAATGGAGTTCCTCTTGTTGGGAAGTTAGCATGCAATTTGTTGTAGGTTTGAACAAAAATCTTAAACTCATACTTTATCTTAAGATCTGTCTTTACAATGTGCAATGAAGCTTAGCATAGGCTACTTATTAAGAAAAAAGGAAAAAGGGAAGGGAAGAGAAGAGGTTCCTAGATCTGGAACTAGCAATGAATAGTGATCATGGAGGGTTCTACTATGGACAACTTCCTTAAAATAGAATTTCACTTAACCAGATTGACTCACAATATCATGAAACTTGTCCAAGCTTCTAAGGACTACAATATTCAACCATTCATTCACCATAAACATGCATGAATAAAAGATAAAAGTTTGGAGCAGCTTTTAGTTTATGCCTAGACTAACTTTACACAACTATTTACCATCAGTAAAAAACAAAAAAGTATGGACAAGAAAGGCATCAACACAACAAAAATCTACACAACCATTGAACAGCATTAACTAATCTATCAAAGTAATCTAAAACATGAAGAACAAAAAGTAAATCTATCTAAATCAGCTAACTATGGGAGATGAACCATGTAACATGCAATAGAAACTCAAGAGTCCACCAAAATCCAATGAACTTCTATTAAAATTTCTACAGCATGCCTTTACAATAGCTCAACTCTCTCTTGAAACTAAGAGTAGACCCCCTCCTTATAGTGTTGAAAAGAAAAATGAATGGCCAAGATTGATTTGCATTTTGTGGCCAAGATTCACTACAAACTAGGGTTTCACCTACCCCGAAATATATTACAATTTAAAATACATCTTTCTCTTTTCCCTATTTTGTCCTCTTGTGGTAACACTCTAGCACTTTTGTCCTCTAGCTAATTTCCTTTGTTGCAACTATTCTATGAGGAAATTTTCACCAATAACTGGGTTTCCTTTCTGCTTCTTCAAAGAAGCATACTCTATGAACTTGCTAATTAATTCCTAGAGCTTATCAATCTCCATTATGTTAGATTGAAGCACCTGGTAGTTCCATTGCTTGGATCAGCCTATGAGTGTATCCCAATCTCTATCACACTTAGTCATGTTGTCCTTGAATTATTCAGATTGGGAGAAGGCCTAGGTAGAAAAACTCATAAAATCTATGGTAAGTTGGCAAGACATTCCATCTTCAATTTCTTATGGAAATAAGGCTTTATCTTTTCCAAGTCAATCTCAATGACAGACATATCATAACTTGTCATTAATTTCAAATACTAAATACAGCTTGCCCTAATGTCTTTGGCCCAATCAATGTCTGACTCCACTTTACAGAGCACTTGCTCTAGTTTCTCTTTTCTATGATCAAAGTTCAGCTTCCACATATCCACCAACCAATGATCATCCTTTGTCAGTGCAAGCTCCTTTTCCCATTTTTTCTAAGGCAGCTTGAGGATGGCCTCAATTTTAGGATAAGGGGACTTGTATATCTTTGGGAAGTTAGTGCAGAACTTCCTCGTGCCCTATAGGTATTTTTGTACTTCTAAGAACTTATTTATTGTCATGACAACATTATTGATGCCCATGTTTCTAGCATATAGGACCTACTAGAACCAATCATCTATAGTCTTAGTCCTATTCTTTCTTTTCTCAAGTTTTTCCAATTGGTCCTCAAAAAATAATTATGGTGGCACCAAGGATGTGGTGGGGAAATCCTCCATTGATGACCATTGTTGAATATAGTCAGTCAAATGAGTCATCTATTCCTTGAGTTCTTCCTTAGAGACATTGTCCTTCCGCATCTACCACTATGGCAACAAACTCTTGGAGATGATCTATTTTTTGCTCTCTAGTGGTTCTCCCCAAGTTGATGGTGGAGATGTAACTTATTCCTTCTTCACCCACCACCACTATGGCTACTTGCATAGTTCTAGATCTAGAGGCATCCATTATCAGCTTGGATCTAACTTTAGGCTTCTTTTCTTTCTTGGTGTTTATCTGGGCTTGGGCCAAGACGACCTCCAAACTTGCTCTTAGATCCTTTTGGGTAGGAGATTTCTTCTCTAGTTGTTTCTCAAGCCACTCAGACATTTGAGATTCTCCCCTTGGTGACTCGTGATTATGTTCTTCTTCATGGGTATGTTCAATTTCCATCACCTTACCAGCTAGGGTCTCTTGTTCAGTTCTTTCTCCTTCTTCATTTGAATCATGAATGAATATAGTTTCCTTTTGTGGAGACTCATTGATTGTATGCTTTTTTAGGCTATCTTCCCCCTTGGTGGTTTCCTTTTCTTCTTCTTCTTCTTCTTCTTCATTCCCATGTTCTTTGGGCTACTCCATTCCTAGGCTGTCATGGGTTTTAGCCTCTTCTTGGGGTTTATCTTCTTCTTCCTTTTCCTCTTCCCTACATTGAGGCAACACATCTTCTTGTTCTTTCTTTTCTTGCTCTTCTTTCTCTTTCAAGAGAGGCATTTCTTCATCATGTTCAGGGCTTTTATCATGCTCCCTAGTTGGAGGTTTAGTGTCCTCCATTTTATCACTTGATTCATTTTCTTCCTCATAAGGTGAATTTTCTACCTTTTCTCCAACATCCTTCAAATATCGAGCTAACTCCTCCTCAAAATCCACATCAAAGGTCTCCATAATATATTTGGCATTGGAATCTTCATCACTCTTGGAAGACTCTATTTATTCTCCTTCGTGAACCACATTATCAATTTTCAAATGTTGGTGCTCTAGGTGCTCATGGTAATCATATGCTTCCTCCTCGATCCCTTTTGTGGCTTCTTTCTCTCATCACTCCAACTCCTCGGATATTTCAATTGTGGCTTTCATTTCAAGTTGTCCAGTTGAAGGAGTGGAGGCGGGAATATTAGAAATAATTTTCACCAAGGTAGCCTGAATAGTTGGGTTCATTAGTACTCCAAACAACTTTGAAGGAACATTCTACATATGTTAGGAGAATTCCTTGACAGTGAGAGCGTGGGCATTGGTATTGTTGTTGTTGCGAGGGATAGTGATGTAGTTGGAGACATGGAAGCAGAGGAAACTAGAGAGGTGGTGGTGGAAGAAGAATCTATGGTTACAACCTACATGGTGGGTGGAGAAGAGGCAAGGTGGAATGAGATATCCACCATAGGTAGAGAAGTTTCAACCATCACCTGAGAAATAGGAGGGGAAGTAGTAGTGGAGGCAGCAGGTGGAGATTTTGGTTGCTCAGCCTCCATTTACTCTCCCTCATGGAGTGGATCTTCCTAAATGGTCAACATTTCTATGAAACTGCCTAATCTCTTATGTTTCTTGGAAGGTTCACTTTTCGAAGCCTTTCTCATGTACACCTGAGGGTTGGGTTGTTTTTCTATAGCTTCTTTCCTCTTTCTTGACCTGGTGGATGAAGGAGATGCTAAAGTTTCTCCTGATGGGGTAGTAGTTGTTCCACTGTCTGTTTCTTGTTGGCTCATTCTCAAGCCCCTCATAGGTCAAAGTGACCACTTGGTGCTTCAATTGGGAAGTTTTTTGATCAACCCATTCTTTTTTCCTAGCCTCAATAGGCTTGGTCAGAATATCGAGGTCATCAACCTCTTTCTCATCCCATTCAATTAGTGGCAATGGGAGATTGGCAATTGTGTTGTACTGAGGATCCATGACTATGCTTTCATCTTCTTCCACCTAGTCTGGTACAGGGAATAGGTTGACCTTCTTTAGGAAACATGTGATCATTCACATATAGTGCCTCATTCGCACTTCATTATCATCTTTTCAATTAGCCCAAAAGTCCTCGACACTATGTAGATGGGTTCATTAAGGTCCAAGTGCCTTCTTGAGTTTTCCATAGGGGTCCATCTGTGCTTGGGCAATATGGATTCTCAAAAGGTATTCTACCAGTTCTTTCTCTGAATTATCAGCACACTAAGAGGTATGGAGTTCATATAACCCTTGGCCGAAGGAGAGGGGATAAGGCATCCCTACCTTATGCTTGCCACTCAAAAGGGTGTGTGCATGCCATAGCTTCTGAGAGAGTTCTAATAGCATTATCTGGTCATTGAGATACCAAGGTAGCATGTATGGTCTTTCTAAGAAGCCTTCAACAAAAATGTAGGTGAACTTTTGATACTAAATGAATAAGAAGGAAAATTGTTTTAAGAATGCATTAGAACTATGGGAGACTCTTCTTTTGAAGTCATCCTTGAGCAATCTAAAAAATGACCTATGAAAGCATCATTGACCCTCCAGTAGTCCCTCTTGAAATTTTTGAATTGTAGTTGAGGGTACTTATCATAAAATTTTAGCTCCTTGCCTAGTTCTTCATTTGGAGCTTTGAATAAGCCTTTGTATTGCATCTATTTGGCTAATGAATAGACCAACTAAGATGTCATGTAAAATCTAGAGGTTTTCTTAACAACCACAAACTGCTCATGGAAGCAATCACTAATTATACCCACCTAGTAGAATTTGGCTTCTTTGTGGAGAATCTCTTCAATGAAATACAAAATCCATTCTTGGAAGTAGGTCTCAATTGGAAGGCCCTTTATTCTGCTCAATAGGGTTACCAAATGATGGTATCCTCATAAAAGTCATTGCGAAAGAGCTTCTAGGGAACCTTTGTAGTCCTGCCCCTCTTCCCCTTAAACCTGTACTAATTAATAAGTATTTTATAGTTTAGGGAGTCCTGATCCCACATGTCCTTGCCATCATCCTTGGTTGGTATCTCCATCTCCCCAAAGGTAAGGATATGAAAAGTCTTTGTTATCACCTTAGCAGATGTGTTCGCAAAAACATTTCCATCTCTGTCAACTATGGTTTTGGTCTCTAGCTGATATGCCTCTCTACAGGCCATAACAAGCTCTGAGACAATGAGGGCAGGAGGAAAGCTCACAACTTTAGCCAACCCACTACTTCTGATATTTCTCGCATTCTCCATTTTAGGGTTGATCTAGACCCTTTACTTGAATTCATCGAGGTCTATATGTCTGATATTTGTGTCAAAGACCTCCTTCCAAGTTGAGGTGACTTTGGAGTTTAGAGGTTCCCCTTGGAACTTATACTTCATTTGATCCTTATCATCCTCTCCACGAGGTGACTTTCCTATTTTCTTTCCTTTATCTTTCTCCATGACCTCTCCCAAGGGTCCTACACTTGATTCCATATATCCTATGGGCAATAGAGAGGTGAGCATATTTGAGCATAAAAAAATGGAAACATTAGCCATAACCCTACAAATAGAGTTTGATTGGATAATTCAGTATTTGAGAAATCTAACATATAATCTAGATTGACATTAGCAATTCATAGGAGGGAGTTTGGATGATTTGGGCTCGAGGGATCAGACTTCCTTGGCTTGATGGCTACTTTTTGAGGAGTTGCAGGAGGGATGAAAATCAGGGCATGGAGGTTTGCCTGTCCTAACCTGCCTTCATGTTTGATCAATTTTAAGGGTACACTGAGGAGAGTGTCCTATTTCAACATGTGGGTCAAAGTCATTTTGGTGATTCTAGGGCATTTGGATCATCTCTTGAGCAATCAAAATTGGAGAGGAGCTTTGATGTTTGAGTCTACCGTTTAAAATGGCTCTAGCAGGATGTCGTTCTGGTGGTGGAGTTCCAATGGGTGGGGCCCATAGCTCCGAAGGGCAGTAGTAAAGTTCCTATCACCCAGGAATCACACTTATCTCTAGACACTTTGGGTTTGAGGAGGCAGAAAGCTGCTAGGTGTTTTCCGCTTAATTTGACAAATGTCCCATGATGGTCCAATCGAGACAACCTGCAAAATTAGGTTTGGATGAAGACAAGGGCACTTACCTTGTGTTTACCATCATTTTGAAAGTTTTGTGGCCGGGGTGAGGTTGGGCTCAAAGTCATGGGAGGATGAGAACAATTTTTCCTTTCCTAATGGCTTGGACGGGATGGGGAATGACCGAGACCCAAAGGGAGGGAGGTCATCACTCAAAATCCATAGGAGATGGTATTGCCATCATGGCAGCCCATGGATGGAGGTCCAATAGCTGGGACCTGAAAGGAATTTGGCATATGGTCATTTATTCATGAAGCCAACAGTGTTACATGATGGACAAAGGAGCAAGGCTCCAAGGTCAGGCCTCTAGGTCATGAAAGCCGCTAGAGACAGTGAGACGCAAATGAAGTTCCGCTAGTGAAAATATGCTAGGTGGTATCCAATACAAGCTGGTACTTTAGGATTTTCAAGCATAGTTCTAAGGCAATCATCAAGTCAAGACCTGAACATCATAAATTTGAGGTCATAGAGCTGTTTGGGAATGGTGGATCATAGGTGGCACCTCGGGGAAGGAATCCCACAGGGGCGGGCCCAGATGAGTCACTGGACGCCATTTTAGTTTGTGAGTTGATTAAGTTCAGATGACGAAAGGATGGAGTCTTCCTAAGATGGCAGACCCAAAAGATAGGTTTTCCATTTATGAGTTATCTTCGTTTCTTAGGTCATTGCAACAATGTGAGTTCACTGGCCTACAAGAGGTGAGAGCCTTGGCTCAAGAATAGTGCTAGGGAGTTGAGGTTCTATGGTCTTCTTGTGGGTGAATTATGAAGCTTACCAGTAGTTCATCACATGGTTTTTGTGTGCATTGATCTCTCCTACTTAGTTCATGAGTTTTCCTTCTTTCAAATTCATCACTTTTACTAGAAATCAAAGAAAAATACAGAATGGGGTGCAAGTGGAAAACTCACTTAAAGAACCCAATGAAAGAGGCAAAAGATCAGCTAGCAAATGTGTTGGATCAGCGGTGGCTCTTGTCGCTCTTGGAGGAAGCACAAGGAAATGGCTCTGGATCATTCTGACCTCTTCTTGGTCATATGACAAAATGACAATGACAACTGAAACTCACATATTTATAGAAAATAGGGCATTAAATGTAGCCATTATATTCTCATACAAAAGACCAAAGGCTGGTAAGCTATAATTTGAAAACGGCCTTGGGAGCAACAGGTATTGACGATTAGAACTTCATCGACTGAAGGATGCTTGAGAGTTTTAGCAATAAAGGTATGAGGCTAGGGAGATCAGACCTCGACAGGTGGAATGCTACCAAAGGACGGTCATTAGAAATGGTGAAGAGGTAATGGAAGTCTGAGAGGGGCAGCCTGACAGGGTGGGCCCGATGGGTCCTAAGGATGTTGACTTTAAAGCACTAAGGAAAACACCTAATGGGAACCCGCAAAGAATTAGGACCTGAAAAAATTTTAGGGGGAAAAAACATGGTCAACTTAAGATGACTTCCCAGAGAGCTTACTGACCATTGAACACCAAACAAGGGGCACACAAAATGAGGTAGCAACAAAAGTGACTCAGCGAGGCAAAGGAAAGAGAGGGTCCCCATTCTGAATAGGGCATGTGTGCTGAGGACACAACAAATGGCAACTCTGATGGAGAGCGCTCTTGAGCATTTTGAGGATAAGTATTCATTCAGAACCTAGAATCTCTAGTTTCATAGACTAGGGACTGAATTCAAAAAGTGAACTATGAGAATGGGGTCCTTAGTTGACTCAACCTACGAAACATCTCAAAAGTGTGTGTGTAGTGAATTTATTTGCTTTCCTTAGCAACTATGAAAAATAGTCATTAATCCAACTAAGTAAGCCATATAAATCGTCCAGCCCCAAAAGTAACCTAGACATTACCCTGCTGCCAATTAGGTGTCCATATCCTTGATGGAGTTGTCACTATGACCCCATATATATTTCTCTACTACCTTCCAGTCATCCATAGCCTCGGTAGAATTATCCGCACACCCATACGGCTGCTTGATTTCATAATTTTTTTTCTTTTTTTTTCTTTTTTTTTCTTTTGATATTTATTTTCACACTTTATCCATTTTCTCAACCGTGTAAGCACTAAAGCCTATGATGGGTTTGGGAGCTATAGTGGTCACTGGAGCGGACTTGAAATTTTTTTCTTACTAATTCATCATAATAGCTATTATAGAGCTCTTTGGAAATAATTAATATTCATTTTGTGCTAGATCTAAGATGAATGCAAGAGGAAGACTCAACCAAGGGTCAGATTCTATAACAAATTTCAAGTGAGGAAGTCATCCCATGGTAGCTATCAAAGACCAATAGTTGAGAATGAATATTTAGCCAAAAAAACACTAAGAGTGGGAAAAAAAGTGAATTGTTCATTGAATGAGCATGGCCACTATAGAAAAAATGAAGAACACTCTCATCAAAACAAATTAGCTGGGAAACAAGAAAAAAAATGAAGTGAAGCAATGGAAAGCAGTGAAATGAAAGCAAACCAAAAGTAGCCTAAACTAACCTATATACAAGTATTTACAAGAACAACTCTAAAAGAGCTCAAGCTTGGAATTAATGCTTTAGGTTCTTCTCATTGATAGGAAATGGGACATCCTCACTAGTTAAGGTCTTTTAGTGGAAAGCATTGTCTCCAAGGATCTCAACGATTTGAAAGGGGCCAAGCCAAAGCTTGTCAAATTTGTTATGTCCCCCTTTCTTTTCATGGGCCTTGTCCCAACATAGGACTAGATCTACAATTATAAAGGCCTTGATTTTGGCTCAGTGATCAAACCATCTCTTGACTACGCCTTAATGTTTGGAAAAAATTTCTATTGCATGGTCACGTGCTTCTTCTAAGTGTAACAGCTTAGCCAAGCAAGCTTCTCTATGACCCCCCTCCTCATAAAAGTCATTAATGAACTAGAGGGTGGGAATTTTTAGGTGGATAGAGAATATAGGCTCTAAACCATAGATGAGGTGGAATGGGGAATCACCCAGAGAATCCTTTTGGCGAGTGTGATCTACCCAAAGGGAAAAATAGAGTTGGGTATGTCAGTCCTTGGGATTCTTGTCAAACAATTTTTTAATCATAGTAATCAAGTTCTTGTTGGTGGATTATGCCAGGCCATTGCCCTGGGGATAGTAGTTAGATGAAAACTTGAGGGAAATTATGTATTCAAAGTCCTAACTGACAAACTTTAGTGAGGAAAATGTAGGGCCATTGTCACACACTAAAGCATAGGGGCAACCAAAACAATTTAAAATGAAACTTTCAAGAAAATTTGTAACTACCTCAGTTGTACATTTCCTACATGCAATGGATTATGTCCATCTAGTGCAATAATCAGAAGCAATTAGAATGTACCTATTTCTTACAGATGATGGTGGGCTTCCTAGACCAATGAAGTCAAGACCCCATTGCGCGAATGGTCTCACCTCAAAAACTAGTTGCAATGGGACAATAGCATTCTTCTCTCTAGTTGCGGTGGTCTGGAAGATGTGGCATGTGTGGACATGATTATGAGCATCCTTGAAGAATGTCAGCCAATAGTATCCTTCTCATAGGACCTGATGAGAATTTGAAGGGCCAAATCCATGACTGGTGCCAAACTTGTCATTAAATTTTTCAAGACCCGCTTTGCTTCTTCTTTGCCAAGGCATCTCAAATAAACATCACCGTGATTCCTCTTGTATAGTATGGATCCCTGGAGCATGTAGCTACTAATCTCTAGTCTGAGGGAATGATTTTGAACTCCCTACAAGCAAGGTGGGAACTTGTGGTTCAACAAATAGTAGATGATGTCATCGTACCACTCCCCTGGGGAAACATCTTCAAGCTGGTACTATTGCACTATGAGTTCAGGTCCCACTTGAGCTGCTATTCCAGTTATTGCTCAGGTGAGTTCCTATCCTCTCACTAATTTCATGGGATGAATTTCCATGTCGTATTCCTATAGCAATGTGACCCACTTGTCTCTTCGCTCTCCCAACTCATTTTGCATAGGAAACATCTTCGCCACTGCGTCAGGAACTATGGAAAACACCTTATTGTGTAAGATGTAATGCCTAAACTTCTTAACCCCTCTAATGAGAGCATATGCTTTCTTTTCTATGTTGTGGTACCTTAGTTCAACATCTTTCAAGGGAGCACTCATAAAGGTGATCAAGTGATCTTTTCTATCTTTTTCCTTTTGGGTCAGAATGCTAGCACATGAGTGATCTGAAGCAAATGAATAAATGTAGAATAACTTTAGGTAATCTAGGCTGACTAGCACTGTTGGCCTCCTACAATGATTCAATAACTAGGCCTTTACAACCATGATTCAAAGATTGGGCATCTAACCTAAATAGCTATCTCAATCATCATGAAGGTGCATTTAACTTGTCAACCCAGGGACATAAACTTGAAATGGGTCAACACTGTATGTGCACTAGGAACTAAAAGTATCCATGTCTACACTACAACTAAGAGAAACATAATACTAGAAAGTAAACTAATTTGAAAGAGATAAAACAAGATTGAGAATCAATTAACAACTATGCTAGGCTGAAATGCATAATAAGAATAAAGATCTGGGTGAACAATCAGGAAACTACTTTGTCTGCTTTGGCTGTAGGACTAGTCATAGAATAGAATTCTAGTGGATGTAGGAACAGTCGATGCTAGATTTTGAACTAAGTATAGAATAGGAAATAATAACTAAAATAATTACTTTAAATAATCAATTACTCACCAAGTGGGACCCCTTGGATGAGTATCCACTAAGACTAATACAAAATAAAATTCTTAAACTTAGACTATCATCTCATTCATTGAAAAATGTGTAAACAAAGTAGTAGCATGGTTGTATTGAAAAGTGGAGAATGCTTAATACATCATTAATATCATCTAACAACAAAAATAAAGAACTAAGAACCCCCAAGAAGAAGATTCAAATCCTTATTTATACTACCAGCTAAATAGAGTGGTCAACTCCCACTAACTAAGAGGATGCCATTTAGGGAAAATGAGGAAAAGAGTGGCAGAGTGGTTATGTCTGCAAGGAATCTAGTCAGACATGCATGCCCAAACATGGACTCAACGTTATAGTAATTCCCGCGATTGCTCAATACCATAAATACAAAGCAATTACAATTGATTATCATGGGGAATCCACTGTCATCATCCTTTAGTTGACTCCTTTGAATGATTCCCCTGCATGACTATCTAACAATTTCCTTTCTCAGCTTAGCATCCACAAATTGTGTCATTCATAGCAATGTCAGTATGCATAATAATTGCACATCTATAATCACCTTAAAGAACATTCATCAACCATATGCAAAAATCAATGTAGATAATCCACATAATATTCTAATGGGTATGTGTAGGATCATCATGGAAAAAATAGGCCCTTAAGTGGCAAAAAATTCAGAAAAATCAAAGTTAGGCAACTTGACATAAAAATTTGAATAAGTTATCTATATTATTTCAAAAATATGTAAGAATAAAATGTATAGAAAATTTAATGTAGTTTCTAAACTACTAGGTTTAATTTGTTTTTAAAAAATCTATTTGGTGAAAATTTGAAATTTCAATGTAGTAGTACTTAAATATTAGGGAAAAAATAAGAAGTAGGTGCCTGTCTGACCACCCTAACCACAATAAAATGATAATATTTTTTTAATATTTTAGATATAAGTAGACAACTCATGTCCAGATGTGATGCATTTTTTTTTGTAATTTTTTTCCAAGTAAATAATTAATTATGATTTTTTTATTACAACTTTTAAAATATATAAAAAACTCATATGTCTGACCACCTTAACTTGGTCAAAACTTAATGAAATTCAATTTATCTTTTTTTAATCCTATAGTATGTGAAGCATAGAATGTGACACATGTTTTGGATTCAAAAAATTTGATACCGTTTGAAAGCTATAGATGTTTTTCAATCAGCCTATCAATCAAGACTTTAATCATAATTCAAATAAAAAATGAATGATAATTATTTATTAAATTCAAATTAAAGCATAATTTATATTGGTGGAAAGATGAAAATCTCCTTTAAAAACCCTTTCCGTTTCATCAATTTTGGGTAAAAAAAATTCATCAGCCACATACCCATCATATTGCCACTTTTTGGCCCATCATGATCCTGCACATACCCTAATGTCATTAAAACTTCACAAAGATAGGGTTAAAACCAATGTCAATGGTTTGAGGCAAACATTATGCAAATATTAATACTCAATTACTAAAGTTCATGACACTACCAGCAAATGGACTATAGATTCTACCCAAAAGTTGACAAAAAACTAGGCTCATTAAGCACTGGTGCCTCAACAATTACTTTCTTGATTTCTTCAAAGGCTTGTTTTGCTTTGGGATTCCACTCAATCTTAGCATCTTTTTTTAACATGGCATTAAGTGGCTTGATGATCTCAACAAAACCTATGATGAACTTTGTCACAAAGTTAATCTTTCCGAAGAAATATTTGAGTTCTTTGTTGCTACCTAGTAGTGGGATTTTCAGCAAGGATTGAATGCACTTAGGGTCAATAGAGATGCCTCATTTCGAGATAACATTCCCAAGTAAATTCCCTTCATCGACCTTGAAGATGCACTTCTTTGAGCTAAGGGAAACTCCAAATTCCTTGTACCTCTAGAAAACTTTGCATAAGTCGAAGACATGGTCGCTCCGCTTCTTTGAAAACATGGTCAAATCATCCATGGAGATGATTATGCACTTTCCAATCGGATCCTTAAAACTTATGTCCATGGCATGTTGGAAGGTGAAACTGATGTTAATGAGCCCAAATGACATTCTTCTATAGACAAAAGTGCCCCACTTGGTGGTGAACATTGTTTTATGTCGATCCTCATACTACACCATCACTTGGTTGTATCTAGAGTACCTGCTGAGAAAGGAAATCATCTATGAGCTATTGACGATCTATAGTACCTCATCCAATGAAGAAACTAGATAGTTTTCCTTCTCTAAAGCTCTATTCAAATTGTAGAAGTCCCCACATAATATGATATCTCCATTCTTTTTCCTAACCAGAACCAAGTTGGCCACCCATGTGGAGTGCCTAACTAGAAAGATTATTCTAGCTAAAAGTAATTTTTGCATGTCTTTGTAAATGATGGGTTCCAACAATGCATTGATGGGACATTATCTTTATCAAAATGGTCGCACGTTGGGCTTGAGAGGGATGGTAGGTGTGATGATGGAGGTATTGTAGGTCTTCAAATATTTGTAGCTCCATGCTACCTCATCATGATACTTTTGCAAATCATCAATGATCCCTTTCTTTTCTTCTATGGTAGACACTTTTCCAATAAAAACATTTTTGACTTCCTTAGCTATTCTAAGGTTGTGGGTGTCACAATGGTTGTTTATGGAATCCTTATTCATTTGTTGATACTGATCTTAGATCTGATCTAAGTAAAATATGTTCTCAAGCTAGACCATCCCTTTTGGGATCATATTGGTTTTGAGATTGATGACCCCTTCTATATCTAATTCAACTTTTTCTGGATCAGCTTCATCGATTATTTGTGTGGTAAACACGTCAAAACTGGTGATGAATTCCAGGATCTGTTTATCATCATTGAATACCTAGAAGTGAGTGAGATTATTTGGGACAGATGGGGTAAAGGTCAACTCCATCGTAAATTTCTTGAGGCCAGATAGAGACAGGGGTTGCAGAGTGTTGGTTGCTTGAGCCAAATCATCACTTGTGTGCTTCTAAGAACGTGGGATTAGTTGTATATTAAATGCATCTAGATCTTCAAAAAGATCCTAGATTCTATGTCTATAGTTTATCAACCTTTTGTCATGGCATGAGTACAATTTTCTGACTTGTTTGACCACCAAATCAGAATCACTAAAAACTTGCAAAATTTTTACATTTTTTCTTGAAGGCATCAAAATACCATGAACTAAGGTTTCATATTCCACTACATTATTGTTGCAATAAGAGTGAAGTATATGGGAAAAAAATTAGGTCTTACCCATAGGGCCGATAAGCTTGAGTCCAACACCGACTTCTTGCTTGGATTTGGACCTATCAAATCATAGAGTCTAGAACTTACATGAGTCCTTGACTTTAGGGCCAAAGAGGTGCAACCTCTCCTTTAGTGGCATACTTACATTAGAGGTTTCCTGGGTAGGTGTTGGCTGAGTGGAATCTACAACAAGCTGCCCTGTCGACAACTCTTTAGGGGTGACCCGTGCTTTGATATGCTCCACTGCTCTCTAGCACAAACAACACTCAAACTCGAAGTGGATAGCATTGTGTACCTTGCACCAATTAGGTAGAAAGAGCTCTTGGAGATTCATTCTTGCACCCAAGCCGAGCTGATTCTACATGCATCTTTCTATAAATTCTTAGAATCCATTTAGCAATCCTAAAGTGGCATCTTCAGGGGACTCCACATCATCAGGTTCTGCTAGAATTTCCATGCTTTGAGGTGTATGGGCCAAATTGATTGGAGGGCTACATTGAAGCAGGAAGAATTTTGCGACCATCCCCTCTCTTGAATCTTCCAACTCTTCTTGATATGAGATGGGAGAGTAGTTCCCTATCTTGGTCTCTGCAAACAACACCTCATTCAGGTTGTTGTATTCTATGATCATAAACTTCATGTGCGGCTCCCTATCTATATAGATCTAGTTTGGCAGTCACTTCCATAGCAACCACATGTGAAAGTGATCCATTGCAACATATCCATTCAACATTCTAGTGAAGTCTCACCCAAGGATAATCCCATACACCTGTTAGGGATTTCTACCACCTGAATGTCAATGACTTGTTGTACCCTTAGATCTACAGTGATCTGCATTGGGATTTGATTTATTTCTCCCATAATATTGACCTTTGTCCTATCTATTTGAGTCACTTTTCTCCTTGAAGGTGTGGGGGTAATCCTAAGAGCTTTGCAAATTTCCAGGGATATGATGTTGGCTAATGCTCTTGAATCAAGTAGGAAATTGTGCAAATTCTTTCCAAATATCTGGATGGTGGCAAGGAAGGGTTGTGTTTCCAACTTTCCTTAGAAGAGGCCAATAGGCGTGTCCACATGAGCTACTTGATCTTTGTTCTTATCGCCAACCTTCTCCTTAGTCTTCCTAGAGGGTTGATCCTTAGGGCTTTGCCTACTATTTTGATCTGATTCCTTTTCAGGATGCTTACCTATCGACTAATTTTGATGAAAATCTATCTTCTTTCCATGGATTTGTTGAATGACAGGCTCACTTGGAGGGTCCTTGAATGAGACTCTCTTGACTGGTATTTCCTATGTTCCCTTAGAAGAATGGGTTCCATTAATCACCCTAAAGAAGGCATGCCTAACTGCAGAAACCTTAAGTAATTCAAAGGTGGATGAGCTAATCTTGAATTTCTTGAACTCCTCTATGATATATTCGCCCATTTGTTCAATTTTGATTTTGAAGGTTGTTCCTATGGTAGAGCTAGAAGGTTGGGCTCGTGTTTCACTTGACTCATTTTGGGGTTGGCCTTAAGGCTAATTTTGGGGCTAGTTTTGTGGCTGATTTTTTGGCCTATCTTTGATGAGGTATTGAGTGGGCACATGAGGAAGACTAGGATTATTATTGGAATTGGAGTCAAGCGAGGTGCTGAAGTAATTGGGTGGAGTGGAAGTAGTAAAAGGTCCACCCACCTGTCTATTTATAAGGTAGTAGGGAGTCTTTCTCTTGTGGAACATATGAACCTCATCTACATATAGTTCATCCTCATCTATTGGAACATTGTCTACTAAATCGAAAAGTTGAGACAAGGTTTCTTTGTTACTTAGCTCTTGGATTTCATCCTCTTTTGGTGGAGCATCCTCACATTCCTGGAAATTGTTATTACTTCATGGGAATGGTGCTATATTTACCATGAGATAGGAGGAGTCATAGGGCTCGGATGGGACTATGTCGCGACATATAGCATTATCCATGAAATTCTAAACTTTGACTTGGAATATTTCTATGGCTATGAGGAACTCTAGGCAGTCCAACTCAGAGTGCCTACTAGTTTTTTGAATCTAGCACCACCCAGAGAGAGTTGCTTCAACAAGGTATACACCACTAGATGTCTTTTCAGCATTTGTAGGTTGGTCAAGTAGAGTAGAAACAACTCCGTTTCATGGGCCTAGTATGCCAAATCCTATTCTATCTTTGGGCTGGCCTCCTTTCAAAATTATGGTTAGAATTCTATCCTCTTTCATAACTTTTTCTTGAGGAAGGAATTGCATCACGACCATCCCTACTCTCTTTGTTGAGGTTGGCTTGAATGCTCTGCTAGGAAGCTTGTAGCTAATTGTTTTTATTTCTCAAGTGTGTCATCTCCATGGACATTTTCTTGATCATTTTGGTCAACTCATCAAGCTTTCTCAGTCTTACTTGCTTGCGACACTTGATTTTGAAGAAAAATGGTCAGGGTAGCTAGTTGATTATGATGTGCTTGAGGAAATTCTTGTCCCTGTAGATATAATGGTGTTTGAGGCTACTGATAGTATGCTTGTTGCTATTGGGGAGCTTGGGAGTAGGTCTATTGTTGTTAGGTCTGCACGTATGGGGGCATGGGAGGTGTCTGGTTCATCAGTTGTCTCAGATGTGGGACTATGGGAAGCTAAGGCACCTAGTTCATAAGAGGTCTGATGAGCAAACACTTGGTTGAGCCCTTGAACCTACATTAGATGAACCATTGGGCCTAAGGAAGACAATAGACTAGAAATTTTCTACCCCAAGTCTGTACTAGCAATAACTTCCTCTACATAGGCATCCACCAGTCTAGTTAGAGCTGGTTGCATTCTCTTTACCAATACCGCTATGAGGGTATCCAATGCTTCATAGTAGATTGGTAGGGTAGTAGTGTCATTGAGTACATATGAGGCTTGCAACCTAATATATGCTTGATGAAATTGATCATTGAAGTAGCTAATCAGTTCATTGATTTCCCTATGAACTAATGTGAATTGTTGATATATCTCTGAAGGGTTGATCAGTATCTTGTACTTCTGCAAGAAGGTGTCATCATCAAATCCTAAGATGTAATGGATCTTACTGGAAAGTTAATATACCAATAGAACGCCACTTCCCCCAATGATTAATGGAAGAGCCTACACGCCACATCTTCCTAATTGACCTACATGTCCTTCAACATTGTTTGGAATATTTTGATGTGCTCCTCAACTGTCCTCTATGGATCCCGAGGATTGAACTTTGAATAAAATATCTCAGGATTCTTAGGCATGTCATGGTAGGCGTTGAAGTGCAACAAAGAAGGTTTATTCCCCATCCAATCTATGAGGGGAGGCGAAGGTGGTATTTGATGTTGAACAGTGACTTGGGGTTGCATAGGGGCAGTGGTAGTTGGGACTATGCCTTGGACTTGGAGGGCAGGGGAAGGGGCAACACCCCAACGGTGGGAAGCTAGTAGTGGAAAAGTTGTGTTGTATGGATGAGCGGAATGGATGAAGGTGAAGGAAGTTTTATGAGTTTGAGGTGAATGGAATGAGAAAGGAGGTTAAGGAAAATTTGAAGTGGGTGAGATGGAGGAGGAAGAAGAAGCTACATCGCCTCCTTTGGTTCTTCTAGCCCTTGTGGGAGGCTGTAATTCCTAAAATTCCCCTTTGTTTGGAGTAGACCTTAAAACTCTTTGGGACCTCTCAGGGGAGAGTGAATCACCTCAATCTAGCTTATCTCAAAGCCCTCCTTCTAGCCTAGTTCTATTGATGTGTTTTTTATACACCTTCTCAACATAGGTAGTGCATAGGCACACTACCTCTCTTCAAAGGTAATCTCCAACAAGTTACTGAAAATCACCCCAAGGTGTCTCAAGTGTCAAGTCATGATGTGCATGAAATTTCTTAGTTGATGTTTGATGTTATTTTTCTAGTAATAATAGGGTAGACTTATGGAGTTAAGCTGGAGGAAAGGTGAATCTCAAAATGGATTTCCTCTTGATGGGAAGTTAGCGTGCAATTTTCTGTAGGTTCGAACAATAATCTTAAACTCCTACTTTATCTTAATATTTGGCTTTACAATGTGTAATGAACCTTAGCATAGGCTACTTATTAAGAAAAAATTAAAAGGGGTAGGGAAGAGAAGAGATTCTTGGACCTGAAACTAGCAATGAATAGTGATCATGAAGGGTTCTACTATGGACATCTTCCTTAAAATAGAATTTCACTTAACCAGATTAACTCACAGTATCATGAAACTTTTCCAAGCTTCTAAGGACTGCAAATATTCAACCATTCATTCACCATAAACATGCATGAATAAAAGATAGAATTTTGGAGAAAATATTAGTTTATGCCTAGACTAACTTTACACAACTATCTACCATTAGTAAATAACAAAAAGTATGGACAAGAAAGGCATCAACACACTAGAAATCTACACAACCATTCAACAACATTAACTAATCTATCAAAGTAATCTAAAACATGAAAAAAAAAAGAAAGTAAATCTATTTAAATGAGCTTGCTATGGGAGATGAACCATGTAACATGCAATAGAAACTCAAGATTCCGCCAAAAGCCAATGAACTTATACTAAAATTTTTGTAGCATGCCTTTACAAAAACTCAACTCTCTCTTGAAATTGAGAGGAGACCCCCTATTTTTAGTGTTCAAAAAGAAAAATAAATAGCCAAGATTGATTTGCAATGTGTGGCCAAGATTCACTACAAAATAGGGTTTCACTTACCCCCAAATATATTACAATTTAAAATACATCTTTGTCTTTTCCCTTTTTTTTCCTCTTGTGGTAGCACTGTAGCACTTTTGTCCTCTAGCTAATTTCCTTTGTTGCAACTATTATGTGAGGAGCTTTTCATCAATAACTAGGTTTCCTCCTTGCTTCTTCAAAGTGGCATACTCTATGAACTTGCTAATTAATTCTTGGAGCTTATCAATATCCATTATGTTAGATTGGGGCACCTTGTAGTTCCATTGCTTGGATTGGCCAGAGAGTGTATCCCAATCTCCATCACACTTAGTTGTGTTGTCCCTGACTTTTTCAGATTGGGTGAAGACCTAGGTAGAAAAACCCATAAAATATGTGATAAGATCACCTAACATTCCATCTTCCATCTTCTTATGGAAATAAGGCTTTATCTTTTCTGGATCAATCTCAATGGCAAGCATATCATAACTTGTCATTAATTTCAAATACTGAATATAGTCTACCCTAATGTCTTTGACCCAATCAATGTGGGGCTCCACTTTACAGAGCACTTGCTCTAGTTTCTCTTTTCTATCATAGAAGTACAACTTCCATATATCCACCAACCAATGATTGTCCTCTGTCAGTGCAAGCTCCTTTTCCCATGTTTTCTAAGGTAGCTCAAGGATGGCCTCAATTTTAGGATAAGTGGACTTGTATATCTTTGGTAAGTCAGTGCAGAACTTCCTCATGCCCTCAAGGTATTTTTTTAATTCTAAGAACTTATTTGTTGTCTTGACAACATGATTGATACCAATGTTTCCAGCATACGGGACTTCTCAGAATTAATTCTCCATAGTCTTAGTCCAATTCTTTCTTTTCTCAAGTTTTTTGATATGGTCCTTGGACAATAATTATGGCAGTACCAAGGATGTGGTGGGGAGCTCCTCCACTAATGCCCATTGCTAAATATATTCAGTCAAATCAACTAGCTACACCTTCAGTTCTTCCTTGGAGACCTTGTCCTTCTGCATCAAATGTACCACTATGGCAACAGACTCTTGGAGATGATCTATTTTTTTCTCTCTAGTGACTATCCCCAAGTTGATGGTAGAGACATTCTAACTTATTCCTTCTTCTCCCACCACCAATGTGGGTACTTGCATGGTTCCAGATCTAGAGGCATCCCTTGTCAGCTTTGATCTAACTTTAGGCTTCTTTTATTTCTTGGCATTGATTTGGGCTCAGGCCAAGATGGCCTCCAACCTTGCTCTTGGATCCTTTGGGGTAGGAGCTTTCTTCTCTAGTTGTTTCTCAAGCCACTTAGGCATTTGAGATTCTACCCTTGGTGACTCATGATCATGTTCTTCTTCATGGGTACACTTAGTTTCCATCACCTTACCAACCAGGGTCTCTTGTTTGGTCCTTTCTCCTTCTTCATCTGAATCATGAATGAATATAGTTTCCTTTTGTGGAGACTCAATGGTTGTATGCTCTTTGGGGCTATTTTCCCCCTTGGCAGTTTCCTTTACTTCTTCTTCTTCATGCCCATGTTCTTTAGGCTACTACATTCCTGGGCTATCATGGGTTTCAGCCTCTTCTTGGGGTTTATCTTCTTCTTCCTTTTACTCTTTCCTACATTGAGGTAGCACATCTTCTTGTTCTTTCTTTTTTTACTCTTCTTGCTCTTCAGAGAGAGGCATTTCTTCATCGTGTTCGAGGATTTTACAATGCTCCCTAGTTGGAGGTTCAATGTCCTCCATTTTATCAGTTGATTCCTTTTCTTCCTCAGAAGGTGTCTTTTCTAGCTCTTCTCCAACATCCTTCAAATATCGAGCTAACTCCTCCTCGAGATCCACATCAAAAGTCTCCACAATATATTTGGTGTTGGCATCTTCTTCATCACTCTCGGAAGACTCTATTTCTTCTCCTTCATAGACCACCTTATCAATTTGCAAATGTTGGTGCTTTCGGTGCTCATGGTAATCATATGCTTCCTCGTTGATCAATTTTGTGGCTTCTTTCTCTCATTTCTCTAACTCCTCGGATATTTCTATTGTGGCTTTCATTTTGGGTAGTTCAGTTGGAGGACTGGAGGCAGGGATATTGGCAAGAATTTGTGCCAAGGTAGCCTAAATAGATGGGTTCATTAGTACTCGAGACAACTCTGAAGGAAAATTTTGCATATGATGGGAGAATTCCTCCAGCAGTGAGAGCACAAGCATTGGTATTGTTGTTTTTTCTAGGAATAGTGATGTAGTTAGAGACATTGAAGCAGAGGAAAGCAAAGAGGTGGTGGCAAAAGAAGTGTCTATGATTACAACCTACACGGTGGGTGGAGAAGAGGAAAGGTGGACTGAGATATCCATCATAGGCTAAGAAGTTGCAAACATCATCTAAGAAATAGGCTGAGGGGTAGCAGTAGCGGAGGCAACAAGTGGAGATTTTGGTTGCTCAGTCTCCATTTCCTCTCCCTCATGGAGTGGATCTTCCAAAATGGTTGGCATTTTCGTGAAATTTCGTAATCTCTTATGTCTCTTGGAAGGTTCACCTTTCGAAGCCTTTCTTGCGTACACCTTGAGGTTGGGTTGTTGTTTTGTAGCTTCTTTCCTCTTTCTTGACTTGGTGGACGGAGGTGATGTTGAAGTTTCTCCTGATGGGGTAGTAGTTGTCCCACTGTTTGTTTCACTTGTTGGCTCATTCTCGAGCCACTCATAGGTCAAAGTGACCCCTTGCTGCTTTAATTGGGAAATTTTTCCATCAACCCATTCTTTTTCTCTAGTCTCGATGGGCTTGGTTAGAATATCGAGGTCATCTACCTCTTTCTCATCCTAGTCAATTAATGGCAGTGGGAGATTGGCAACTGCATTGTACCGAGGATCCATGACTATGCTTTCATCTTCCTTACCCTAGTATGATATGGGGAATAGATTGATCTTCTTTACGAAATATTCAGTCAATCACACTTGATTATCTTCTTTGAAATTATCCCAAAAGTCCTTGACACTATGTAGATGGACGTATTCAGGTCCAAGTGTCTTCTTAAGTTTTCCATAGGGGTCCATCTGTGGTTGGGTAGTATGGACTCTCAAATGGTATTTTGCTAGTTCCTTCTCTAAATTATCAACACACTAATAAGTATGGAGTTCATATAGCTCTTGGCCGAAGGAGAGGGGATAAGGCATCCTCGCCTTATGATTTCCACTCAAAAGGGTGTGTGCATGCCGTAGCTATCAAGAGATTTCTACAAGTATTATCCAATCAGTGGAATACCGGGGAATCTTGTATGGTCTTTTTGAGAATCCTTCAGCGCGAATGCAGGTGAAATTTGGATGTTGAATGAATAAGAAGGAAAACTATTTTAAGAATGCATTTTCATTGTGGGAGAATGTACTTTTGGAAGTCACCCCCAACCAATCTAACAATATGACCTATGAAAGTGTCATTGACCATGTAGTAGTCCCTCTTGAATTTTTTGAATTGTAGTTGAGGGTACTTATCATAAAATTTTAGCTCCCTACTTGGTTCTTCATCTAGAGCTTTGAATAAGCCTCGGTATTACATCTGTTTGGCCAATGAATAGACCAAATAAGTTGTCATGTAAAATCTAGAGGTTTTCTTAATAGCCACAAACTGCTCATGGAAGCAATCATTAATTATACCCACCCAGTAGAACTTGGCTTTTCCACAGAGAATCTCTTCAATGAAATACAACATTCATTCTTTGAGGTAGGCCATAGTTAAAAGACCCATTACTCTACTCAATAGGGTCACCAAATCATGGTAATCCTCATAAAAGTCACTGCAAAAGAGCTCCTGTGGAACCTTTGCAGTACTACCCATCTTTTTCATTAACTAGTACTAGTCATGGTTCTGGTCTCTAGCTAATATGCCTCTCTATAGGCCATGACAAGCTATAGCGTAACAAGGGTAGGAGGAAAGCCTACAGCTTTAGACAACCCAATACTTCTAATATTTCTTAGATTCTCTATTTTGGGGACTAATCTAGACCCTTTGCTTAAATTCATCAAGGTCTATATGTCTGATATTTGTGTCAGAGACCTCCTTCCAGGTTGAGGTGACTTTGGAGTTTAGAGGTTCCCCTTAGAACTTATACTTCATTTGATCCTTATCATCCTTTCCATGGGGCGCCTTTCCTATTTTCTTTCCTTTATCTTTCTCTATGGCCTCTCCTGAGGGTCTTGCACCTAATTCCATATATCCTATAAGCAATAGAGAGGTGAACATATTTGAGCATGAAAACATGGAAACATTAGCCATAACCTTGCAAATGGAGTTAGATTAAAAAATTGAGCATTTGAAAAATCTAACATATAATCTAGATTGACATTAGCAGTTCATAGGAGGGAGCTTGAATGATTCAGGCCCTAGGGGTTGGACTTTCTTGGCCTAACGGCTATTTTTTTGGAGCTATAGGAGGGACAACAATCAAGGCACTTTGACCCACCTATCCTGACCCACCTTCGTGTTTGATCAATTTGAAGGGTCCACTGAGGAGAGTACCCTATTTCAACATGTGGGTGAAAGTCATGTTTGTGATTTTAGGGCATTTGGATAATCTCTTGAGTAGTTAGAATAAGAGAGGAGCTTCACTTTTTGAGTTTTCCATTTAAAATGGCTCTAGCATGATGTCATTCTAGTGTTGAGTTCCGATGGGAAGGGTTCCCAGCTCCGGAGGGCAATAGCAAAGTTCCTATCACTCGAGCATCACACTTATCTTTAGGCACTTCAAGTCTGAGGAGGCAAAAAGCTGCTAGGTGTTTGTTGCTTAGGTCGGTGGATGTCCCATGGCAATCCGATGGAGGAAACCCACAAAATTGAGTTTAGATGAAGACAAGGCCACTTACCTTGTGTTTACCATTATTTTGAAAGTTTTGCGGCCGAGGAGAGGTTGGGATTTGAGTCATGGGAGGATGAGAGCATTTTTCCCTATTATAACAGTTGGGATGGGAAAAATTCCCAATGGTGGAGGTCCATGGATAATGACCCACTATAAGTCAATCACTTGGAAATTTTTTCTTTGTATTCAAATAATTGTTATGGTATTGGGACCCGAAGGGAGGGAGTTCATCGCTCAAAAGTTGTAGGAGGTGGAATTGTCACTGCAGAGACCCATGGATAGAGGTCCACTAGCCGGGATCCAAAAGGAATTTGTCATATGGTTGTTTATTCATGAAGCCAACAATGTTACATGGTGGATGAAGGAGTGGGGCCCAAAGGCCGAGCGTCCAGGTTGTGAAAGCCACCAGAGACGGTGAGATGCAAACGAAGTTCTGCAAGTGGAAATCTGCTAGGCTGGATCCGATACAAGTTGAGACTTTAGGATTTTCAAGCGTGAGTTATGGGGTAGTTAGAAAGTCAGGACCCAAGAATTGGAAAGCCAAGGTTGTAGAGTTTTTTGGGAATGATTGATCATAGGTGGTGACCCAGGGAAGGAATCTCGTGGGGGCGGGCCTAGGAAAGTCATTTGACTCCATTTTAGTTTGTAAGTTGACTAAGTTCAGATGGTGAAAGGATGGAGTCTTTGCGAGATGGCAAACCTGAAAGAGAGGTTTTCCATTTATGAGTTATCTTCATTTCAAAGGTCATTGGTGGTAATGGGAGTTCACTGGCCCATGAGAGACAAGAGCCCTTGCTCAAGAATAGTGTTGGGGAGTTGAGGTTTCACGGTCTTCTTATGGGTGAATTGTGAAGTTTACCAAGATTTCATCACATGGGTTTTGTGCATGTTGATCTCTTCTACTTAGTTCATGAGTTTTTGTTCTTTCAAATTCATCACTTTTACTAGAAATCAAAGAAAAACCTAAAATGGGGTGCATGTGGAAAACTCACCTAAAGAACCCGATGAAAGATGAAAAATATCAGCTAGCAAACATGTTGGATCGATGGTGCCACTCGTCAGGCTCAAAGGCGGTGTAGGGAAATGGCTTTGGATCATTTTGATCTCTTCCTACTCAATTGGAAAAATGACAATGACAATGTAAACTCACCTATTTATAGAAAATAGGGCATTAAATGCAGCCATTAAATGCTCCTATGGAAGACCAAAGGTTGGTAAGCTGTAATTTGAAAATGGCCTCAGCAGCATCGAGGTTTAACGGTCAGAACATCATTGACTGAAGGAAACTTGAGATTTTGGCAATAAATGGATTATGTAGGGGATATTGGGCCCTGACAAGTGGAATGCTTCAAGATGACAATCGCTAGAGATGACAAAGAGGAAAAAAAGTCTGAGAGGAGCGGCCTGATAGGGTAGGCCTGATGGGTCCACAAGACACTAACTTTAAAGCACTAAGGAAAACACCCGATGGGAACCTGGAAAGACTTAGGACCTAAAAAATCTTAAGGGGGAAAAAACATTGTCAACTTAAGATGACTTCCCAAAGAGCTTACTAACCATTGAACACCAAACAAGGGGCACACAAAACAAGGCGATAATAAAAGTGACTCAAAGAGGCAAAGGAAAGAGAGGGTTCCTATTCTGAATGGGGCATGTGTGCTGAGGACACAATAATTAGGTTATTCTTACCTCTAACATCCAAGTAATATGCATCTGGAAGGGTCTGACCTCCCAACAATTGGATCGTTAAAGCTATGTCAAAATTAAATGCCTTCAAGTAGAAAACAATAGCCATTCCTACCAAAGGTCTAGCTATCATGGGAATCCTTTTCTAGGTTTTATGGAAACTAGTGTTGAAATCCATGATAGCTTCTTAGGGATCTCTTATGATGGTTATCAATTTTTGGAGTAAGGAATGCTGGTCACCTTTCTCTATAAAGTAGTATGAGAAGCTATCTATGAGTTCATCCTAGGTACTGATTCAATTAAGGGCCTAGGATCTATACCATTCTAGGGATTTCCCTTTGAAATAAGTAATGAGTGGCCTTAATACCACATTTTTCTCTGTTACAAAGCAACATGCACTTGTAGGTGACATCTTGCAGATGTTTTGTCGATGTCTTAAAATCTTCTCCCATGAATGTAGAGAACACTTTTAGAGCATTGGCAAGAATCAAATCCCACATAGCTGGAGGGATTGGAGGAATGACCAGGCTTCCAATATTCTATGCTACAATTTTTTTGATATTGATGGGTGCTTACACTTTTCATACTTGAGCCTATGCTTGCACTTGCATTTCTCTACTTCTTATAACTCTATATTAGCTTGATAGGACTTTGAAAAAAAATAGTGGCTCTATGATTGCATTTCAATATTTTTTTCATCCATTGGTTCATTGATTATTAGGGTTTTGTTTTCTAGATCACTAGGGTTAAGTCTTAGGGCTAAAACCCTCTAAAAACCCTAATTATGAAAAATACCTAAATTTCTTTTAATTAATAATGAACACAAGTTCACTTTTTCTAGGTCACTTAAGTCATAACTTAAGTCATTAGTAAGTGGCCTCTTTTCTCCCTAAGCAATATTTCATCATATGTAGTTTTTAATTTTTGGCTAATGTCCTAGGTTTGAGAAGGGAAATAATTTTAATTTCTTTATTTATGCATTAAGTAGGGGTCAAAATATTTTATGCCTAAGTATAACATTTGGTTGACCTAAGGAGTCCCATTTCCAAGTTATGACTTGAAGCATGTGCAGTAAAAGGTGCTTAAAGAATCAACTTGGCCCCATAGATTAAATCTCAACCATTTCCCACTAGCCCATGCCATTAAAACAATATCACAAAATATCACGAGGGATAGTGGGAATGTGCCACATGTCCCATCTCTTTGGTGGCCTCAAAAAATTCTAAAGCAGTGATGATGGAGGGCCTAAGATCAAAGGGCTAGGAATACTTTTGGTGATTAAATCCTAATTGTTCCCTATTAGCCTACAATGAATATATTAAATATGTTGATACTACAAGGGAAAATGGGTGGCTGATGCATGGCATAATCCAAAGCATTCAAAAGACTATTGAAGATATGAAATATTTGAAAGTGACTTTTGGGGCATTAAAAGTTGTGCTACTAAAGTACCTATGGATCACATGGTTAAAAGGTGATCGAGATGTTTTAATCTCAATCATTCATTAGGTAAAGGTGTTAAGCACATGGGCATAGGCTTGGAAGCTTACAGGGTGAGCATGTTGGAGTATACAAACTTTATTTGGGCCATTAGAAGACCCATGTGGGATAGTAGGCTAGTGACATATGTACATTTTCAAGGCTTGTAAGGTGTGGTGGAGCTGGTATTGATAGTGAGGAAAGGATTCCACATGGTAGGATCTAATTGGCTAGGTGTCGAAGTCAAAGGAGGTAAAAGTTTCAAACATGTGTGACACCATCTAATCCATCCATTGATCCAGCTCACACGAAGATCAAAAACTAAAATTCAAAGTTGCTAATAGTGTTGATGGAGCCATTATGGTTCACGTGAGTGAACAATAATGGAAGAAATGATGTTCAACGACTGAATTAAAGGGATTTCTCACCATAAAAGTAATATTTAAAGAATAATTTTGATTCAAAAATCATTTTAGAGCATCTAGAGATTTGTAGCAGTGCTTTTCGAGCTCTTCACATTTGGAATTATGGTTTTAAAGTTTCAAACACCTATAAGTGAAAATTACTTCGTCTACTAAATTTTGATAAAATTTATGTGCAAGTGCTAGTTTTGTGTGTTAAATTGTAATTTGGGCATCTTTTAAGGTTTGATGTTCATAAAATTGCATTTTAATTGTTTTGAATTTTCTTTTCTTTTCTACATCAAGCATAAACCCTAGTTGCACTTAAGGAAACCCTGCCTTGTTTCATCTTTCATTATAATGGAACCCCCAAGAGCCCATCCCTTTGGTTCCGAGTCCAAGAAATGACCCCTTTAACAATACATACTAGACCAATTAAACTCTTTCAAAAATAACAAATATGATGGTCAAGCAATGTTCCAAGGTCTTGGAATAGAAGATGGAATTGTCAACTAACAACATGCCATTAGGGATCCTATCTTGCTAGTTAGTAGATGGTCTTTATTCAATCATTGGTTTGGGAATAAGTTTTTGAGCATTCCCATGTGTAATGGATGAAGGTTGGACATGGGAAAATTAGTTGTTCCAAATTTACACCTTGATGTTGACCTCTTGAAAGCTATAGTAGCCAATTATGAGCCTAATGTTAGGGTCATGAAAACCCATTCTGGTATAAAAATGGTTGATATTACTATGGGAAGTTTTATACAATTTTTAAAATTAAGCCCTGATGCCAAGGTTCCAATTGATGAGAAGAAGATGAAGGAAGAGTATGAGAAGGTGAAAAAAGCATTCAAAGTTTCAATACTAACCAACTTCATGGGAAGAGGAAAGGGGGGGAAAAAAATTAGACTCAATCCATCTGATAAGGATTCTTACTAGGTTAACCTATTTGAACACTATTTTTAGAGGACCTTCTATACTCTATGTCATATTTTGGGTTTTGATCCTCCCACAAGGATGCCAATGGATTTAATGTGGATGGAAGAAAACATCCAACATGTGATGCTCAATACATCCTATGATTTTGCAACATATCTATCAAATGAGATCCATAAAGGCCTAGTAGCCCTTAAAAATGGTGAAATAGGAGTAAGGTTTTTGTGGTACTCCTTGTTTATGCATATTTTTTTATACATGGGAGTTGGTTACTTTAGAGAAGACATGAAATTGGATAGGAAGAATAAGAATAGAAAGGATATGTCTATCCAAACATGTTCTCATATTTTGCATAGGGATGAACAAGAATCTAGTTTTTGTTTTTCTCTAATGTGTTTTGTTCTAAGCTAAAAAGTATTTTGGTGTTGAATATGCCTAGGATCCCAAAGGATTTACATGATTTCTTAAGACCAAAGGAGAGGAGGCCTGAATTATCCATTGAGCATAATTGGGGATATCTCATCCCATATCTCAATTGCACTATCCTCCAAGTATATGGCACAAGTGTCACACCTCATGTTCTACGAAGGGATGTGTCATTGAGGATTGGTTTTATTGTAGTTATGTGGCAGTTCGAGGATGTTGAAGATAATCGCCTAGTTGGGATGAGGAAGGGAACTATCTTTCCTACATACGTGCAACTTTCTCAAATTTTGTTATGATCAAAGATGGATGGAAGAATATTATCCCAAAGATCAAACCTCCTATAATGAAATGTTGTAGAGAAAAAAACAATGATCCAAAGGGTGTCATGATGGCCTTAAAAGATAGGATTAAGGGAGAAAAATTATATTACAACTTTTGCTTCCTTGAAGATGTAATTAGAAATGTATTTGGTATGATATTGGAAGAACAAAATTAGATGAATTGGTTAGCCTTCATGAAATTGGAGAAATAAAAAACAAGATAAGGATCCATAGTTTAAGGATCTCCCAGACATAAATTATGAGATATTGAGGGTGGAAACAATACTTTAGAATTTTGATAAGGTAGTCTAGGGTAGCTCAAAGAGGAAAGAGTCGTATAGGATAAAGGTAAGTCCAAAATAACTGAGTATAGTAAGTGGAAGGCCCCCATATTGGAAGAGAGACCAACCTATTAGACACCCAAAAGGCAATATGTATTTTTGAGGAAGAGCATGGTGAGAAAGGAGAAAAAAATTGCTACCCCTACTCAATTAGAGGGTTCAAGACTATCTTCTCCTACACCTCGAAGATCATGCACTCCATAGGTTATTAGGCTTGATTCTCCACCTAGAGAACCTTTTCCACCAAGAGAACCCTCACTGAAAAGGAGAAGGGTTGAATCATCTGGGTTGGTCGATCATCCTCTTGATTAGATGCTAAGATTATTGTTATTGATAATAAAATGATGTAGGGTATGCCCTCACCCCAAAGGGGTGTGACTCCACCAATTAAAAGCCTTATATTAATGTTAATTTTAGTGGGATCAACAACGTTGATGATATCAAGGAGAAGGCATGCAATGATTTTATGGATGATTTTTTTCTTAGAACAAAGGCTTTTCAAGAGTTTGCTTGGAGGTCATAGAGGGAAGAATATGATTAAATAATAAAATGAAAATTATTGAAAGTCCTAAGCTATTGAGGGAAGCTATTGAGTCAAAATTCCATGCATAAATAAAAGCCAAGTATAAGGACATAATGGGTATGTGCATGATCATGATGGGCCAAAAAGTGGCAATATGATGGGTATGTGGCTGACGACATTTTTTAACCCAAACTTGATGAAATGAAAAAGGTTTTTAAAGGAGTTCTAAGCTTTCCACCAATATAAATTATGCTTTACTTTGAATTTAATAAGTAATTATTATTCATTTTCTATTCAAATTATGACTAAAGTCCTAATTGATAGGTTGATTGAAAAACATCTATAGCTTTCAAACAGTATCACATTTTTTGAATCCAAAACATGTATCACATTCTATGCTTCACATACTATAGGATTTCAAAAGAAAAATTGAATTTCATAAAGTTTTGACCAAGTTATGGTGGACATAAGAGTTTTTATATTTTCTAAAATTTTTAATAAAAAATCATAATTAATGATTTACTTGGAAAAAATTATTAAAAAAATATGCATCACATCGGGACATGAGTCCTCTACTTATATCTAAAATATTATTAAAAAATATTATCATTTTATTGTCGTTAGGGTGGTTAGACAAACACCTACTTATTTTTTCCCTGAAATTTAAGTACTACTACATTGAAATTTCAAATTTTCACCAAATAGATTTTTTTTCATTTTAAACAAACCCAATAATTTAGAAACTACATTCAATTTGCTACAGATTCTATTCTTACATATTTTTTAAATAATATAGATAACTTATTCAAATTTTTACATCAAATTTCCTAACTCTAATTTTTTTTTATTTTTTTGCCACTTAAGGTTCTATTTTTTCCATGATGATCCTGCACATACCCTAATGTTAGTTGAGGGTAGAGAGATATTTAGGAAAATTGGAGTGCTCCCATTTCCAGAATGGGAATTGGCTTCTACCATATCATTTGTCTTTGTAAGGACACATGAAACTCTAGTTTTTGCCACTAAAGAAGAAGCAACCATTGCTTTACAAGGATCAACATTCAGTTCTAAATGGTACACATTGGCTATTTGGGAATTGGCCCCAAACAAAAATTATCAAGAAGTGGAAGAACTAGTAGAAGACTTCAAAGGGTGATTCATAATCAAAATAGTGTTAGATACTTTAGTTGTTCATGTAACCACATTGGTTGAAAATGTAGCCCAATTTAGTAAGGCTACTTTGGAATCTTTGCAAGAACAGTTTGAAGAAAAGAATAAAGAGTATAATGATTTGGTGGTGTTTTATAATAAATATGAACAAAAAATTTAGAACTACAATTGGATAATGCATTTCTAAAAATAAAATTTTCATGCATTACAATTCAGCCGATCACTAATGCTAGGTCCATCAGTGACAGAGGTGCATGACTCACCCTTGCTAGCTTCTCCAGTGCAACCATCATATCCAACCCATTCTCATCCTATAAATTATATAGATATGGTTGTATATAATCTAGATAATGTACCTATTGCATACCTTACCCCAAGTACATCAACTACAACCCCTCCAAAATAAGTCACTAGAGAGGAATTGATACTACAGATGGAGGTTTTTGATGAGTCATTTGGATTGTATAATTACAATAATATTTTTTTTGTTACAAATGTTTTGGAACATTATTTATCTAAAGAAATAAAAAGTGTGAGAAGTGTACACTCTAATTATTCTTTAATGTTCTAATCAATAAGTGTGTTTCAATGGGATAGAGCCATTTCTCTCCCATTGATGCAGACATGGGTCCCCAAATTGAGTGTATTGAAGAACATGGTAAATGGATCCACCAATGACCAAAATAAGCCACCACAAATAGCTCCAACCTATAAGGAAATAAAGGAGATGATTGATTACCAAGGATTGGTGGATCCATTGGAGAAAAGGATCAAAACACTATTGAGGAAGTTTTGTGAGAGTGATATTGGCCTCCTACCAAACATTTTTAGTATCCAAGGAGGTTTCAAGACCTATGAACTTAGTGGAGAGGTCATATGGATATAGTTATAAATGCAGTCCATTCTAATTTGTGAGGAAGGAGATGTGAAAAATGGCCATGTTGAAAGATAGTATGAATAATTTCTTAGATACTAGTGCATTTTTGGAAGAATTTGATAAATATGCTACCCAAATAATGGTGAAGTATGGTCCCTACAAAATAAAATAAGATAAATTCATGGCCTTCAACTAGACAATAGAAGAAGACTATACAACATGGGACAACAAGTACAACAATATTATGGACTTGTGATCTTCTCCAGTGGTGATATAGCAGCATTTTTGGTCTTTTCAACATCTCCAATGGTATTTAATGATTTTAAAGGGTATTAGCAAGGGTTTTTGTCATCTTGTACACTAGGATTTTGTATTTTACTACCAATTCATCTTCCTGAGTCCACAACTTGAAGAATGAAGACTTGAAATGGAAAAGACATCAAATAACCATTTTAGATAGTTTGGGAAAGCATAGTGGATATAACAAACTCTGTAACTACCTAGCATCCACAATATTCTCTCCATGAGCTCATAGTCACTCTTGTAACTTTGAAATGTAAAGTGAATGTCAAATGAAAATGGTACATGTGTAATGTCCTAAAGCTTGTTGCTCCCTTGTTTAATAAAAGGGAATTCAAGGCCATTTGCATGGGGTTGGTGTAGATTGATTTGTAAGAATAATTGTAATACATAATGGAGACACAATTTTTTGTTAGTCTATTCTAGGTTTTAAAGTTTTGAGTCTTTCATTGTTAAGATTGTATAACTAGTACTATCATTTTTTAATGCAAATGACATATTTTCAAAGCCTTTGTTCTTAATTGTATACTTCATATGAATCATGAATGAAATGAATCAAAGATAATTAAATTTATCTTTGTTGTCTTTCATTTCAATATTTGTTCATTTTTAATGCACTTGTTCAAAGAATGAGTTAAAATAGCTTTAACATGAATGAAGGTTTATGTGAATGTATTCAAGGATAATTAAGTATAACTTTTTTTTATTTATGATTTAAATGGTGTAATGCATCGTTTAATAGATCTATTGTGATAGATAAAATGTTGTTATAGGTTTTCAATTGTAGGGTTTAGGACTCCATACCCTAAGGAAAAGGAACCAATGCATAAGTTGCGTCTATGTTACATCTTCTATTCTTTCACAACAACTACATTCAAAAATTACCAAGGAGATGATTGATTACCAAGGATTGGTGGATCCATTGGAGAAAAGGATCAAAACACTATTGAGGAAGTTTTGTGAGAGTGATATTGGCCTCCTACCAAACATTTTTAGTATCCAAGGAGGTTTCAAGACCTATGAACTTAGTGGAGAGGTCATATGGATATAGTTATAAATGCAGTCCATTCTAATTTGTGAGGAAGGAGATGTGAAAAATGGCCATGTTGAAAGATAGTATGAATAATTTCTTAGATACTAGTGCATTTTTGGAAGAATTTGATAAATATGCTACCCAAATAATGGTGAAGTATGGTCCCTACAAAATGAAATAAGATAAATTCATGGCCTTCAATTAGACAATAGAAGAAGACTATACAACATGGGTCAACAAGTACAACAATATTATGGACTTGTGATCTTCTCCAGTGGTGATATAGCAGCATTTTTGGTCTTTTCAACATCTCCAATGGTATTTAATGATTTTAAAGGGTATTAGCAAGGGTTTTTGTCATCTTGTACACTAGGATTTTGTATTTTACTACCAATTCAGCTTCCTGAGTCCACAACTTGAAGAATGAAGACTTGAAATGGAAAAGGCATCAAATAACCATTTTAGATAGTTTGGGAAAGCATAGTGGATATAACAAACTCTGTAACTACCTAGCATCCACAATATTCTCTCCATGAGCTCATAGTCACTCTTGTAACTTTGAAATGTAAAGTGAATGTCAAATGAAAATGGGACATGTGTAATGTCCTAAAGCTTGTTGCTCCCTTGTTTAATAAAAGGGAATTCAAGGCCATTTTCATGGGGTTGGTGTAGATTGATTTGTAAGAATAATTGTAATACATAATGCAGATAAATTTTTTTGTTAGTCTATTCTAGGTTTTAAAGTTTTGAGTCTTTCATTGTTAAGATTGTATAACTAGTACTATCATTTTTTAATGCAAATGACATATTTTCAAAGCCTTTGTTCTTCATTGTATACTTCATATGAATCATGAATGAAATGAATCAAAGATAATTAAATTTATCTTTGTTGTCTTTCATTTCAATATTTGTTCATTTTTAATGCACTTGTTCAAAGAATGAGTTAAAATAGCTTTAACATGAATGCAGGTTTATGTGAATGTATTCAAGGATAATTAAGTATAACTTTTTTTTTATTTATGATTTAAATGTTGTAATGCATCATTTAATAGATCTATTGTGATAGATAAAATGTTGTTATAGGTTTTCAATTGTAGGGTTTAGGACTCCATACCCTAAGGAAAAGGAACCAATGCATAAGTTGCGTCTATGTTACATCTTCTATTCTTTCACAACAACTACATTCAAAAATTAACTTAAATGTTTAATTTCTGTTGGAATGTATGTTTTGAATAATGTTATACCATATTATCATGTTCTAGATTGATGAATAACACAAGATTTTCCATATCTTTAAGGTTTTCATCTATTATATAGCTTTTAGGAGAATATATCTATTGAGTTACAATGTATGAGATAATTTGGCACAAGAGTATCTAAAAGATACATTGTAGGGATCACCCTCTTGGGTTTTGTAGAGCCCAAAGTGTAGAGGGAAAGTTTAGAAAAAATTCACCTATTAGTTGCTCAATCCCTCCATATAATTAGTCATTGGAAATGCTAAAGTCCATAGATTATATGTGAGATTAGACTAGGTATTAGAAAACACCAACAAATTGGTGACTTTGCTAGGGACTAATTCAAGAAATACTTGGTTCCAAGACATCTTGTCCAAGAGCTATCAATTTTCATGATCTTATGAGTAATTATAGATTGGTAGTTTTCAAATTTTCTTTTCCCATCTAATCCACTAACATAATGGCCACTCTATAGGGGACAAAGCTAGTCTAACATCTCTAGTTCCAGATCATACACAGTCAAAGTCATTAAAGTTCATTATTCTTTGAAGTATGAAGAAAAAAATCTTATAAAATTCTCATTATAGGTCATGTGTGCATTTTATGAGTCAAGGTTCTTGGTTTCATTCTATTTCTTGTTAAGTTGTGTTCAATTTCTCTCAATATTTGCAAAGTCTCAAAAATTTATCAAATATTTTCCAATCCTACTGAGTGGGTGGTGACTCTGAAGTCTCTTGTTCTAGTGCATTTTTAATTTCAAAGAGAAGAGAGAGAGATTTGTGAGAGGAATTTTAAGCCATGATAGGAATTAGGAGTAACATGAAGAAACATCTTGAAGAAATGCTTGAAGGAGAATTGCAATGCAAAAATAGGCCATCATGGAAAGCAAAGAATGCATAAACAAGTAAGTTTGTTAATGTTCCTATGACTACCTCTTCAAATTTAAATGAAGCTACTCAAAGTAATCTATATGAATATGGTATGCCCACTGAAAATGAGGAAAAAATTATCACAAAAGAGGCTACTACCACTAATTAGCTTGCTACTATTACTCAGCTAGGTCCTAGTGATAAGGTCTCAAAGGAATTTAAGCCTTGGAACTTTTGGGATAGGTAGTTTGATCCTAAAATGGTAGCCAAAAGGGAAAATCTTGGGGATAATTCTATTTATAAGGATGATCATTATTTTAACCCTAGAGGAAGACTAGAAGAAACCTTGAGCCTTTCACAAAAAGACAAGTGTTGAATTTCACTAACTATACCCCTGAACCTTTTGAATCTGATGTTACTTTAGAAGATGTAGGTGATATAATAAGTTATATGAAAGCACTTTGATAGGAAGCATTAACATTTGACAAGATAATTAGATAAAATGGAAAAGAAAATGAGGAAAAACTAAGGGCTATCATGTATGTAAGAGATCAGTTGAGGAGAAGGGTAGAGAGAATGAGACAAATGGTTGATGAAGACCTATCCTTGTAACCACATATCAATCTGTCATCACTTCAAATATTGATCATTTGAAGGTGAATATCCCTATTGCAACAACTACCACAAGTACATAAACAATTTCCATGGTGACAACCAAAGTTTTAGACCCTTCCACTAACACCCATAAATATCAACCTATAGATACTAGAAAAATAACTATGGGTGTTCTCAAGGAACAACCAAAACTCAATGTACTAACATTTCATCTAGTACTATTCCTACAAGTATAATCCCTAACCCTATAATTCTTTAACTATAGTTGGAAAATGAGCAGTTGCAAAAGGAATTGGAGAAGATGTAGATTCTTGTTGCAAATGCAGAAATGGAAAGGAAAATTTCTTTCCTAAACTTGTCAATTCTAGATTCAAAAATTCCTAGTTCCCAAAATTTTCCTCATTCCACATCATAAACTATTGGTATGAACATCCCTTCCACATATAGTCACTCAATTCCTATTTCCAAGCCATAATACACTTAGTCTGGTGGGAGTATTCCTAGTGGGAGTGGTCAAGGTTGAGGTGGAGGTGGAGATGAAGGAAAAGGTATGCAATCTAGAAATCATAATGATGGTGTTCAAGCTGGAAGGGGAGGACATGGTAGTGGTGGATCCCATTCTAATCAAGATGGTGGAGAAGATCAATTCACTAGAAGACCTATGTTGTTGGATAGGTATAGATTTTTTTTTTTTCTTGGGATACCTATTTATTCTAATCCTCTCTTGAATGACATGAGGAATGTGTTGGTTAGATTCTCTAGCAACAATTCTATAAGTGGAGAAGACCACTTAAGGTCATTTAACAACATGATGGATGATTTTTAGGTTGAATCTAAGGATGTAATGATGATTTTTTTATGCAATCACTTATTGAAGATGCTAGAGATTGGTATAGAAGCTTTATAGTGGGAAGAATTGGGTCATGGGAGGAGTTAAAAAGAGTATTTAGGGAGCAATATGGTGATAAAACTAATCCAAGGTTTATGCTGAATGAATTTAACAATATATCCAAAGGTTCATGTTGAAATTGACTGATTCAACCCACAACTACCATGAAACACTTGCAAGAAATTACCTATCACAATAGAGAAGATCAAGAGAAAGATTGTGCTTAATAACCTAAGAATTATTATTGATGCAAATAACCTAGATAAATATTACAAATTAATGTTCATGCATATATAAGAAAAGCACGATAAAACCCTACATGAAGATTAACAAGATAGAGACAAGTGTGATAATGTCATGCAATGAGAAAACTTGTCCTAAATTTAGTCTAATCTTAATAAGAATTAAACTAAAGATTAAATTGAAAATCCTAAGTTTAATTTAAGTGAACTAAAGTAAAAATCCTCTAATAATTAATTGATGATTAATTAATTATTAGATAATGACTTGTTTACTCTAGCACCCCCCCTTAAGTTCAACTTAGGGAGAAACTAAACAACTAATAAAGGAAGCTAAATGAATGTAGAATGGGTCTCGACTACAAGGCTTGATGAGGTACCCATGAAAAAACAATTGAGATCTCTCATAACTGGAGAAAAGGAGAAAACCACATGGGAAAAAATCCTCTCCAAAAGAGAGAAAAAGAAGGATATAAGGAGGAATCAATGTGACCCCCAAGGATTGCTTCTATCATGCAAGTACAATAGATGTCTCCCTGATAAGAGAGAGAAAATGATGATATGAATCCCCCCACAAAGAAAGAGCTCTTGTGCCAATGATGAATGCCTAAAGATAGAATATTATCCATTTCCTACAAAGAACATTTCTCCCCTTAGGAAGAAAAGGATCCATTGGTGATCGGAGAAGCCAATCCAAAAAAATGGGTGAATCAGGAATCCAAATCCAAATGATGTGTGCCTCCAAAAAGTGCTCACATATCCACATGTCGGAAAGTGATGATGGCGATGAAAGATCCTATGAAGAATAATGTAGAACAAGATGCAAAGGTGATGAATATGGTGGGCCAACAACGATGACGTGGCTATAAAAAAAGAGGAGATGAATGTCCTCAAAGTAATCCTCCAGATGTGAAATATAGGACTCCACAAACAAGGATGATATGTCTGCAAGATACAAATCCCAAGTAGCTACATGTCTAGAAGATGTAGTCTTGTTGCACTGAATCAATAGGGGCCAAAGATGTAGTGATAACAAGCTGATTAGGAACAACAAAAGATGATGTAGTCTCAATTTGAAGAGTGGGAACATGAATGCAAGTCTCTGAACCATTGGAACATGCAAGACCTATGATATACTCAAGATCCTCTAAAGTATCATCCTCAAAGGGTATGTAATCTGCATCTGCAAGAGGGATGAGACAATCTATAGCAGGATCCTCTGGGTATGGAGAGATATGAGGGTCTCCACGGATCTTCGAAAGTCATATCCAAAGTATGTGGGGACATTCAATGTTCAATACAATATGCATAGTGTCAAGATCAACACTAGAAAATATAACCCCTACAATATGATCTTTGATGATGCCCCATGCTTATAAACTCCCTAGTGTGTCTGGTGTAGGTATGTTTCCATACAAATAAGGAAAAATATCAAGCCACCTAAGATGTGTTAGGATGCCATTTCACCAAGACTCATAATTTTCCTTGTCTAAGTTGATCACAAAAGGATGAATAGAAAACCAATGATACTCACTCAAATGAAAAATCAGAGACTACAACACTCAGTATTGATAAAGAAAATCAAAATGTGTCACCTCACACAAATAGATCCTCTCCAAGTGACAAGACATCCAAGTAATTAAGAAAAGTGTGAAAAAAAAAATTTGAATAAAATGTACCTGGGGTAGATTCTAGAAAAAATGCATGAATAGATCTGAAGAGCTTTGAAATACCTTTCCAACACCGCTTGGATCATGAAAATTAGAGATACAAGAAAAATGTTACGAGCTTGAAAGCGAAAAATGTAGATCTGAATTTGATTGAGAATAACAAGAATGACTAGAAAAACTTGATGATAAGACTTGCACTACTAGAAATTTTGTGGAACTAGCTTTCCAGCGATATCTCGTTTGTCCAATTTTGGTACTGTATGCCCAAGTTATGCCAAAAAGAAAAAAAATGCTCCTTTAGGGAAAATGAGGGCTAAGAGGGGGGCTAGGAGAGGCATTTGTATGATGATGTCAACATGACATAATTTTGACATCAGCAAAATATAGTCTTAAAATTGACTGTTGGCCAATTGTCACCAAATATTCCTAGAATATTCCCTGTGCATGCAAAAAAATCACCCGGTTGCCTAGAAAATTTCACTCAACTAAATATACCTTGAGAACACCAAAATATTCATGAGATCCTATCTACCGAGTTTCTATTCTAGCCACCTGATTTTTAAAGGGTTGACGGATTTTAGTGGAGGCCAATTTTTATTTGAAGTTCCTAGAATTTTAATGGCGCCCACCAGTGATTTAGTCGGTCGGCCAATGGCCATCGTTAGCAAGACAGAGGGCCTTGCGCCTGTATGTGGCAGGGAAACCATAGCGTAGTGTACCCTGCACTCCTTGTAGGCATATGACCCCTGCACAAAGATTATAAAAACTTTTTTTTTTGCTTTTAAAATCTATGCAACCCTTTATTTATTTATTTATTTATTTTTTGAATTTTTCTTTTCTTATTTTTTAGCAAAATTTCAACATTTTTTATTCTATTTTCAAGAAAAAATATTTTAAAAAACCTAAAACAATTTTTTGATCTATGGGAAAATTTTAAAAACCAAAATAATTAACCTTGTACTTGTTGTACACACAAATTAAGGTAGCCAGATCTATATGGATCTGTGTGCCTCTATTTTTTTCCTTTTGTTGCAACTACTCAAATTTGAGAAAAATGATAGGTTATCTTAAGGTTTTCAACTATTCTGGATACAACGATGATGCTCATTTTGCTCCAGGACACATCAGAAAATTGCTCAAGGTTAGATCCCTCCAAAAATTGAATAGAGGGTTGCTGATCTAGGCTCTGATACCATGATGCAATTGACTGATTCAATCCACAACTTGCATGAAACACCTACAAGCAATTACCTATCACAATATAGGAGATCAAAAGCAAGATTGTGCTCAATAACCTAACAATTGTATTGATGCAAATAGCCTAGATCAATATTAAAAATGAATGTGAATGCTTATATAAGCAAAGCACGAGCAAACCCTACATGCAGATTAACAAGATAGAGACAAGTGTGATAATCTCATGCAATGAGACAACTTGTCCTAAATTTAGTCTAATCTAATAATAAGAATTAAACTAAAGATTAAAATGCAACTCCTAAGTTTAACTTAAGTGAACTAAAGTAAAAATCCTTTAATAATTAATTGATGATTAATTAATTATCAGATAATGACTTTTTTACTCCAATAGTTTAAATAAAATGGTTTCTTATTTCAATACTAGATTTTAGAATGTCATGTCTAGACTAGACCTATTGATATGAGGCCAAATGATCAAGTATGCTTGGTTAACTATTGTAATTCTTTTGGATGAAAGATGATTTATCACTTAAGAGATAAGGACCCTAAAATCTAAGGGATTCCTTCAAAATTGCATTACATATTGAGAGTAATAGAAGAGATAATGTTAAAATCTTGAAGAATCCAAAATAGGATAAGGGATTAGTAGAAAAGGGATCTTCTAATAAAGAAAAAATGGATAAGATCGTAAATTTAGTGAAGGATTTAAACTATAGGTTTTCCAAGCAAGAAAATGGATTGGGAAATGACAAGCCTAAATTTCAAAGAAATGAAAGGCCTCCTATGTTACATGATCAACCATACAACACGAATTGGCATAATGGAAATTCAATCTTAAACAAGCAAAAGAACACATAAGGTAAAGTTCCCCTAGACCCATTACAAAATAATTCTACTAACTTTGTTGATGAAGCCCCATGGTGCATTGCTTGCTAGTTGCCACATTCTTCTAATCAATGTGTAGTAGCAAAATATTTAGAAGAAGAGAAAAATGCGCCTAATGGTTATGACTCACCTCATGGAAATGATAAGGAGATAAATATACTCATGAGAAGATCGGATTTTGTTGGTGAAGAATGTTCCTCTAATAGGAGTCAAATGAAGTAGATGTTGATAATCAAATATATAAGTCAAATTATTATCACCAACAAGTTATTTATGATGAAGAGAATGATAATGATCATAATGTCTATACTTTAGAGATAGATGAGGTAAATGTGCTTTTGAGAAGAACATCAAATAAGGAGATTGAAAGAATGAAAACTACCATTGTTGCACAAGTGTAATGCCCAAAGTTTTACACTGAAATACAATTAAGGACAAAACACAAATTTCAAATTTTGACCAAAAACACTAACATAATTCCCAAAGACTGCTTCCTACACATGAACCTCATGAAAGCCTAACAAACATTAGACCAATAATTAATAAGGACCTTGGCCACCAACACAATTGAATTGACAATCATGGTCGAGATTCAAATGGAGATAAGAATCCGCATCACCAAGGTAGGCTTGATTAGTTCCACTAATTCATCAATAAACACAGACTTAGTTCAAGTCACTAATTATGCAAATAATATATATATATCAATAGTAACTTTAAATATTTAACAAAAGGACACGCCTAGGGGCCAGACCTAATTCCTCGGGGGCTCGTCTCTGACGGCCTTGCCTACGTATATAATTCGCAGAGGAACCGTAGTTCGAAAATATGAACTCCAACCCTCACACTTGGTTGGCCGACAATAGGGTATAACCAAAAAGGGTTAAAAAGGTGAATTGACATCAATATCACCCATAAGAAGATGTATATAACCATATATATATGTACTTTCATAAAGCTATGAGATTACATAAAATAATCTTTTTAGTCAATTAATAATCTATCAGAGCAAGCAATACTAAGACTAGAAGAGAGAAACTAATTATTCTAACAAGTCTATAATGTTTACTTTTAAAACATGGCCTCTCTAAAATAACAATTTACAATCACAAGGTGACTAATACTATTTTGGATACTTGGAGTTCTTAGGATTAAAAACTAAACTCATTCCAATTCTAGAGTTTAACATACATCCCTTATACACATGAATAACAATGAGTAAACCTTGGTCCAATAGATGAATAAAATTGACAGGTAATGTAATATTTGAAAATAATTTGATAAAATAATGTGCTGAGCATAGATAAGGCATGTTAAAAGTCTAACAAAACCCTAACTAAAATCAAAAACTAGCCTTATGAACAATGGCTAAGATCAATAACATTAAGTTGATTTGATCATTGACATTAAGCTTGTTAAGGAAATTAATGTTGTAGTTCCTATAATTGAAGTTTCGTATTCTATGAGGTCAATATAATACAATTGATATTGTATCTTCCTTATTTAGTTGAATTCAAGACTCCTATCATGCAACTAGGAATTGATACGTTGTAACTCTAAACATATCCATCTTAAGAACTATCGTGTTTCACACGTAGTAGTAATCCAATGGCAGGGTCAAACAATACACCGACATCAAACTGCTAACAAGTTCAAGTACTCAACTCAAATGCCCAATAAGCATAAGATAGGGTCAAACAAATATGCCGTAGATTTCTTTGGAGGAAATAAATTTGAATTTACACAAACTACTAATAGTAAAACCATAATTTTTTTTTTTTGTTTTAAATTCTAATGTCTATTAAATATTCTATAACTTGAAGCCAATCGCCAAATAATTAATCAAGATTACTATACCTCATAACATACAAGGTTGTACGATAATAATAATAAAATACTACCAATTAACTTAATCAAAATAACAACTTATGTTAAAATGTCCAAAATAATTTGATGTCCAATAAAATGATTACTTTTAAATGGCAGAATTCCATTTATATACTAATTAGATTAATATGGTTTTGACAAAAAGAATGATACTAATTTAATGAAAAAAAATGGACGTTATCTAAATTTATCAATATGAAGTTTTCACACCATTTCCTAATTAAAACTTCACTTAACCCAACTTCACTATCATTGGAGCTTAGTAACTTTTAATCCTTTATCTAATTTACTAAGACAATTTAGCAGTTTTAAAACATAATTACTAGGCAGTTGAAAAACTGTCATAACTTTTTCATTTCTCCTCCAAATTAAAAAATTTAAAATGTTTTAGAAAGCTAAAAACCAGAAGAATAAAACCCTGAAAGGAATTAAGAATATTAGTCAAGACATGCGAGCAGTTTTTTCTGCAACCTACCTGATTAGTTTCTTCAAAATTGTAATACAGCCAAATGATATATTTTAAAATTCAATGCTAGATAACTCTATACATGGTATCCTTTATTAATAGACTGGATACACAATTATACTATGCATTTTATGGATTAAGTCAACCCTATGATTTAATTTATTATCCATATTAACCTCTTAACAATAAATGCTAATATGTTTCCTATTATCCACACTAACTGCACCCACATTCTCATCATGATATAGATTATAATCAATGTTATTATTTTTTGTGATTGATCGCTGGTAAGGACATTAATTGTCTCATGATATAAAATATATTAAATATATGTAGTATTTGACTTAATATCATGACATTAACACAATCATTATTCTTTTTAATACCCATATCAATATTGGACTTATTACTATTACTTATAATGTTATTATGGCTACGCTTCAATAGACTCATAAGAAGTACAGAACAATAGAAATTATCACATACTAATAATTTTCAGCAAATAAGCTTAGAGATTCCGGCCAACAACCACCACCATCTTCAATAATAATCTTGTCTTGTTAAGAAAACCAAGCATTAACCAATTCGATGCAGATTATAACATGATATAATTTTACAACATACCTTATCATTTCTACTATTCAATAACTTGTCACAGAGGTAATACATGCCTACAAAAAATGGAACTGCTAAAGGAACACTAAACAAAATCATGCAAATGCACTGCAAAACTCAACTTTCTCCCAGCACAATAACATAGGAAGGGCTACGGGCATCCATCAGGGTGAATAAAAAAGAATAATTTGCAGCTAGGAATAGTGTGACTTCTAGGCATTATGTTGGTTACTGTTGTGATACAAGCAAATTGCAGAAGCACAAATACAACACGAGAAATCATTTACATGCCTAAATGATGTGAAAAAAAAAAAAACAAAATGATGCTTGGTCTCTTATACAAAATACCTTTACACAATATCTAGACTACATGACCAAGTCTTGTCATTAACATCAGCTGGAGAAATTCAATCTTGGGCACATAGTTATCATTGGCTAGCAAACTTCACAAATTTTTTTATTGTCATACTAATTGGTGGACACTAACAAGCAATACACAAACTACATTTTTAGAAGGAAAAGAAGTGAATGCTATAGAACTGGGTAGGGAACACTATCAAGTTTTAGCTGTCTCTATTGCTTGGCACATCTTGCTTTACAAGGGAGCATTTAACATTCAGAGGCTTTATGCCTCAAGCATTCTCTGAAATCCACCGCTAAAGTAAATTGTATTTTCTCAAATGCTAATTACAAATCCCAGATTTTTTTTTTGAAGACACTGATTATCTTATATAGTGAACAATAATGGCAACAAGCCTTGGATCTGTTTGCACATTTGTAAGTCTAATTTTTTTTTTAAACCAATTTACATTCAAATTGATAGATTAAGAGTGTGTCGAAACAGATAAAAATAAGACCAATGTGGCATGTTCTTCAGCATATAGGCTGGTTCATTACAAGGGAAGATCAGATAGTAGAAGAATAGCCAAACATGGGTACTTAAGCAAATGAAGTCCGTAACATGCCAAAGAAATGTGTGCACGACGGATGATTATGGGAGTATTATTGAGAACAAAGATTTGAATCAAAGGGACTGATTTAGATATTCTAAGAATTGTGCAATAACAAAATTTAATGAGAACTCATGGTAATTTACTAACCTGTAAATTCTTGTAATTTATCTGTTTGCCAAACTTTCTTTCCAATGTTCTCTGCTCTCAATCATTCCATTTCTTTTCCCGTAGTATCTTCAAAGGTTGCCTCCCCCTTCTTTTTTTTTAAATCCTTTTTGTGTGCTATCTGAAAAAAAAATAGATTGGAGCCTTCCCTCAAGCTCTTTCATTGACCTTGCTGCATGCCCAGCAAGACAACCCACCCACATTCGCCTACCTCTGGTCAGTAGTTAAGGCTTGCCCCACACGCCATAACAATGTGGAAGAAAAGACAGGGCTCTGAAACAAGACATTGTCAATGTACAAGAAGTATTCTTTTTCTATGATATCCTTTAAGCTTTTTGCATCCATTTTGGACTTCTCTTTCAGTTTGTTTAGTACCATTGAGATCCTACAAAATCAATGACAGCAGATCTTCTACAATGGGATCTTTTCTACCTTTTTTTTAATAAGAGTAACTTTAGAATGTTTCCACCCTTGGAGTTTCTCTTTTTTATGCATCTTTCAGTGTGTTCTTGCGAGATCCACCAATATTTTACACAACTACTGGTATTGTTGCTTCGTCTCTTTCTTTCTTTTTTTTTCCAGTCAAGCTGTGGAATGACATCATCCATTTTCTGCTCTATCCCCACTGCTCGTTATAAAACATATGCCAATTCCCTACGCCTTCTCCCTCTAACCTCCATGCTGCTGTGTATCCTTAGATTGCTGTCTTTTTTTTTGTTTAAGTCTATATCATTGATGTTTTAACAACCCAAAGGATGGGATAATTTCCTTACCCAACACCTTCCTCTATCTTCTCAACTCTTACGCCACTCTCTTCGCCTTTTTCCACGCTTCCCACACTTGTATATATTAAATCTCATTCCATTAAATCAATTCTCCATTGGCTGCCATTTCATTAACTATTAATCTCCCGTACCATAATTGACTGCCATCAATTAAATGGGTCCATGTGCCTCATTAGTTGTATGGGATTTCCTTATACTGACACAGATCCAACAGTTGCAGTAGAAGATAGAATACAAGCTAAACAAAATGGTTCAACCCTACCGCCAATCGAGATGTGAAAAGGCATTGCCACAGGAGGGCAAAAGAAGATTAAAGATAATAAATATATTATACAGTTGTGACAGGAAACATTAAGAAGATTAAGATGGTAGTTCAATTTTGGTGGCACATTAAACAAAGAATTCTGACTTTTACTTGTTAGATGATGCCTTCCTTAAATGGCCCTTCTGGAACCATCATCAAAAGCTGGTTGCAAGGTAGAAAGGAATATAAATAAACTGTCTGGTTCATTTAAGTCTCTAAGCCTCTATCCACCAGCTTGCGTCGCTAAATTTCATCTTTCCATTATGACTACTGTATAAAAGGATTTTCCCCAGCACCCCTAGCTTTATAACAGAATCATTATATTTCCATAACTCATAAGAATCTATCATCTTACTTCTCGTGGGTTTAAATAGTAGTAATATGATCGCTTGGTTTTTCAACTATAATAGTAGCATTAATAATCAAATCAACGTTTTACATTAACAACAATAATGTTATTAATTAATTATAATCCGAACGTTATTATCCAATTCCCAAATGAATCTTATTATTTTATTTTTCTTTAAACAATGACTCAATAACGATAATATTCTTGTTAAACCTAACCTTGATGAGAACTATTCACCATTCCAATAATAAAAGTCATTATCTAATCACAATTTAATTGTTAATAAGAAAACATTATTATTAATAATTAACACCTATATATGTGTGTGTGTATATATATGTATGTATGTATATTCGTTTTAGTTTATTTTAATTAATCACCCATATAACCTTTGATAATAATTGCATTATCACTTCACCACACAAGCAATGTTAAGATCATTGTTTAACTCCCGATCACCTAATAGAGGCACATTGATACCATAATACCATAAACCTTTAAAACTCAAACATGCATTATGGGGAGTTTGATTTGGTGACCTTACAACAAGCTAAAAGTACTTATCATTTAAGAAATAGAATTGTAAATGGTGATTAAGGTAAGGTTGGTAGTGTCTTTATCAAGGAGAAAAATTCTGAAAAATAAGGTAACAAAACTAGATATTAAAGTGGATGATCCCAAAGTTAAGGAAAACAAAGGAAATAAAATTTGGGCCAAGAAAAATTATGCAAAAAAGGTTGATGATGGTGTTATGTCTTCAACTATGAATGCAAAGGATTAAAATTAGAAAGTGGAACAAATAAAGAAGGATGACCTCAAAAGGACTGAGGACAAGTGTGAGTAACTAAATGATAGAGTTGGTGAATAGGATATGGTACCTTATGATATTACCAAGTACAATTATGTGGATATGTTTCAGCTACTATCCCAAGGCAAAGTCACAATCCCTTTGTTTAAGATGATGAGAATTGATGAACACAAACAAAAAGTAGTCACCCTTATTAATGGTGAGGCTACAACCTATTATGCAAAAAGGGTGTTTGCTCAACCTGAAGTGAGTAGAAATGAAACAAGTAATGAGGAATTCAAACCAGGTAATTCCCTTTTATGTAACTCTTAGTATTGATAGAAAATAGGTGAAGAATTACATGATTGATTCATGGGCTTCATGAAATATTATGCTAGCAGAAATAATGAATGAAATGGGATTGAAAATTAATAACACATATGGCAAGTGTTATTCCATGGACTCTATGGAGGTACCTATTATTTGAGTCATCAAAGATATTCCATTTAAATTACCTACATTCTCTGATAAAGAATTCACTATGAGTATCACAATGGTGGACATTCCACAAAATTATGTGATGTTACTATCACATAATTGGAGTGTATCCATGGGAGGGAGTATGTAGTTTGAAATTTCATATGCCACTTTTCCCATTGATGGAAAGGATATCAAACTCATTAGGGAGTGAAGAGCACCACATATGATAAAATACCTTCTCGAGGAAGATGGGATATAATTTGTGGACATTGGTATAGACAATTTTAGGATTGAGGAGTTACAAAAAGAGGAGGAAAAATCAAAATTCACCATTGGAAAAGGAAGTTTTCCAACAAGAAAACAATTATGAATTATGGACTATGTACTTTGATTGTTCTTGTTCAAAAGAAGGATTAGATGTGGGCGTCATTATCATTTCTCCTAGTGGAAAAACGTTTAAATTTTCATTTTCTCTACTATTTGTATGTATAAATAATGTGGTAGAGTATGAAGTATTATTACTAGGGTTGAAGTTAGTTGAAAAGCATGGAAGGGTATGTGCAGGATCATCATGGAAAAAATAGGCCCTTAAGTGGCAAAAAATTTAGAAAAATCAGAGTTAGGCAACTTGACATAAAAATTTGAATAAGTTATCTATATTATTTCAAAAATATGTAAGAATAGAATCTATAGAAAATTGAATGTATTTTCTAAACTACTAGGTTTGTTTTAAAAAAAAATATTTGGTGAAAATTTGAAATTTCAATGTAGTAGTACTTAAATTTCCTGAAAAATAAGAAGTAGGTGTCTGTCTAACCACCCTAATTACAATAAAATGATAATATTTTTTTATAAGATTTTAGATATAATTAGAGGACTCATGTCTTGATGTGATGCATATTTTTTTGTAATTTTTTTCCAAGTAAATAATTAATTATGAATATTTTATTACAACTTTTAAAAAATATAGAAAACTCGTATGTCTGACCATCTTAATTTGGTCAAAACTTCATAAAATTCATTTTTTACCTTTTTAATCCTATAGTATGGAAATCATAGAATGTGACATGTTTTGGATTAAAAAAATGTCATACCATTTGAAAGCTATAAATTCTTTTCAATCAGCCTATGAATCAAGACTTTAGTCGTAATTCAAATAGAAAATGAATAATAATTACTTATTAAATTCAAAGTAAAGAATAATTTATATTAGTGGAAAGCTGAGAATCTCCTTTAAAAATCCTTTTCATTTTATCAATTTTGGGTACAAAAATTGCCGTCAGCCACATACCCATCATGTTGCCACTTTTTGGCCCATCATGATCCTACACATACCTAAAATTAAAAAAACTAAGTCATAGGTGACTCAGAACTAATTGTTTCCCAAGTTAGATCCAAATTTGCATCCAAGAATAAAAGGTTGATACAATATAGGAATGCAATTTTGGATTCAATTAAGAAATTTGATGTTTTAAACAATGACAAATTAGAGAGGACTAATGGAGCTTCTAAAATTTTGAGGAATATTCTCTCTGCCCCATGGCCTTAGTCTCCATTTTAAACCCTTGTCCCCATGATCAAGTAGGGTTTTATTCACAAGAGCATGACATTATAATTTTAAGTTGACCTACCCTATCAGTCATTGATCCTTTAAGCCACCTTTCAAGCCATAATTTCACATGAGTTTACTGGCCCTGTCTGCCCAAAGCACCAGTCATCATTTTTCCCATCGCCTTAACCCTTTTCCTAAGTCTGATTTTAAATGTAGCCCAGAGACTTAACCTTAAGTCATTAACCCCTAGTGGATATATCATCATTGGCTAGACTAAGTCTCATCCATTTAATGTTAACATTACATGAAGTGTAGGTTTCAAATATTCAAGGGTCTGGGAGGAGATTTGAGCCATACCCCACCATCTCATGGGAATTAAGTGCCAGTAGGATAAATGCAGCAAGGCTAGAGAAAATAAGACATGTATCCTTGTACAAGTGTGGGACCAACTCCCCACTACCATGCCTATGGACCAACACCTTCAACAAATGGCCGAGATCAAAACTATTGAACAATCTTCACCATTCCTTGCTAGCTCGCTGGGTGAAAATTGACGACGGTAAAAACTAGTGAGATCAATGAGATCTCAACACCTATCTTGGTCTACTCAGTTTGTGGATCCCCCACACTAGGAAAATGTCATCCGAAATGGATAAAAAATATTGGTCATGAACATTTCAGTGAAGCCCCACTAGAAGTCTAAGGTAGTCAAATGAAGACTGACCATCTGATGTGCCATCTTAGTAGAGAATCAATGACTTGTATTTAATATTGATGGCAAGCACATGATAGTCATTTTATGCCATGCAACCAACTCACATTAATAGAAAACCTTCCGGAGAATGATCCAGTTGATCTCAATTTGTGTGGAAACACATATGTTAGTAATCATGAGGCACAATTTGCAAGTTTCCATGCAAATGGGGAATTAAATGGTGATGGTACATCTGCCAATGAGCTGCCAAGGTTGCACATGTGTGCTAAACATTGATTGTGGATTCCATTGCTCCACATGATAAATATAGAAGGAATAAGTACTATTTTTGTCATTCACAATTAGTTGTTAGACATTTTATTGATTAAGGTAAGGTAATTTTGAGCAATTGACAAATAAGAAAATGCATGAACTAGTGAGGAAGTCTACTCATCTCAACTCTAAAAAGCTTGGTTCTGGAATGTCAGAAGCTTCCTTGACCATGGAGGCCAACATTCCTTCTAGAAAGTGTAGGCTTGCACCCTCAAGGTGTAGTCGAAGATTACAATTCTAGAGCGCGACTACAGAGAAAACAAATGACAAAGGCAAGCAACCCATGCAGTCTACTACTAGAGTATAGAGGAAGATAAGGTATGGGTGTGGCTCCTTTGGTTCCCAGAACTCGCCCATTGATCTCACAAGTAGCTCATTTTCTAGTGAAACAGAGACCGACTCTGACTATTGTCAGTACCTCATGCTCCTAAGTCATGGTCTACCTCTTGGTCAAGAGGAAATATCTGTCTCTCCATTGGTAGCCAAAACTCCAAGTGGGTAGACTGTTTTTGTGCTAGGTAAAGAAAAGGATGAAGCAAAATTTGAGGTTTCCTCTCCTCCTCTTGTGATGACTCAGAGCGGGTGTATATATCACAATCTGGGTAATGGTAAAGGTGGGGTGGCTGGTAAATGAAAAGTTGATGTGTGTGGGATATGGATTTTTGTGTTGATAATGTTTGTTGTGGCGGTGGTCTTTTTTTTGCATGCATGACACATTTTGTTGTTGGACATTGATTGTGTGTCTCTATGGCATTATGGATGCCTGGTTTGTTGCAACATGAATGGTGACAAAGGGAATTTTGGCGACACTTTGCATTTCCCTTTCTGATGGTAGTTATTATTTTGGTTTTTCCCATTTTGCACCATTGTCTTGCAAATTTAACACATGAGGAATTTTTAAATGCAATTGAGATGAAATGAAATGAAAATGTTGTATTTGAACTACATTTGAGCCTGAAGCTTGTTGCTTTGTTACTCTATAAAATGGAATTCGGGGCTCACATGCGAAAAGGAGGAGAGAGAGAATTTTGGTTAGGCTTTATAGGTCAAGTGCATATGGATATAATGGTAGGAATAGAATAGCTAGTCTATTTTGAGCTTTTCTAGAAGAAACAATCACATGTTATCTTAAATTGTTATGCAAATTTGACTAATAAGCATAAATGAAAGTATAATTCTGATATATCTTATTTCCTTGCACGGATTTGAGTGAATTTTATGTGGAATATTAATAATATTTTCATTCTTCTTTGAAAATCTGTTCAAATGTATGTCTTTGTTATATGCTTTGATTTGAGTAATCAATTAAATGCCTAAATAGAGTCATATATTTATAATTATTTGTAGAGGATTTGACAAGCAATTGTATATCAGAAATAGTGAGCTCCATAATGCAAAGTTGTTATGATGGTAGTCCACCCATCAAATTTTAAAGTCATTTTCTACATTAATGATTCTTGTGTATGTGACTCCATCGCCCAATTTAGTAAGGCATTAGTCTATTCCTTAACGATTCACCTAAAGGGTTAATCAATGGTTGTATGGTGACTAGCCTAAAGTCAAAATTTCAAATTCACTTCAAATTTCATATATCTTTATACAAAATTTTGTGTCAATTACCATGTGGGATAGCTTTAGATGAATGGGTAGCAAGTTACTTAGAAACAAGCCAATTTCATAGTAATTATCGCATAATTATCCTTCATTAAAAATAATCTATGAAAATGATGTCTTCTCTCAAGTACAATTCAAATGAACATCAATAGGAATACCCTCCTTGGCCCCACAAAGCCTAAAGTGTAGAAGATATTAGTCTTCAACTAGATCTTGTTCATTGGACAATTATTTTTAGGAGTTTTGAATATAGGAATTGTCTATTCCTTAGAAGTTCCTTTAGGTGCACTGGAAAATTCAGCAACAAGGACTAAAAATCAAGTGGAAAATTTATTGGCCAACATTTCTCTTAGACCAGATGACATAACCTTTGTAGGAATCTCCAAGGTTGAGGTGAAAACATGATCATTAATCCCTAATAACATAAAAAACTGACAAGTCTTCAATGATTATAAAGACATACTAAAGTTTTTTAAATGTATAGATCAATATGAGAGTCAAGAGATTGACTTTGGAGCATTTTTTGAGGTAGTGGATGGAAAGGAAACAATATTTAGTAATGAAATAATTCATTTTAAGACTAATAAGATCCAATAGGGTCTTGTGGCCTTAGGTAATGCCAAGAAAGTTTCACACACCAGGAAGATTTGGAGGAAGTGAATCTAGTTACTAAAAATGCTCCAAGAAGGTGTATGTGGGAAACAAGATGAAGCCCCAAGTTAAAGCAATGTTGATTGTTACTTAGAAAGTATAGGAATGTTTTTTTCTTGGTCATATGATTACCTAAAGGCCTACAAATAGGACTTGTTTCAATATGTGATTCCTCTTAAATCATATGTAAAACCTTCTAGGAAAAAAGAAGTCCTATTTATCCTACCTTGGAAACTAAAATGTAAGAAGAATTGATGAAGCTAAGAGATGCAAACATCATCAAGCCTATAAGACACTAAACTTGGGTGTCCAATCTTTTGCTAGTAAGAAAGAAAAGTGGTGAGATTAGATTGTGCGCTAACTTCAAGAATCTCAATATGTCACCATTAAAAGACAACTATTCATTGTTAAATATGGAGGCCATATTGAAAAAGGTAACATGGTGTGAGTTATTGTCAATGATGGATGGATTTTTAGGATACAATCAAGTAAAGATTAAGGAGTCTGAGTAGCACAAGATTGTATTTACAACTCCTCGAGGCACCTATGTGTATGTTGGAATGCCTTTCAACTTAAAAATTGTTGGTTCCACCCTTCAAAGAGCTATGTATATAGATTTCTCTGACTTCATAGACATATTCATGTTATTCTATCAAGATGAATTAATTTCTTACTCCAAGAAAGAAGAAGAGAATTGCATGCATTTGGAAAAGGTTTTCATCAAAGCTTTGGAGTATGGGATATGACTCAATCCTAAGAAGTGCGACTTTAGGGTTACTAGAGGAAAATTACTGGGACATATAGTGTCCAAAGGAGTGAGGATTAATCAAGAGAGAGTGGATGCAATTGAAAAGATTCCTCATCCCAAGAATCTAAAAGGTATAAATATTTCTATGGTCAAGTGAACTTCCTAAGGAGATTTGTAACAAATTTTTCTAAGATCACTAGACCCATTTCAAAAATGTTAAAAAAGGATGAGAAGGTAGCATGGAGTGAAGATTCATCTAAGGATTTTGTGAGCATAAAAAATTCTATCAAGGAAGCACCATTTTTTGTCTCTCCTGACTTCTCCAAGACTTTTCAACTATTTTCTTTTACTTCCTTTCACACTATTGATGCAGTGTTGCTACAAAAAATGATGAGGGATATGAGCATGCAATTTCCTTCTTTAGTAAATCACTACAAGCTATTGAGTTAAAATATGAAATGAATGAAAAGTAGGCTTATACTTTGGTGAATGTAATAATTTTTTTTAGGAATTATTTGGTTGGTGCAATAATTGTCGCATATATACCTTCAACTACTATTAAATATATTTTTAATCAACAAGAGGTCACTAGAAAAAGGTGCAGATGGATCAATCAAATCCAAGAGTTCAACATTGACATTAAGATTATAAAGCTTGTTAGAGGACAATGATTGGAAAAACTAATAGTTGAGTCAAATTTGGAAGCTAATCAGATAAACAATGTTGATGTTGCTGATGTACATCCAATTTGTTGTATGCAAAATTTTAGATGTTATAGGAATATTGTGTACTATGTAAAAAAAATTCATGCCCTTAGGGGATAATAGATAATGAAAAAAGAACACTCAAGCTCCAATCCAACACATATGTAATCATTGGAAATGAACTATGGTGGAGAAATATGGATGGAGTATTATTGAAATGTGTAAATCAGAAACAAGCCCAAGAAATTTTGTATGAGATATATGATGGTGTATGCAGTGGTCATTATATGGCCAAAAAACTACTCATAAATTTTGAGGGAAAGGTTTTTGTGGCAAAAAATGTTCAAGGATGCACAGATATTGGAATAGACATGTGATGCATGCCAAAGGTTTGCTGGTAAGTTGAAGTTTTCTGGAAACTTACCTATTAGACTAGTTTCAATGCATGCACCATTACAACAATGGGGAGTTGATTTCATTGGTGAGAATAAAAAAAGCTCAAGTGGTGGATTCTTTTGGATATTAGTAGCCACATACTACTTTACAAAATGGATACAGGCCATTCCTAAAAAGAGGGCTCCTGAATTTTTGATGAACAAAATTCTAACCAGATTTGGAGTACCTAAGAAGTTGGTACTTGATAATTCCATGTGCTTTAGGTCAAAATATATTGTTGAATTTTGCAAAAAGTATGGAATATCACTTTCATATTCATCCCCTTATCACCCATAAGGAAATGGACAAGATGAGTCCAATAACAAAAGTTTAATAAAGATTATCAAGAGGGTGATTGAGAAGAACAAAAGGGCTTGGGACTCCAAGTTAAAGCAACCTCTATGGGCTAATAGATTAACTATAAAGAAAGAAATAGGGAAATCACCATATGAATTGGTTTATGCGCTGGAGGCTAGAATTCCTACTAACAATATGCTGCAAATGTACAAATTCATACAATAGTATGAAGATGATATCCTAGATGAGATGTAGATAAGGATAAATTCTCTAGTAGAACTTGATGAAGCAAGAAGAGCATCTCAATAAAGGAACATGGAGATGTAGCTTCAAGTAAAGACTATGTATGATAAGAAGTCCTCATCTAGGAAATTTGAAGTAGGTGATATGGTGTTGATGTGGAATGCAAGAGCATAGGAAAAGGGGGGAAATGGTAAATTGTATGCTTTGTGGTTAGGACCATATCTGATCAACAACACACATGGGGAGGACTCTTATTACTTTCATAATTTGATTGGTAAAATTCTTGAATTACCATTACATGGACAACTCTTGAAGCTATACTTCACCCAAGGTATGTTATTTTCCATGTACATTGTATTTCTATGTATAGGTTTCTAAATAAGTTTTGTTTTTCGCCTTGTTCGGGCATCCTTTGATTTTTTGGGTTTTTTCTATGTTTTGTGTATGATATGCTCTACCAGGATATTATGAGATCCCACTCTATTCATGTTGAATGAACGTCCCCAACTAGAGCCATTGATAGGAATTTGAATTTTTTTAGTGGTTATATGATTTTATTTCAAAAAAATTATCATCCATTGGTACTCTAGGTTTTAGGGTTTTATTATCTAGGTTTCTAGGGTTCATTCTTAGGGATAGAACCCTCTAAAAACCCTAATTATGCAAAAGCCCTAACTTTATTTTAATTCATCACTGAAATTAGTTCACTTTTTCTAGGTCACTTAAGTCATTGACATTGTTGGTAAGTGGTCCCTTTTCTCCCCAAGAAATATTTGGTCACATGTTCTCTTTAATTTTTGGATAATTTTCTAAGTCTAAGTAAGGAAATATTTCTAATCTCCTTATTTACACTTTAGGCAGGGGTGAAAATATTTTATTCCCAAGTTTAACATTTGGTCAACCTAAGGAGTCATATTTTTAAGTTACGACTTGAAGCACATGTTGTAAAAGGTGGTTAAAGAATTAGCTTGGCCCCACAGATTAAATCTCAACCATTTCCCACCAGTCTGCGCCATTAAGATAATATCAAAAAATATTGCGAGGGATCATTGGCATGTGCCATGTGTCCCATCTCTTTGGTGGGCCTCGACAAATTCTAAAGAAATAGTGATGGTTAACTCAAGATCAAAGGGATAAAAATGCTTTATGTGATCAAATTCTAACCACTCCTTACCAGACTACGGGGAATCTATTGAAGATGCAAATACTATGAGGGATAGCAGGTAGTTGACACGTAGCATAATCCAGAGGGTTCAAAAGACTATTGAAGATATGAAATATTTCAAAGTGACTTTTGTGGCATTAAAATTCATGCGACTAAAGTACCTATTGCTCACATGGTTAAAAGGTGATTGAGATGTTTCAATTTCAGCCATTCATTAGGTAAAGGTGAAAATCACATGAGCATAGGCTTGGAAGCTTAAAAGGTGAGCATGTTGGAGTATACAAACTTGATCTAGGTCGTTTCCCACTAGCCTATTGTCAATGATTACTATCCCAATAGACCCATGCAGGATAGCGGGCTAGCAAAACATGGACATTTTCAAGGCTTGTAAGGTATGGTAGAGCCCATAATGATAGTGAGGAAAGGATTCTACATGGTAGGATCTAATTGGTCAGGTGTTGAAATCAAAGGAGGTCAAATTTTCAAAATTGTGTGACCCCATCTGATGCATCCATCGATCCAACTCACGTGAAGATCAACAGCTAAAATTTAAAGTTGCTAATAGTTGTGATGGAGAGGTTCTAGTTTTCATGAGCAAAGAATATTGGAAAACATCATATTTAGCAGTTGAATTAGAGGGTTTTCTTGCCATAAAAGTAGATTTGAAAGAATAATTTTGATTCACAAAGAATTGTAAAACATCTAGATATCTATAACAGTGCATTTTGAGCTCTTTACATTTGGAATTAGGGTTTTCAAGTTTCAAACTCCTATAAGCGAAAATTACTTCTTCTTGTTATAAATTTTGTTCAAATTTTCATGCAAGTCCTACTTTTATGTGTCAAATTGTAATTTGGGCATCTTTTAAGGTTTAACATTTGTAAAATTGTATTTCAATTGCTTTGAATTTTCTTTTCTTTTTTGCATCAATTTTAAACCCTCATTGCACTTAAGGAAACCCTAGCCTACATCATCCTTCATGGCAATGGGACTCCCAAGAGCCCAACTTTCTTTTTTTGAGTCTAAGAAATGACCCCTTAGCCAAGAAAAACTAGACCAATTTAAACCTTCCACAAATAACAAATATGATGGTCAAGCAATTTTCCAAGGTACTGGAACAAAAGATGGCATTGTCAATCGACAACATGCCATTAGGGATGCTATACTATCAACCACTAGATGGGATTTATTCAAGCATTGATTTGGGAAGATATTTTTGAGTATTCCCATGTGCAATGGATGGAGGATGGACATGGGAAAATTGGTTGTTCCAAACATATACCTTGATGTTCACCTCTTAAAAGTCATACTGGCCAATTATGACCCTTATGTTAGCGTCATGAGGACCCATTCTGGTATAAAACTAGTCAATCTTACCAGGAAAGGTTTTATAGAAGTTTGAAAATTAAGCCTTCATGCCAAGGTTCCAATTGATGAGAAGGTGAAAACAACTTTCAAAGTTTCAATACTGACCAACTTCATGGGAAGAGGAAAGGGGGGAAACATAATCAAACTCAATCCATTTGATAAGGAGCCCTACTAGGTTAACTTGTTTGAACACCATTTTTAGAGGTCTTTCTACAATCTATGATATATTTTAGGTATTCATACTCCCACAAGGATGCCAATGGATTTCATGTACATGGCAGAAAACATCCAACATGTGACACTCGACACATCCTATGATTTTGTAACTTATCTATAAAATGAGATCCATAAAGGCCTGCTAGCCCTTAAAAATTGTGAAATAAGAGTAATGTTTTGGTGTTATTCTCTATTTATGCATATGTTTTTATCACTAGTAGAATTTGGAAAATAAATGACTACGTGACTAAAACTTTTAGTCACAACAACTAAAGATGACTATATTCTACTCAATTTTTGTAGCACAACTATAAATGACTAAATAAATGACTAATTTGATTATGGGATAAAAACACAACTAAATAATTAGTCACATAAATAAAATTTAGACGATATGATATTAAAGTGGATAATTAAAAAATATATTTTGAATTGAGGGAGTGGGAAGTATTATAATATAATAATAATAATATATTATATGAAAAATGCATTAAAGAGAATCTTTGTTGTTCTAGATATCTTTCTTTGTGATAGGTTATTGCTTGCAAGTGTTCACTAGGGTTTGTGAGGTTAGTTTTCCAACTTCTACATGGTTTCAGAGCCTTGATTTACAACCCCTTCTCAGTTTTTGGAGAAATTCATTGCAGAGCACGTTCAAGGTTCCTCGAGGGTTTCAAGCCTTGAGCTTATTTATGAAATGTTTTGGATCAAATCTGGCATCTCCATTGGATTTAGAGTGCTGGAAAAAGTGAGGATTGGCTTTTGTTTCATTGATTTTCATCATCGTTTTTCAGATCAACAATACAATATAATATGTTAAATATAATATAATATGATATAATATAATATAATATATATAATATATTATATGAAAAATGCATTAAAGAGAATCTTTGTTGTTCTGGATATCTTTCTTTGTGACAGGTTATTGCTTGCAAGTGTTCACTAGGGTCTATGAGGTTGGTTTTCCAACTTCTATATGGTTTCAGAGCCTTGATTTACAACCCCTTCTTAGTTTTTGGAGAAATTCATTGCAAAGCACGTTCAGGGTTCCTCGAGGGTTTCAAGCCTTGAGCTTATTTATGAAGTGTTTTGGATCAGATCTGGCATCTCCATTGGATTTAGAGTGCTGGAAAAAGTTAGGATTGGTTTTTGTTTCATTGATTTTCATCATTGTTTTCTAGATCAACAAGGGTTTCAAGTCTAGTGATTTTTTTGCAAGATCTGGGGGTAGCTAATTTTTTGAGGAATTTTGGGCACAAACGAAGGTCACCATCATGTTCATAGCAGCCAAAAACCCAAGAAATGCCTATCGTTTGGTCGATTTCATATTAGTTGATTTGGGAGGGAAAAAAATCCCATGGAGGTCGTACGACCTCCCTAGCACGCATTACAAGGAAAAAAAATTATAAAAAAATTATAAAAAATGCTTTTAAAAAAGTGCTTCCCATTCAAAAAATCTGCGTTGCTTAGTGGCCACCCACCCACCACCATTGCCACACTGCCACTCAGTCGGCTCCTACCTCAACCCCTGCGGGCCCTTCTGTGCCGTCGGGGGACCAAGCGCTCAGCGCCCAACCCCCAGCTCCTTCAGCTTCACTTGCAATCACGTGGCTGACCAAGGGATTTTCCCTAGCCCCCTAACCACTAGCCTCCTAGTTGTGCATAGGACCAAGGGCCGATTTTTTTAGCCCCCAAGGCTGCTTGTAGACATTATTGGTCCTTTTGGAGCATTGTTCACTAAATCGAGGATAACTTTTGCATACAGTGTCATTTTTTCATTAACAAGATACTGTTGGAAAGCTGGTTCCAAGCCCAATCTAGTGGTGAGGTATTTTTTAATATTTTTTTCTAGATTTATTTTTTAGGCCTCTAAAGTCAAATGAAACATTTTTCACTTCAGAGGGCATATCTTTTGCCTCGATTATCTATTTTTCACGATTCAAGCAACACCAGAAAGTTGATTCAGTCTTCTACATAGATCTGAGGTTTTTTTTAATCATGGAGGTATATGTGAACACTATTTTGTGCATTCAAATTTTTTTTTTTCATGCACAAGGTTTGCATTTTCTCTTTAATTTATGCATGTCTTGCATGTTCTCCTTTTACAATCATGGGGTATTGTAGTAAATGAACTTCTATAAATTTCCATCAGGGGGGATTCTTGCATAATAATTTGATTAGAGTGTAGTTGCATTGCATGCACTTTGATCTCATCTTCATATTGATGACAACTCATATGAGTTGTATCTAGATTATGTAGTTTCTTTGGCCTCATCTTGCTCATAGCTTGAAACATTTTGGTTTGCATCGGTTCACATCTCAGATTGAGAGCCTATGGTTAATGATCCTGAATCACATCAGATTCACATCAGGTCACATCTCAGTTTGAGAGCCATTCATTTTATGGTTAATGTTCCAGAATCTTCATGGTACCTGCTCCTATGGATCAATTTTAGTCATAGTTTGGCATTGACATCAAGATACACATAGTTTCTAGATTATTTCATCATATCATTCCCTCTTATGGGGGGCATCATTTATTCATCTACTATTGCTTCATAGATTCTAGGGTTGTTCTAGTTTGTGAGTTTTCTAGTGTTCCCCAACATCGGGTTTGCTGGTGCATGATCATGATTCTGCCTAAGTCCTTCAGTGACTCTCATATGGTTTCTTGTAAACAGAGGAATCTTTCCTTTCTTCTCAGATTCAGGATTCCAATGTTACTCCACTAGTGTTCTTCTAGTGCTTCTTTGTAGCAGGTCATCTCATTGAGGGGGGGAGGGGGGGTTTGTCCCACTGGGTTTTCTCCCCTTTCCCATTCATTACATTTGTACATGGGTACCTAACATGGACTAGTTTTTGAGACCCATTCATGCTTTCATGCATTCATCCTAGCATTAGGTGCATGAGTTTTTAGTCTCCCTAAGTTGCACTTAAGGGGGGGTGTTGGTGTAATTAATTATTTAATTACACTTTATTAAGTTTACTTAGGTAATAATTAGTTTGCTTAATTATTAAGATTTATTTAGTTGAGCTATTTTAAGTTCAAAATTAGGTTTAGGGTTATGCATACATTGCTTTTATAAAGAAATTCATCTCTTGTAATTCCTCAATTCTTGAATATTATTCATTTGTACATCTTCATGCAAATTGCTCTTGCTTTTTCTGTTTTTCTCTTATGGAAGGCATTTTCTGGTTTGCCTGTCTGATCTTGGTTTCTAGCACATAATATATATTATATAATATTATATAATATAATATTATATAATATAATATAGTATAATATTTATATCATATTATTAATATTATAATATTATATTATTATATAATATAATATTATAATATATTTAATAATACGTATTTTGTAAAAGTGAGAGATTATGTATTATAGTTTATTTATTTTTAATTCCATTTTGAAATCTAATAAACGTGGGAAAATAAATGCAAATAAACGCAACAAAATCTTAACCTAATTTTCATTTTAATAAACAAACTCTAAAACCCTAACTAAAACCTTATTTTCAAGCTACAACTTGCAAAATTGGAGAACTAAAAGGTCAATACCAATGAGGAAGAGTTTGGAGGAGGGAAACCAATTGCAGTGGGAAAGCTAAGTGTTTATTTTGTGTATAAAAGGAATGAGTAGTGAAGGAATAGGTTTATTCTTTGGTAGTAGAATAAGAGGCCCGGGGAAGCATGGGTGAGGAAGTTCAAGAGAAAAATGGAAAGGATGTAACTGAATCAACACTAGTATGACTTACATCATTTACACCTTGAAGGTACTTAGTCTTTTCTTTATAAATATCAATCCTGAACTATCAATTTAACTCCAATTTACAATTCCCCCCAAAAAAGGATGTCGTAATGTTCATTTACCTAAATTTTCTTATTAGGATATTGGTTGTCATTTTCATTTAATAAACATACTCTAAAACCCTCGTCAAAACCTTATTTTCATACTGCAACATGACAAATTGGAGAAGTGAAAGATCAATATTAGGGAGGAAGGTAAAGACAAGGCACATGAACTGCTTGACAAAATACCTCAAAGAGATGTGGTTTCATGGAATGCGTTAATTGTAGGATATACAAAAATTGGTTTTTTGAAAAGGGCTTTGGAAAATGCCTCTATTAATTATTATTTTTTAATATTCTTTTAATAGAATCCCAATAACATAAATATATGATTTAAGATCATAAAGCTATTTCAAGGTTTGTAATTTTTGTTGAAAAATTTATGTTCTTTCATGTTTTTTTTCCTTCATTTATTTCTTGTGCACACCAAGATCTTCTATATTCCATGGGTTAAGGACTATTTCTGATTTTCTAAATTCATTTTTTCATTAGCTGTAGGATCATCCTGATAACATTAATATGTAATTGAGGAACATAGGAAACCATTTCAGGGTTATGTGTTTAGTGCTTCAATGGTTTTCTTATTTTATCTTTTTCTTCCTTTATTTGTTGATTGTGCTCATGGATTCCTACTATATCACTCTATAAGAATTATTTTGAGATCAAATTGAGAGCCTTGAATTGTGTATACTTGCTCTATAAGAATTTTTCCAAGATCAAATTGACAGCTCCAGGTATGTTTAGAGCTTTTGTTTACATTGAAGCCTTTGAAATATGAGCAATTCAGTCCAAAATGTTGGTTGATCATTACTATGGAAAAGGTGTTGCAAGTATGAGCTAGTTTGGTGGTGTTGTCATTAATGTTTTCATTGATGTCAACACAGTTCAATATGCTACAGATTATACATGTATAGTTGAGATGTCATTGAGATGTTATGAGTATGTGGAGCTATCTTTATGATGTTGTAGATGTGTTGAATTGGTGAGTTTCCAAGTGCTTTTGAGAAAATTAATAAAGAAGAGAAGTCAAAGTGATTAGTGTGTTCAAAATGAGCTCCCGTATGTGCTTTACATTTCTCCTATATTGATCCTATGCTTGTGTGGATCTAAAGGTGTGCTATTGGTGGTTTCGTGATGATATCTCCTGAATTAGATCTTCTGGTTTGATGGTATGTGGAGGTTACATTCACTACTAGTGTGTGAACTATTCTAGCAGATTTGGTCTTTCGTGGACTCAGAGAAATGTTTCTACTCCACAATCCTCCACTATTTTTGTTTAGATATTGTAGATCTGGTATATGCCTTGTGAAGGTGTTCTCTAGGCTCTAGAAATGAAGTTTGAGGTGTGGTAATCTAGAAGTCATGTTTCAATGTTGTGTGTGTTTGCATAGTTTGGATAGACTGCTGGAAGGTGTTTAGTGTTTGGAGTTTGTTGCACTTGCTGTGAATGTATATGGAGGAATCTAAGATGTGTTCTCATGCATAATGAAGCATGTTGTGGTGTCTGCATGTCATCTTATTGTTTGGAATCATGTACATCAATGTTCATTTGTATTTTCATTAGGTTTGGCTGACCTGGTGTTTACACTTCATTCAAAGAATGAAGGAAGCATGTGACTGATTCGAGACATTATCTTTTGGTCATGGATTTATGTTTAATTGGTCCACTCACATTCTTTTCCACCACATGGATGTTGAGTTTCTGACCTCATTTGAATTTATAAAATAAGGTTTTTATGGCCAACCTTGGAGAAATTTTCTAAGGTTGAAGATGGTTTAAATGCAAGATGAATTGTGAAGAGTTGTATGACAGTGTGATGCAAGGTGACAAAGTGAGCCACAAATCATAAGAGTAGAAGTGTGTGAAAGTGTGTTGAGGAAAAAATTCTTCATTTTTTTGAAGGCATTGAGCTAAAGGTTTTGCAATCCTCTGTTCAAGGCTGCAGATGTGTGTTAATTGTTGTGGTAGATCTCTTTTGTATTTGTAGGCAGTGAGCCTTTGCATTCAGTTTAATAATATTTTTATATTGTGATTTAACCCTCACCGTGGTTTTTCCCTCATTGGGCTTTCCACATAAAAACTTGGTGTTCATTGTGTTGATTTTACTTCATTTTTTATTTTTGTTTCATGCTCATACTTAATAATACTTAATAACAAAATAGTGTGGTTGTGGATTTGATAAGTGTTGAAGTTTAAGTTTGAATTTTTGTGACAAATGATTCACCCCCCCTTAGTTGTCCTACACCTGTTTAACAATTGGTATCAGAGAATTGGTTCCTTTTTGTAGAGCTTAGATGCTTAAGAAAGATCTGATGGCACATAATTTGGTGATCCCTATGTTTGATGGATCTGATTATAGTGATTAGAAAGTGTAGATGAGAGGATATATTATTTCTCTTGGTTACAAGACCTTGAAGGCTATTGAGACAAAGTATACTCCTCTGACGAATGGTCCTACTTCTGTAGATGAGGTTTCTACTTATGAGGAGAATGAGAAAGCAAGTATGCTATTTACAGTGCTTTATCTAAAGCTGAGTGAACTAAGGTTCTTTCTTTAGATACTACTTATGGTGTCTAGAAGAAGTTGGAAGAAATCTATGAAGGAAATGAAAGAGCAAAGTTGAAAAAGAAGCTGGCAGAAAAGAAAAAAATTGAGAATTTGAAAATGGAAGAACGTGAAGAGTTTACAAGCTATTTCTAGAGGGTTGAGATGACATCAAATGAAGTTAAGAATCAAGGGGGAAAGCTTATTGATGAAGATATTATTGAGAAGAGCCTAATCACCCTACTAGATTGTTACAGTGATAAGATCTCAGTTAGTGAGGAAATGTATGACCCTATGAAGTATACTAAAGAACAGTTGTCCAAAAATTTGCAAGCATTTGAGATGAGAAAGTTCAAGAAAGAAGACATGAAAGAAGAAAAGATAGAGATGACATTTAATGAAATGAAGATTGAAGATGATCCAAGGAGTGATGGTTTTGACGAGTTGGAAGTGAACTTCACCGGGAAGTTGAAGAAAGGTATCAAAAAGTATAAAGGTATGTTTCCCTTTAAATGTTTTAGTTGTGGTAATATTGGTCATTATGCTTCAAGATATCCATATAGGGGTATGTGCAGTATCATGATGGGCCAAAAAGTGACAATATTATGGGTATTTGTAGGGTATGTGGTTGATGACTTTTTTTTTACCCAAAATTAATGAAATGAAAAGGGTTTTTACAGGATATTCTCAGCTTTCCACCAGTATAAAGTATTCTTTAATTTGAATTTAATAAATAATTATTATTTATTTTCTATTAGAATTATGACTAAAGTCCTGATCGATAGGATGATTGAAAAACATCTATAACTTTCAGATGGTATCACTTTTTTTGAATCTAAACATGTGTCACATTCTATGCTTCACATACTATAGGATTAAATGAAGTTTTGACCAAGTTAAGGTGGTCAAACAGATGATTTTTTATATTTTTTTAAAGTTGCAATAAAAAATTCATAATTAATTATTTACTTGGAAAAAGATTACAAAAAAATATGCATCACATCTAGACATGAGTCCTCTACTTATATATAACATCTTATAGAAAAATATTATCATTTTATTATGGTTAGGGTGGTTAGACAGACACCTACTTCTTATTTTTCCCATGAAATTTAAGTACTACTACATTGAAATTTCAAAATTTCACCAAATAGATGTTATTTATTTTTAAATAAACCTAGTAGTTTAGAAACTACATTAAATTTTCTACATATTCTATTCTTACATATTTTTGAAATAATATAGATAACTTATTCAAATTTTTATGTCAAGTTGCCTAACACTGATTTTTCTGAATTTTTTGCCACTTAAGGGCCTATTTTTTCCATGATGATCCTGCACATACCCATAGAGTTGTACATAAGAATAACAAGGATTATAAAGATAAGGATAGAAAGGATAAAAAATACAAGAAGTTGTACTATGTTAAAGAAGAAGTTGGAATCTTTGATGATGAATCTAAAAAATGAGGTTGATGATAGGGAATGCTTATTCTTAGCTTTGGGAAGTAAATTTGTATCTGCTAACCCTAGAAAATGTGCTAGCAAGAAGGATTCGAAGAATAAGACGAATATGATGGAAGGTACTTTGGTTACCACCTTTCATGCAAGACATGATGAAGACTACTGGGTAATTGATAGTGGTTATTCTAATCACATGACTGGAGATAAGAGTAAGTTCACTAAACTTGAAAAGTATGATGGTCATTTAGTCATGTTAGTTGATGATTCAGGAGCTAAGATTTGTGGGAAAGGTTCAATTAGTTTTGATGGAGTACATAGTACTGATGATGTATATTATGTGAAGGGTTTGAGGCATAAAATTTTGAGTGTTAGATAGATGTGTAGCAATGATTATAAACTTGTGTTTCAAAATAATACCTGTGAGATTAGAAAAGGATTTGGAAATGGAGACATGGTTGTTACTAGAAGAAGAACTCATGGAAACATCTATCAGCTTAAGGGAGTTGATGGTCAATGCCTTATATCTCAAGTTAGTGAAAGTTGGTTATGGCACCAAAGAATGGGACATGTAAATTTTTATAACCTAGTCAAAACTAGTTCAAAGAATATTGTTCAAGGTCTTCTTAAGATCACAAGGCTTGGTAATACTATTTGTAGAAGTTGTCAATTGGGGAAATAGACTAGATGTAGCTTTAAGGGAAAAGAGAACTCTACTACTAGAATACTAGAATTAATTCATACTAATCTTTGTAGTCCAACTAGAATAGGAAGCTTGAATGGTGATAGGTATTCCATGCTACTTATTGATGATTATTCTCAAATGACATGGGTACTTTTCTTAGAGAAAAGAAGCAGGCTCTAGATAGGTTTAAAGTGTTGAAAGAAAGAGTGGAAAATGAAGTAAACTTGAAAATCAAGTGTTTGAGGTCTAACAAAGGAGGAGAATTCACTTCTAGTGAGTTTAATGCATTTTGTGAACAATATGGCATAAAGAGACAATTCTTTGCTTCAAGAACCCCTCAACAAAATGGGGTAGTTGAGAGGAAAAATAGGAAAGTACAGGAAGATGTGAGAATCATGACGAAAGAATCAAATGTAACATATGTGTATTGGAGAGAGGCACTACATACTATTGTTTATGTTATTAATAGATTTTAGATTAGAGGGAACATTTCAAAGACTCCTTTTAAGTTATGGACTCGTAAGACTCCTACTGTGAAGTACTTTAAGGTATTTGGAAGTAGATGCTACATTAAAAGAGATGATGAAAATATTGGAAATCTTGATGCTAGATTTGATGAAGGAATTTTTCTTGGGTACTCTACTACTAGCAAAGCTTATAGATGCTACAATAAAATATTGAGGAAGATTATAGAAAGTTCTAATGTGAAAGTTGATGAAGACATGCATAGACCTATTGAGATAAGTGAAGTTGAACCTGATGATCCTATCTGTGGACATATACCTAAGGAGAATAAGGAGAAGGAAGATGAAGAGAAAGAAGAAAAGACTGAAGAAGAAGAAGAAGAAGAGAATGAACTAGAACTTGTTGTTAAGATTCCTAAGTATGTACAAAAGAATCATTTGGAGGAACATATAATTGGAGATAAGAGTGAAGTTTTGAAGACAAGAAGTAAAGCAGCAACTAAGGTAAATTTGTGTTTAATTTCTAAAATTGAGCCTAAGTCTATGAGTGAAGCATGTGAAGATGAGAGTTGGATGAAAGTTATGAAAGAAGAATTGCAATATATAGAAAAGAATTAGACATGGGAGCTAGTCCCTAGACCTATGAATAAGAATGTAATTGGCTCAAAATGGGTGTGTCAAAATAAGATGAATGAAAATGGAGAAGTTGTGAGGAATAAGGCAAGACTTGTATGCAAAAGATATTCACAAGTTGAAGGTATAGATTTTGAAGAAACATTTTCCCCTATGGCTAGAATGGAAGATATTAGGATGTTTTTGGAATTTTCTACCCACAAGAATTTAAAAGTGTATTAGATGGATATTAAGTCAACATTTCTAAATGGTGAATTGGAGGAAGAAGTGTACATGGAACACCCTAAAGGATTTCAATTATATAACAAACCAGACATGGTGTGTAAGTTGAAAAAGGTGTTGTATGGACTAAAGCAAGCTCCCAGAGCTTGGTATGCAAGATTGGATAGATACTTGAAAAAGAAAGGGTTCAACAAAGGGTCTGTTGGAAGAAATCTCTACTTCAAAATGTAAGGTAACAAGATGTTGATAGTAGTTGTATATGTTGATGATATCATCTTTGGTGGAAATGAAGGCATGTGTAAAAGGTTTATTGAAGAAATGCAAAAAGAATTTGAGATGTCCATGATTGATGAATTGAATTTATTTCTTGGTCTACAAGTGAACAAAATTGATAAAGGGATATTCATTTCACAATATAAGTATGTAAGAGAGCCATTGAAGAAGTTTGGGATGGATTATTCCAAACTAGTTAGTATTCCTATGATAACTAGATGTAAACTAAGCAAAGATGATGATTTTGCTAAAACTAATTAGAGCAAATATAGATCTATGATTGGTGGACTAATGTATCTTATTGCTACTAGACCAGATATTATGCATGTAGTATGTCTAGTTTCCATATTTTAGGCTAATTCTAAAGAGACACATGTCACATTTGTAAATAGCGTATTTAGATATCTTAAAGTTACACCAGATTATGGCTTATGGTATCTTAAGGGTGTTGATTTCACCTTGAGTGCTTATACTGATGTAGATTGGGTTGGTTCTATGGATGACCAAAAGAGTACTAGTGGAGGTGCTTTCTTTCTTGGTGGGAGATTAGTTTCTTGGTTGAGTAAGAAGGAAGACTCAATTTCTTTATCCAATGTAGAAGTAAAATATATTGTTGTAGCATCTTGTTGCACACAAGTTTTATGGATGAAGCAAACTCTAAAGGACATTGGAGTGATATGCGATGATCCCATTCCTATTTTTTGTGACAACACGAGTGCTATAAATATTTCAAAGAATCTAGTTATGCATTCAAGAACAAAACCCATATCTATCAAATATCATTTCTTGGGAGAAAAAGTGTTGGAGAATGAATTTATATTGGAGTATGTGACAATGAAGAAACAAATTCCAGACATATTTACTAAGGCTCTTCTAAAGGATAATTTTGAGCATCGTAGAGAGAAGTTGGTGGTCATTGGCCCTCCAAAATAGGTGCACATGAAGATGTATCAGTCCAATGAATTCAAAAATTCATCATTTATCTAGTCTAATGAATGGGTCTACTCCATAGAGGGAGTAGAAATTTTCTTCATTATTGTAGTATGAGTTTAATGGATGCACTCCTAAGGGGGTGTGATCAGAGTGTTTTTTCTTTGCCATTGATGTCAGAGGTAGAGAGAAAGTCATGTTAAAAATAGTTGCAGAAGAAAAGAAGATGTTATCCCAGAATATTGTGCAAGATTTTTTCTTTGATGGTTTTTCACATCATGTGTTGCCATCAATGATAAAGGGGGAGATTGTTGCAAGTATGAGCTAGTTTGGTGGTGTTGTCATTAATGTTGTCATTGATGTCAACATAGTTAAGTATGTTGTGGATTGTACATGTATAGTTGAGATGTTTCTAAGATGTGAGTACATGGAGCTATCTTTATGAAATTGTAGATGTGTTGAATTTGTGAGTTTCCAAGTGCTTTTGAGAAAATTAATAAAGAAGAGAAGTCAGAGTGATGAGTGTGTTTAGAATGAGCCTTGATATTTGCTCCATGTTTCTCCTAGATTGATCCCATGCTTGTGTGGATTTTAAGGTGTGCTATTGGTGGTCTCATGATGATATATCCTAAATTTGAGCTTATGGTTTGATGGTATGTGGAAGTTACTTTCATCGGTGTGTGAATTGTTTTCACCGAGTTGGTCTTTTGTGGACTAGGAGAAATTTTTTTGCTCCATAGTCCTCCATAGTTTTGGTTCAAATCTTATGGATTTGGGATATGTCTTGTGAAGGTGTTCTCTCGGTGCTGGAAAAATTTTTGAGGCTTGGTGGTCCATAAGTCATGTTTCAGTGTTGTGTGTGTTTGCACAGTTCAAATGGACTAGTGGAAGGTGTTCAATGTTTGAAGTTTGTTGCACTTGTTGTAGATGTATCTAGAGGAATCTGAGATGTGTTCTCAAGCATAATGAAGCATGTTGTGGCATCCGTATGTCATCTTCTTGTTCAGAAGTGTGTGTTGGCAACACAAGGGAAGACAATTGAGAGGGGGGAGTGAATCAGTTGTCCCATAAATTTAAACTTATTAACCTTATTCTCATATCTTATAAATAACCATGAAAGCATAAATCATCAACACATCAAAAACACACATAACACCAATATTTTTTACGTAGAAACCCTGTTAGGGGAAAAACCATGGTGGAGGTTAGTCCACAAGATTATACCATGTTAAAAGTATAAAGAATAAATGGGAATGCACATGCATTCAGGCACATTACCTAGAGCACACTGCTTAATTACAACAAGGCTTTCTACCCAAGGAAGTCACACTATCGTACAAAAAAAAATAGATTACATCTGCAATATTTTGAACTGAGAAAATAGCATCTACTAATGCTTGATTACAGTTCCGATTAAGCACATGAACACTTCTTCACTCTTCTTCACTCTTCATCACACGTTTCTCTACCTTCAAATGATATAAACAATCACTTATATATATTTGCAACAAGAAATTACATCGATACATGTCAGCTTCAACAAAATAATAAAATGAATATACACTGTTGGTTCAATCCACAAATAATATTCAATGCACACCAACCAAAGTTGGCCACAACATAGTGAAGACCCAAAAAAACATCTCAAACATGAAAACACCTCAAACAATTACTCCTCAAAGATCCAAAACACACTACCATCACCTTGTCAGCCATGAACATGAAAAACACGAACACATAAGAGAAAATCACCAATCACGAGCACAACGATCAATTTGGACCAACAACATAGATAGAGAACAATATAGAAACATCCAAAGACATCATGAATCACTAGAGAAGCATCCAAAACAACTAAAATTACAAGAACCACATCATCTTCATTCAGGAACACTAACTAAAGCAACAAAATAGCTGTTAGAACACAATTGCTCATAACTCGATCAAATCTTCATGTGGATCTCTGAAACTTAACATGGATAAACTAGATATACTTGAAAAGAAAACCTTTAATCCACAACCTTTGATTATCAATGCACTGGGCTAGAAAATAGATTGAACTTCACTGCATCACTGATAACCTATAACATATTTATTACAATTTTCTCAATATCCTTGACATATACCGCTTCTAATGTCTTAAAGGCCAATAGTGTTAACATCAATGACAACCAAATATTCGCAACACAACCAAAACATCCAACAATCTCCCCCTTTTGCATTGATGGCAACACATGATGTGAAAAACACCATCAACACAACTATCTCTTAACACTTTTGTAATATAGGGGGATTCACTACTCATGAGTTCTCTTCACTCAAAGAGCCTCAAGGGGAGAATTTCCCTATACTACTTTAATGGAATAGTGTGGAAGTTTGATAATTCGAAAGAGTAGGTCACATAGATTTTCTAGACAAACTGACAAGCTCTTGGCCAAAGGACAACAGTGCAAAATATAGATGATAGAACAACATGCTAGCATCTGAAAGGTGTGCTAGTGTCTTGTATGGACTAGAGAGCGAGAATGTCTTAGAAAATGGCTAAGTGACAACTTACACTCTGATTACTAAGAACCTCTAGAATGCAACAAAGCAATAGGAAGTAATAAGATTGAAATGGAATAGAGAAGATTAGGAGAAGAAAGGAAATACTTATGACCATGTGAATGATGAAGCTTCTAGCTTGTGACTATCTTAAATACCTACACATGAGAGGGAGAGAGAAATTGTTGGGGCTATATAGGGGCCTACCTTAGTCAAACCTTTTTTTGGTGTTCCCACCTCCACGAACAACCAGATAGATAGAGAGAAAAGTAAAAATGAAGTAAAGAGAACTAAAGCACTACCAAACAGTGTTATGCTACTCAACCAAGTAATAGAGGAGAGGGGTGAAAGCTTACCACCTCCACCAAGAGCACTCAAGGCTAATGGTGGAGAAAATGAGAGGAACTCAATCCTCTATTGCAATGGTGTTTTTTTCCACACTTGCTCTACTGAAGTGGTAGAGTGTTGATGTTGCTACTATGAAGGGTAAAGTGTTTGGAGATTGAAGAGATGGTGAAGAAGCTTCTTGGAGTTTGTGGGGAGATTGTGAAGCTTGTGGATGAAGTCCAGAAGGGGTTAAGAGATGTGTAGAAGATGGTATAAGATGAAATGCTAGTTCAAGGGACAAATTTGAAGAAGAGATTAAAAAAATAACCATATTTGGGTTAGTCGACTATAGAGGGTGTTACAAATCGACCCCCAATGGGAATTGTAATGACTCTGCAGGCTCCAAACACGGGAATATGTTAGGTATGTAAGTGTGTTGCATGGACATCTACGTGTCATGTGGGAATCCTTGATATAAATTCCTCCAGCGATGCTCAAAATAGGTGCCAAGTGTGATGTAAGCAATGGGATTAGGTGGAATTAAGCCTTTGAACTTGGTTTTCTAAGGTGGGTAAAGGAAAAAAGTTGAATTTGCATAAGGGGTGGAAATTCTCTCTAATACATTTTGTCCCCACTTTAGCGAGCATGAACAATGATGAGTTCTTGGTAAAGTAGATCAATAAAGAGTAGAGTTAGAAACACATACTTGAACGATTAAGGAAGTAGAATATGATCTAGAAAACCTAAGAGTGCAAGGTCAAAAGAGGACTTTGTAGTTCTACAAAACTATGAAGCTAAAGAAAGAGCATATACTCAAGATGAAGAAGATGTAGATCTTTGATTCAATATATACAAGAGATAAGAGAGAGATGAAAAAAGTTCATGGTGAAAGAGAAACCCACTTAGGAGTAGAACCTGCACCACCAAGTAAGTGTGTGATAAAAGAAAACCCCACTCAAGGAGGAAAACTCATATCATGAAGAGGTGATAAAAGAAATCCCCGCTTGAGGAGGAAAAACCATACCACAAAGTAAAAGTGATAAAATCAAACCCCACTTGAAGAGGAGAACTCGTATCACTAAAAGAGGTGATAAAAGCAAACCTAGCTTGAGGAGGAGAACTTGTATCACCAAAAAGTGCCTGGTGAAAGAAAAACTCGCTTAGGAGTAGAACCCACATAACAAAAGAGGTGATAAAAGAAAACCCTGCTCAAGGAGGACAACTCGTATTACCGAGTAAAGATGATAAAAGTGCATGTGAAGAAAAACCCACTCAGGAGTAGAACTCGCACCACAAAAGAGCTGATAAAAGGAAACCCCACTCAAGGAGCAAAACCTGTATCACCAAATAAGTATGTAAAGGATCTCTATAGGTTCTCGGTCCTATAGAGTAAGCAGAGGGTCACACAAACCATCGTTAGGCTGAAAGGCTTTCAAAGGGATCCCTTGGGAACCCTTAAAAAGGAAGAGGGGTCCACGCAAGGGGCACGTTGTTTGAAAAGCAATGTCTAGTCAAGATATCCCCAATCTAGACACAAGTTTTATGAAATAGGTCTAGTCAGGCTGCCCCCAATCTAGACACCAAGTTGTGAGATAGGTCTAGTCGAACTGCCCCCAAGCTAGACGCCGATGAATTCATTCGAGAGGAAAAATTTTCAAAGAGGTCCCTTGGGAACCCTTCAAAAGGAAGAGAGGCCTTGAAGAAGGACACACATCTCCAGAATGAGTTATCGTTGCCCCTAACATATAGGGGAGGAGAACCACACATAGCATACAAGATAGAGATAAAACTCGATATCACTTGTCATGCGAAGAAAAGGAAGATGCATTAATAAAATGGGATTTTGATGGCACTTGAATCGAGAAGTTGTATTTTATCCTTCAAGGCCTTACATTCACTAGTGGAATGGCTAGGCACTCGATGGTACACATAAAGAATGTTTTTTTTATCATGTTTATAAATTTTATTACGTGTAGGAGAAGGAAGAGTGATCAAGCAAGCTTTTAGAAGCCACAAAAAAATATGCTCTTGATTGGATAAAGGATGAGGAGCAGGAAGCAACCCTTTCTCTTGTGAAGAAAGGCTTGACTACTCTCAAGGAGAAGATTTGATGATAGTAGAAAAAAGAGGAGGATCTCCATAGAGAGTGTTATTCTGGCAAGGGGGATCAAACCCTTCTATGGGATCACCAGAGTTAACCTCTTTAATAAAAGTGTGATCATCTTCCCTAGAAGGAGGATCAACACCAAGAAAATTACAATTTGCATTCACCTTACCCCACGATACAGAAGAATGACCATCTTTGACAGTGGGTGTGAATGATGTTATTGGAAGGTCTAAGGGGCCCCAATCATCACCAAGATATGCATTCTTTTGAGAAGAGGTAGAAGGAGCACACTTAGGACTCCTTTCTTGAGAAGGATCTTCTTCAGGGACATTTATCTTGAGAGTACCCTTTGTAGTAGGTACTTTTGGAGTAAACATCAACACATTAGAAGATACCAAAGGGATAAGAGTAGGCACAATTGAAGCTTGACCAACAGTTGCCATTTCACATAAGTGCATAGCCTTAGGGACAACTTTAACTGTGACTACTCGATTATTGTGAATGAACTTGATAGATTTATGCAAGGTAGATGGGATCGCACCTATAGCATGAATCCATGGTCTACCAAGAAGAATATTATAAGGTAACTTTCCTACCATAACATATATAAGGGTAGGTACGGTAATGGGTCCAAGCTACAAAGGTAATACTATTGTACCTAGATCTTGTTACCCAACATTATTGAACCCACCAATGACAACATAAGAATCATTAACAGAAGATTGATCAATATTAATCTTATGCAATAGATCAATGTTGCATACATCGAGTGCCAAACCAATATCAACGAGAGTATGTCTAATTCCAATCTTATCAATGTTAACTATGATCATTAGAGGGTTCTCTTGCTTTTGTACTTCTAGAGGTGGGTGCTCCTATAGATAGAATGTAATATTCAGTGAATCTACATGAATATAAACCGTCAATGCATTAGCATCCATTAGCCTAGTAGAAGAAGGAAATAAGATCTTTTGCAAGGCTTCCTAAAGCATACCCTGGTAAACTGGAGCAGACTAAAGCAAGTCCCATAGTAAGATATTATCCAAAGGAACCCAATGTTTCTTGACAAGATTGTTATCACTAGGTGCTTTAGTCCTAGGTTTAGGAGCTTGAAGAAGACTTGGTTGCTTATTTATACTATCTTCATAAGTATGGGCTACCACTCTATAAGATCCTAGAGCCTTAAAGATTTCAGGAGAGTCACAATCAAATAGAATACCATCGATAGAAAAAAATCCTTTTAGGATAAGGACTAGTTGGAGTCACGTAAATTATCAGTCTTTTAGGCCTTTGAGGGGAAATCGAGACATAGATCACATTTATTGAATCATCATAGCTAGTAGAACAATTATTTGAATAATTATTCTCAACATCAATCCAAATAGGATCAAATGTGGAATAGTTGTTTGAAGTAAAATTCTCAACATCAATCTAGGGAGAATTAGATGTGGAAGGAGCTTCATTATTCGCTAATGCATAATATCTAGAAGAGAGTGCACCAAAAAAAATATGAGATTCATCATTCACCAATGTGATTTCTATAGAAGAGATTGCATTGGAAGGTATAGGAGATTCATCATTCATAGGTGCATCATCTCTAGAAGAGAGTGCATCAGAATGAAGATTAGGTATAGGAACATTGAGAAAGGTATCAATGATTTCATCTTCTTGCAACATAATATCCTCTGAAGAGGACTTTCATGAGAAGGATCAAAGATACCAAGTGACATAGGAAAATCCAAGTCACCATCACATGCATGAAATGGAATATCATTTACATTTTGAGAAAAATTGGATACAAAACTAATAAAAGAAGATATTAAATCCATTACAATTTTTTTGGTATTTTCTATGTTGTAGTAAATTGCATTTTTGGAGGTCTCCAGAGTGGAATTTGAGGTCAGAACTTGCATCAGTCCCTAAAATTTAATTGCCAAAGGCATTGGTATTTTAGGGACTGAACTAGTTCTCTAGAAGACCTTTCCAATGATGCAAACCATTTTGAATTCCAAACTCCAATTCAAATGTTATGACCCCACCAAGTAGGGGTAAATATATTCCTAGTTTTTTGAAGAACATTGTTCTTCACGTTGGGTTCACCAAAATGTAATATAGGGGGATTCGCTACTCACGAGTTCTTTTCACTCAGAGAGCCTCATGGGGAAAACTGCCCTATACTACCTCAATGGAATAGTGTGGAAGTTTGAGAATCTGAAAGAGCAGGTCATAGATAGTTTTTGGAAAAACTGACAAGCTCTCAACCAAAGGACAATAGTACAAAATATTGATGCTAGTGTGGTGTGTTGGTGTCTCGTATGGACTAGAGAGTGAGAATGTCTCAGAAAATGGCTAAGTGATGACTTACACTCTGATTACTGAGAACCTCTAGAGCACAAGAAAGCAACAAGAAGTAATAAGATATAAATGAAATAGAGATGACAAGGAGAAGAAAGGAAATACTTATGATCATGCAAATGATGAAGCTTCCAACCTGTGAATGTCTTCAATACTTGCACACAAGAGGGACAGAGAAATTATTGGGGCTGTATAGGGGCTTTCCTCAGTTAGACCCCGTTTTGGTGTTCCCACCTCCACAGATAGCCAAATAGAAAAAGAGAAAAGTAGAAATGAAGTAAAGAGAACTAAAGCACTACCAAATAGTGTTATGCTACTCAACCAAGTAATAGGGGAGAGGAGTGAAATCTTACCACCTCCACCAAGAGCACTCAAGCTAATGGGGGAGAAAATGAGAGTAACTCAAGCCTCTGCTACAACGGTGTTCTATTCCACACTTTCTCTACTAAAGTGGTGGAATGTTGATGTTGCTACTATGAAGTGTAAAGTTTTTAGAGATTCAAGAGATGGTGAAGAAGCTGCTTGGAACTTGTGGGGAGATTGTGAAGCTTGTGGATGAAGTCTAGAAGGGGTGAACAGATGTGTTGAAGATGGTAGAAGATGAAATTATAGTTCAAGGGATGAATTTGAAGAAGAGATGAAGAAAACGGCCATATTCGGGTCGTTCGGTCGAGGAGGGAATTACAAATTGACCCCTAATGGGAAATGTAATGCCTCTATAGGATCTAGACGTGGGAATCTGTTAGGGACGTAAGTGTGTCGTGTGGATGTCTATGCGCCATGCTAGTATTCCCGATAGAAACACCTCCACCAATGCTCAAAATAGGTGCTAAGTGTGATGCAAGTAGTGGGATTAGGTGGAATTAAGCCTCCAAACTTGGTTTTCTAAGGTGGGTAAAGGGAAAAAGGGGAATTTGCATAAGGGGTAGAAATTCGCTCTTATACAACTTTCTCCCCCTTAGGTTCTGACTCATTACTCCTCAACTCTTTCACACGACTCTTCTCCCCATATGAGTATCTTCCTTAGATAATTGATAGTTTTTCACATTACTCTTCTCCCCCTTTGACATTAATGGAAAAGATATAGAAAAGATTTGAACCACATATCTGAACATCTAAATACTCACCCTAAGTAGCAGCCACCGCAACATCATTCTAAATCAAGATATAACTATGAAATGCATGGACTGATGCAAGACAATGCATCTTAGTTTTGATTAGGAGGGGTAATCACCCTTAGCTTCCCTCTGAGATACTCAAAAGTATCCTTAGGAAAAGGCTTAGTAAAAATATCTACAATTTGTTTTGTAGTAGGTACATACTCCAATCTGACTTCCTTTTCACTCACCTTCTCTCTCAAAAAGTGAAACTTGATAGATATATGCTTGGTCTTTGAATGCAGCACCAGATTGTTAGAAATTTTTATTGGACTTGAATTATCATAGAAAATGGCAATAGGTTCATCATAAACAACTCTAATATCTTTCAACATCTGCTTCATCCACAATACTTGAGTACAATTGTTAGCAGTAGTAATGTATTTTTCCTTTGCAGTAGATAAAGAAATGGAATTTTTCTTCTTACTTAACCATGAAATCAACTTCTTTCCCAAGAAAAAATGCACCACCACTGGTACTCTTTATGTCATTCATATCTCCTACCCAATCAAAATCAGTAAAGGAACTCAAAGTAAGATCATCATCTTTAGGATACCATAGGCCAAAATCAACTATCCCCTTCAAGTATCTGAAAATACTCTTCACAATTGTCACATGATATTCCTTAGGATCAGCTTGAAATCTGGCAACAATGCATACAACATTCATGATATCAAGTCTATTTTGAGTCAAGTAAATCAATCCACCTATCATCGATCTATATCTAGTCTAGTTTGCTTTAAGAGAGTAATCATCTTGTGTCAACTTACATCCGGTCACCATAGGTGTACCAACTGGCTTTGAATCTTTGGTACCAAACTTCTTCAACAATTCTTTCACATACTTGGACTGAGATATAAAGATCCCTTTATCTAATTGAGTAATTTGCAATCCCTTTATCATCAACAAAGACTTCAATAATCAACTATTTATCATGATTAATCTTTAAATACAAATTACTATCAACAATACCTTTATTAAATCCAAGCTTCAACAAATACTTATCCAATCTAGCATAACATGCTCTTGGGGCTTTTTTAAGGCCATAAAGTGTTTTCTTCAACCAAAAAACCATATCTCCCTCATCAGTCAATTGAAATCCATTAGGTTGCTCAATATACACTTCTTCTAGTTCACCATTTAGAAATGCTAATTTGACATCCATCAGTTAAACCTTGTAGTCTTTGTGAATAACATAAGCAATAAATAATCTCACAGCTTCAATCCTAGCAACAAGGGAAAAAATTTCTTCAAAGTCAATTCCTTCTATCTGAGAATATCCCTTACACACAAGTCTTGCTCTGTTTCTAACAACTTCACCTTGCTCATTCAGTTTATTCTAAAAGAACCATTTAGTTCCAATTACATTTTTATCTTTAGGTCTAGGAACAAGAATCCATGTATCATTCTTCTCAATTTTCATCAGTTTTTCTTTCATTACTTCCATCCAATGTTCATCTTTCCATGCTTCATTGACACTACTAGGCTCAGTCTTTGAAATCAAATAGTATTTTTCTACAATTCTTCTCCTAGTTTGAACACATTTGTTATTATCACCAATAATTTGATCTTTTGAATGATTTAGTCTTACATACCTTAGAGTCTTAGTATTTTCTTGAACTTCAGGCTCTTGTGACCTCTCTTTTGTAATTTCACTAGTTTCTCCTTCCTCTTGATATTTTTGATTTACCGGAATGATTTGAACTTAATTTGAAGTCTAAACTTTCTTTCCTTTACCTATAATTTCATTTTGATAATCTAAATCATATCCATAGGTTTTGGATGGTGTACATATGCCTTCATCAACATTGACATTTACACTTTCAACCATTTTCCTCAATCTCTTATTGTAGCACAGGTAGGCCTTGCTTTTAGTAGAATAACCAAGAAAGATTCCTTCATCACTTGTAGCATCAAACTTTCCTATATCTTCATCTCTTTTGATATAGCATTTACTCCCAAAGATTTTGAAGTATCTAACAGTAGGCTTATGACCATACCATAGTTCATAAGGAGTTTTACCAGTATCACCTTTGATTTGTACCTAGTTGGTAGTGTAAACAACAGTACTCATAGCTTCTCTCCAATAGATATGAGGAACATTTCCTTCAAGCATCATATTTCTAGTAGCTTCTTCAATTGTCATGTTCTTCCTTTCCACAACTCCATTTTGTTGAGGGGTTCGTAGGGCAGATAATTTCCTCTTTACTCCATGTTCTTCACAAAAAGAATTAAACTCATTGGAAGTGAATTCACCACCTCTATTTTATCATAGAAATTTAATCTTTAGGCCTATCTCTCCAAACCATATCCTTAAAGATCTTGAATTTCTCTAAAGCTTCATATTTTTCCCTTAAGAAAGTAACCCACATCATTCTAGAATAATTATAAATGAGTAACATTAAATACCTTTATCCTTGTAAACTTATGACTCTAGAAGGACCAAAATACATTAGTATTCACAAGCTCCAACAATTCATTTTAACAAAGTTTTTTTCTCCGAAATGAAACTCTAGTTAGCTTTCCTAACTGACATTCCTTTCATATGGCATTTGTAGGTCTTACCAACTTAGGAAGATCTCTCACTACCTGAGTAGAACTTATCTTGATAATATTATCAAATTTTACATGACACATTCTCCTATGCCACAACCAACCTTGATCAACTTGAGCAATCAAACAAATTTTTCTTTCAACACTCAGGTGAAAGATATTGCCTTTTTTTGGTACCTAATGCAATCACAATTCTAGAACTCCCCAATATTCTACACTTTCCATCCTTGAATTGAATATTGTATCCCTTATCAACCATCTATCTAACACTTATAAGATAATTCTTCAAAACTTCCACATATAGGACATCATCAGTACTATGCTTACCATCAAGAGAAATGCATCCTCTTCCATGGATTATACCAGCTTTGTCATCACCAAATCTTACAACACCACCATCATATTTCTCCAAACTCACAAATTTACTTTTATCACCTATCATGTGATGAGAGCATCCACTTTCAATCACCCATTCATCTTTCTCTTCAACTTGAGTAGCTAGAGATTTCTCACATTTGTTCAACTAGTAGATTCAGTAGACACCAAATTATTTTCCTTGATAGCAATAAATACCCATTCATCATCACTTGCATTCCCTTTGTCAGATTCATTATCCGTCACACCTTCATCGACAACATAGTAACACTTTCTTTGAAATATATGCTTGTTAGGTCTTGGCTTAGGAACTCTTTTCAGACACCTTGATGCAAAATAACCTATCTTATTACAAGAAAAAAATTTGAGAGGAAATTTCCCTTTATACTTACCTTGTCCTCTGGCTTCTCTTTTGACAATAAGTGCTTCCATCTTTTCTATCTCTCTCTCTCTTCTTCTTCAAGCTCTCTCATTTAATCCTCATACTTGAACACTTTTCTAGATGAACTTTCTCTCAAATCATATCTATATTTATCTCTTTCAGAGATAGTAGCCTTGAATACATATTCTATCGTAGGAAGAGCATCACCAAATTCACTCAACTCAAAAGTAGCAAGCTTACCAATCAACATATCTCTGGTAACATTTTTCACAGTTTAGAGCTCTTCAATAGCAGCAGCTTTGACTTTGTATGCAAAAGGCAAGGATCTAAGCACTTTAGCAACAATCTCTAATTCTTCCAATTTTCCACTAGCACATCTTATACCACACACAAACTCATTCACTCTTTGCATGAAAGAAGTAATGTTCTCATCATCACCCATTCTCAACATTTCATATTTCCCTTTTAGACTTTGCAACTTAGTAATCTTCACAAGTGCATCACCTTCATACAAAGTTTCCAAATTTTTCCAGATCTCATAAGTAGTCTTTAGATCCATCACATTTGTCATCTCAGAATCAGTCAGAGCACTCAACAATGCTTCCTTAGCCCTGATATTGTACTCAACTTCCTTAATCTCAGCATAAGTAATAGGACCATTCAGTGGGATAACATACCTATTCTTTGTAATGTTCCATTAAGGCTCACCAATGCATATCAGATGACACTCTAGTCGCATCTTCCACAGAGAATAATTTGTTCCATCAAATCTTAGACTATCCTTCTTATATGTCACCATCCTGAATCACCTCAAGCTATTAAACTTCTTCCAAGGAACCTACTCTGATACCAATTGTTGGCAACACAAGGGAAAAAAAATTAGAGGGGGGTGAATTAGTTGTCCCAAAAATTTAAAATTATTAACCTTATTCTCAGATTTGATAAATAACCATGAAAGCATAAATCATCAACACATCAGAAACACACATAACACAAAAAAATTTTACGTGGAAACCCTATTAGGGGAAAAGCCATGGTGGAGGTTAGTCCACAAGATTATACCATGTTAAAAGTATAGAGAATAAATGAGAATGCACATGCATTCAAGAACACTACCTAGAGCACACTGCTCAATTACAACAAGGCTTTGTACCCAAGGAAGACACACTATCTTATAGAAACATTAAGATTACATCTACAGGATTTTGAACTAAGAAAATAGCATATGCTAATTCCTTATTAAAGATCTAGTTAAGCACATGAACACTTCTTCACTCTTCTTCACACTCTGCTCTTCCTTTGAATGATTTGGACATTATTCACACATCTCACACATATACCTATTCCTTCAAATGATATAAAAAATCACTTATATATATTTACAACAATAAATTTTGTCACTACATGTCGGCTTCAACAAAATAATAAAATGAATACACACTATTGGCTCAATCCACAAATAGTATTCAATGTGCACCAACCAAAGTTGGCCACAACATAGTGAAGACCCAAAAAAACATATCAAACATGAAAACACTTCAAACAATTACTCCTCAAAGATACACAACATGCTACCATCACCTTGTCGGCCATGAACATGAAAAAAATGAACAGGCAAGAGAAAATCATCAATTGCGAGCACAAAGATCAATGTGGACCAACAACATAGATAGAGAATGATCTAGAAACATTTACAAACATCATGAACTACCAGAGAAGCATCCACAACAACTAAAATTACTAGAATCACATCATCTTCATTCAGGAACGCCAACTGAAGCAACATAATAACTTTTAGAACTGTAAGAGAGGGGGACCACCACATGCAAGACCTTAGGTCACAGAGGGTCAAGATGTGAGAGGCTTCCCTAACTTACCTAAGCTAAATGTAATTTTAGGAAATGCAAGGCAAGAGTAATGAAAACAGTGAGGCCTCTTAGTTACTCTATAGGCCTGAAACACAAGATGGGGCTAGGCGAGCCAGTTTTTAGGTCTAACACTACACCTCAGAAAGCTCTTTGTATGAGGATGAAAGCGTGGTCTCAAAAGTTCCCTGGCATCCTTATGGCCAGACAATAGTGAAGGAAAGGTCAAACCAAAAAATCTAGCTAATGTCCTAGCTGACTAACTAAAGGGCCAAAATGATGTGATTAAGTAAATGAAATACTCTCCAATATTATAAAGTAAATAAGCAAGAGTAAAGAGAGCAAGGAGGATCTCACCAAGGAATTTGTTCGCTAGTTGATCCTCCAAGAAGCACATACTCCTGCACATAGAAATATAGGAAAATTCTTGGTGGTTGTATAGTGATTTTCCTCAGTCAAAACCCTATTTAGGTGTTCCCACCTCCATGGACAACCTTGGAAACAAGACAAAGGAAAGTAATATAATGAAGAGAAAAAGAGCACTAAAAAATAGTAAAGTGCTAACTCAACCAAATGATAGATGAGAGGAGAGGGAAGCTTACCACCTCCATCAAGAGCACTCAAGGCTACTTGGGGGAGAAAATGAGAGGAACTCAAGCCTCTATTGCAATGGTGTGGTCCCAAACTTGCTCTACCAATGTGATGGAATGTTCCGTTGGCTACAATGGAATGCAAGAATGTTGCTTGAAGCTTGTAGTGGATGCAAAAGAGTGTGTTGAAGCTTATGGAATGATCCAAATGCTTGGAAGAAGATGAAAATCTTGTTTAAGGGGTGAATATGAAGAAGGAATGTAGAGAAATGACCATATTCATGTCGGTCGGTCAAAGGGGGCATTACAAATTCAATTCCAATGAGAAGAGTAATGCCTTTGTAGGTTCAGCCACAGGAATCTGCCAGGAACGTAAGCATGCCACATGGATGTTTGCATGCCGCATGGACATCGCTGACAAAAATGCCTCCACTAACACTCAAAATAGGTGCCAAGTGGGATGCAAGTAGCAGGCTTAGGTGGAATTAAGCCTTTGAACTTGGTTTTCTAAGGTGGATAAAGGAAAAAAGGGGATTTGCACATGTTGTGCAAATTCACTCTTATACATCTTGCCCCTACTTTAGTGAGTGTGAATAGTGATGAGTTCTTAGTAAAGTAGATGAAGAAAGATTAAGGTTAGAAATGTATAATTGAACCATCGAGGAAGAAGACCATGATCTAGTGAACCTGAAGGTGCAAGGAAAGCAAAGGACTTCATAGCTGCTCATAACTATGAAGTTAGAAAAACAAAGTGTCTTACAAGCCCATAGACCTACAAGGAGGCAACCCCCAAGATCTGTCACATGAAGGAAGCCCGATGAAGTAAGTGCCTTACAGACCCACAGATCTGCAAGGAAGTTATCCTCTAAGATCTCTCACATGAAGGAAACGTAGAAAGTGCCTTATAGACCCATAGACTTGGAAGGAAGGTATCCTCCAAGATCCCTCACATGAAGGAAACCAACAAAGTGCCTTACAGTCCTCCAGACCTATAAGGAAGGTGTCCTCCAAGATCTCTCACATGAAGGAAACCCAAAGGAAGTGGACTCTGTAGAGTCAAGAAGTGGTGACACGTCTACCCATAGATAGAACATGTTAAAAGTGGATGTGTAGGAAAATAAGCAGATAGTCATGCAGACTGTCAACAGGTAAAAATTTCAAAGGGATCCCTCAGGAACCCAACACAAAAAAAGATCTGTCCACTCAAGGGATGCACTATTTGAATGGTAAGGTCTAGTCAAGCTACCCCCAAGCTAGACACAAAAAGGAAAATGGAATACGTCTAGTCAGGCTTCCCCTAGGCTAGACATGAAAAGGTGAATGGAATAAGTCTATTCGAGATGCCCCTAGAATAGAAATGAAAGAATCCATTTGGAATAGAGACTTTCAAAGAAGGGTCCCTTGGGAACCCACCATGAGGAAGATGGGGGGGTCCACTCAAGGGACACACAATTTAATAGAAGTTGTTCTTCTCAAATCCATCCATCATCAAGGAATCATTTCGAAAGATGTTCACTTCATCATAAATTTGAAAGGAAGGATATGCTCCCATGTGAGGGGAAATAAAAGCTATTCCCACTTTGGATGAAGGTCTTGAAGTCCTATCTTTATGAACCTGTGATGAAGGAAACACATTTCGTTAGGGTTCCAAGTTGAGAATGCGATTGTAAGGAAAAGTTTGTGAAGACTTTCAAGAAAATATTTGTTGGAAAAAAATGCATTTTCTAAAAATTGAAGTGTTAAAGAAAGGAATTGTCACACATGAAAGAGACAACTCAAGCAAAGAAGAGAAAAAAATAAAGAAAGAAAAAAGAGAGAAAACACAAACAAAGGATACAGGGGGATCTAGTTTAGCAGGGTCAAATCTATTCAAGCTCATATAAATAATAGGTAACTATGGTGCAAGGAAAAATATCATCAATCCCCAACCAAATCAAGAAGAATGCACAAGAAAAAAAGTAAAAAGAAAAATTTGGGTCAAAATGGAAGGGGAGCCTAAGTTCCCCCAACTCTTTGCATCATCCCCAATTTAATGAAAAATCAAGCACAAACATGGAAGAATGATGATACAAATAATAGAAGGTTTATGACACAAAAACCATGCCTATATCCACACATTGGTGGGGGTGAGGAGGGTCATCTAGGCACACATCGCACGAGCATAGGGGAACACATCACAAAACATATGCACACAAACATAAGATCAAGAAAAGGGGCCTCCTAACATTGATTGGCCATGAGGTCATCCACTTCCCAATCTAAATCATCATAAGGGGGAGGAGGAAAAGCTTGCAATGGTAGGATGTTAAGAGGAGGAGCATCTAACCCTCCCACAACAAGGACTAAGGAAGAGAACCCCTCAAGGTCCTCTCCGCCAAGCTCCTGTGGAGTCAAGGTCAGTGATTTCATGAAGATCGCCGACAAGGCTGGGATCTCATCCATGGAATTAAACATACACCCCATAAGAGCATGGTGTCTAACTTCAGCGGATAGGATAGTCTATGCCTAAGGTTCACTGCTAAGCTCATTGAATGAATTGGGAGAAGTGATGAATACAGGGGAAGCTGAGATAGGTTCTATTATTAGGAAAAAACAAGTCAATGCAGGGTACCATGTGGAGAAGGCGGGGTCCTCCTATGTTCTCCATAACTGGAGGGACCATCCTCTGCCTCCCGTTTTGTTAGAGGAGATGAATTCCCCAAGGAGGGGGCTAGAGGTGCAGAGGAAGAGGAGGAAAGAACCGCATTAGATACAACTGAAGTATTGATCATATCCATGGGATTTGGGAAGGGTTGGATATTCAGAATGAACATCAGCAAAGGTTGCTCCACCAAAGGAGTGAAGAAAACCTGTACCTATTTAGGGTTAGGAACATTTGTACTTGTAATGAAAGTTAAAAGCAACACAAATCCATACTGAAGAGAAGTAGAGGGAAGGGAGGAAGAAGACACTACAGGAGGTCCTAAAGTAGGGGCAGTCATTTTCTCCTCCTTTTGTGAGGTGACCTACTTGGCTAGGAGAGCCTTTCACTAGCACTTGTATTCATATGCAAGGCGATTTCTATGGCTCTTGGAGTTAGAGGCCGAAGTTTGCAAAGGGACAAGAGGTTCCTAATCAACCATAAGAATGTCCACTATGGTCATTTCAGGCAGAGGAACAGGTTCCTGCATGGGAGTAGGAGGAACCAACTGAGGAGCGACAGAAGGATTCGACTCAAGAGCCTCGGTAGCAGGCCTCTTTCCACTCACTACCTAAGGAGTAGGGGCCGTAGGAGACCGAAGAGGTCGAGAAAATGAGGATTCTCTCTGGGAGACCTTCTTCCTATTGTACCAAGTGGGTCTAGGCTCCATCGGTGGAACAAGAAGTTCAAAAGCGAGGTGCTTAGGCTTCCACCAAGTGGGCACCATAGGGTTCTTGTATAAACAAGGAGAAGGACCCGATGGTACCTCAACAAAGTGAGAAGAGGTGCTAGACTAACCAGTGGAAGAGGAAGGAGGATTTTGAGATTTCTTCTTTTCTTCCTTCTTTTTTGCCTTAGCGGCATCACTGTCAGCTTTCAAGTAAGCCCTATGTGAGCCAACATAAGGTGAGGGAGGGTATCTCACTTTTGGCCTCAGACGTCCTTTCTTATAGTTCTGATATGTTTTATGCAAAAGGTCTATCCTAGGTGGGAGAGGACCTATGGATGCAAGTCACAGGTGATCCAAGGAGTAGCTACCACATGCAACTGGTGTCGTGGATTATGTGCACAAAACCTCTGTGGATAAATTTTAAACATTTATGCATGACATAGGGTACCACGCTTATTGCCACCAACCAAGGGATACCCAATTTCACCCTAAAGAGTTTAGACCCAGGAATGAAGAAATTTGATTCAAGAAATGCATATGAAGTGGAGTTACTGAATGGAATGGGTATATCACCTATATTCAACATTGTGGATCTACATCAGTACCATGAAGTAGAATTTAGTGAATAAAATAAATTAAGATTCGAGAAATAGTTTCCTAAACAACAATTAGATGAGATAGAAGAGATTTTGGATATCAGAGATTGGAGGAAAACGCGTAGAAGATAGTACAAAGAATATCTTGTGAAGTGGAAAGGCAGACCAATGGAAGATTCTTCTTGGATTTCTTAGGCTAAGGTAGAGCATATTGGTTTCCCTTTAGCCCCAACAAAGTGAGGGACTCATTTTTCAAATAACCCTAGATTTCTGATGAAGGAGCATCCTCGGTTCTTTGCAATCTTGCATCAACCAAAAAAAATTTCCTTTCAGTTTTTGTTCTTGTTCAGTTCTTGCTTAGTTCAAGTTGGTGGATTTAGCATATTTTCTCACTAGACCCTGTGGATCTATGCTTACATCGTGGATATGTTCATTTTCCTTATTCCAATATTTCTACGCGATTGGATATTTTTTCGACAAGTTATTGCTCTCGGATTATGTGACAATTTCTTGAACCAACACTGGAATAATTTCAAGCCTAACTGCTAGTTTGATCTCTTGTGGATCTTTCTTGTAACTTGTGGATCCTTATGATGTGTTTCAAATTGTTCTAAGGAGTGTCCTAGACCTTAATTATTGGTCCACACTTCATTCTTTGCACCTGTCGAGGAGAAATTCAAATTTGCGGCTGACCGATTCATGCACACATTACATTTTCCTTCATTGGGGATTGTAATGATATTTGGCCTACATGAAAGATTCTAGATCTATGGATATGATATAAAGCATTGTAATGATCATTAGGATAGGAAGTGGTAAGTTAAAAAAGAATATGGGATTCGATGAGTAAGATTTTTGCTCGTGTTAAGGAGCATATAGGAATATTATATTTTGAGCATATTGTATCAGGCCTGTGAGTTGAATTTGTAAGCTCAAATGTTTTCGACTAATTGTAATTGAAATTTCTAATAATAAGAATGTTTTAATCTATGTTTGCCTCCATATTCTCTATTGCTTCTATTGTGTGACTCTTGCTGCACGTTCTGGATTGTTCTCTTTGAGGACCCTCCTTCTATGGCTGCACCACATTGATTTAGCACATTTATAGACTGTTATAGCCCATTGATGGAATTTACTAGCACATAGAAACACTGTTTTAGTGCATTTACACTAGAGTTGAAATTTTGATTATGCTCCTTTCTTTTGATGAGGTTTGATAGATTAGATGATGATTGATCTAATGATAGGTGAGAATCAATGATAGGATGATGATGATTGAACTCATGATAGTTGAGGATCAATGATAAGATAAATTGACCTCACGATAGGTGAGGATCAATGATAGACGCTCACAAGATTTGATCGAGATCTCATTAGAGCTTATTAGATTGATAGGTTGATTGTTGTTGATTGATAAGATTGTTGATTTGTGATATGTTATGATGATAGGAGCCTTTGAGATTCCTTTAGTCTCGGGAGCACTTCCCAAAGACCTGGGATTTGATTCCACATTTGGTGCAGGCTGATTTAGATGTGACTGGATGACGCGATTTGACATCTTTGATAGATATGCCCCAACATAGGATTAACAGGGGACTGCTAATTACTTTGACTAATAGGTGGCATAGTGACCACATCACCCTTCATTTAGCCATTGGTGAGATTGATGGAATTTTCTAGCACATCTGCGATTTTAGCACATAGAAACATTGTTTTAGCCCATTTACACTAGAGTTGAAATTTTGATTGTGCTCCTTGCTTTTGATGAGGTTTGATAGATTAGATGATGATTGATCTAATGATAGGATGATGATGATTGACCTCATGATAGTTGAGGATCAATGATAGGATAAAATATGATTGACCTCATGATAGGTGAGGATCAATGATAGACGCTCACGAGATTTGATCGAGATCTCATTAGAGCTTATTAGATTGATAGGTTGATTGATGTTGATTGATAAGATTGTTGATTTGTGATATCTTATGATGATAGGAGCCTTTGAGAGTCCTTTAGTATTGGGACCACTTCCCAAAGACCTGGGATTTGATTCCACATTTGGTGTAGGCTGATTTAAATGTGACTAGATGACGTGATTTGACATCTTTGATAGATATGCCCCAACATAGGATTAATAGGGGACTATTGATTACTTTGAATAATAGGTGGCATAGTGACCACATCACCCTTCATTTAGCCAGAGGATTTATATCGTATTTTAAAGATTATAGTTGTTGGTGAGGTGGTTGTGTATGATCAAGTAGAGCAGGGGGTATTGATGCATTCAAGAGAGTCTTTGGAGATGATTAGATTAGCAAGTATGAGATCCCATGGTGGGTGATGGTTGATTATTACATGCCCCTACCATGTGTACTAACTAGTTTCATTGGAGTTTTTCTATGTCCTAACCATAGGTTGAAGGGATTGTCAATTGGTTGGGGTTGGAAACTAGAGACTATGATCATTCAGAGGAATCGATATGCTTGGAGTTCCTACATACTGGCACACTTATGTCATTATCTTCATTAGGTTGTATATCTCAGAGCGGCTAGTTTGTCAGTTGGGGGGACACTACTACAGATATGGGTGTGGGAGCACATAGTCATCACTCATCTAGTGGCTTATAGACAATGTCCATTTGGTCGACCATATGTTTTGGGATATATAGGTCTAGTTGTCCAGCATAAGATGGTAAAATTGGACTATTGGTGGAGAGTTTTGGATGATATGCATACTGTGACATGGAGGCACTATTTAGATTATGAGTAGTGGCCAGAGGATGATATTGAGATGTCATATGTGTACACATCAAGGTATCTAATTGGGAGGATGCAGTTTGTTATTGAGATATTCCTACTTAGGAGAGTGTTGCAACATGGGTGAGTGTAGGGTATGCCTCAAAGAGTTTCCTTATATGCATGGAGATGACAGGACATACTGGAGTGGGGACCCTCCCTATAATATGATGTAGCCTGTGAGGAGTACCTTGGGTTACAGGCAGTTATATGGGATTACCATCTAGAGATCATAGAGGCTACAATTTCAAAGGAATATGCACATCCCTTCCCAAGGATATCTAGCTTGGACGAGCTAGTACTTTCATTAGACAATGATCAGGCATCGAGATGGAGGAGGGGTGGAGGAGGTGATGAGGAGGAGAGAGATAGCAATGATGATGGAGATGGGGATGGTGGATATGGTGGTGATGGCGTAGATGGGGGTGATGACGGAGGTGGTGGAGATGGAGATACATGTAGAGGTGGACTAGTATTAGATATCAAAGTGCCTCAAAGGAAGAGATTGATGGTGTCTACAGGACCACAACAGATTCATATTCATTTTCCCTCTCATCAATAATAGAGTCAGATAGCAAATTTATAGGAGCAAGTGTAGACCTTACATAGACAAATAACATAGGTACAGGGTCAGTTATCATAGGCACAGGGTTAGCTAGCTTAGGCACAGGGACAAATTATTGCTTTGACGGTTGAGAGAGACATAGTGAGATGAAGATATGAGTAGGAAAAGACCCTAGCTAAGATATTGTAGAGAGTGGTTGAAGGTAGCTCCATAGTAGATATGCTTTGAGAGGTCAAACATTCATCCCAAGAGGCTAAGTATTATAGGGGACAGTACCATGAGGTAGTTCCTATAGAGCAACAAGTCAGTTATGCTCAATCTGTTAGTGCTAGATTAGGATGGAGCCACTCTCAGACTACTAGCAGGGGTGTGACTGGGACACCTCACAAAGATCCAAATGTAGGGCCATTACGTAGTGCAGTAGAAGGCACAGTGGGGCCAACATTGTATAGGGGAGCAACACATAGCTTTTTGATCACATTTGATGTATTGATATTTGATGATGTACACACTTCTTTAGTTGAGGACTTGATGATTTCTCCCACATTTTGATGTATCTCTTGACATTTTATGATATCATTGTACACTTGACATTTATTTTGAGATTATATATGATATGCAATAGATATTTATTGCTATGTGTTGTTTATATGTTTGTGATGGATGCTTATGAATGCATTTGGTTTTCTACTTTATATGTTATGTGATTCCTATATGATTATTCCATGGCTATGTATGGATGCAATGATGAAATGATGATGCATGGTTTATGATTCTATATGTTTTATGGATGATGCTTTATGTTTTATGAGATGGATTTAATTATGCAAATGAGATGTAATGCACTTTATTTTTGTATTTTTCCAATGCAAATATATGATCTAATGCATGGATGGATGTATGATATGCTTTCTAATGCATGTATGATATGATGATATTTATGCAACTACATGAGAATAATTTTTTTTTATGTCAAATGTACCACATTCATTAATGAGAGAGATAACATCATTCTGAAAAATTTTCCATCCTTGGAAAATCTAAAATACACATGCAAAAATAATATGGATGCAATCTACTTTAACCGTGCAAGACTAAATATGCAATATTGTCATCGTATCAACCAATTTTTCATGCTTTTATCATCATTGAGATTTTGAATTTTTGAAAGTGAGTACAAACATTGATGGTATAATTAGACCATGATGACCTGGGTAATACTTCCATGATTTTTGATATTGCAAGTTAAGACAAGCATCTAGGTATAATTGAACTGAGATGACTTGAGCATTGCTTGCATAAAACAAAGAAGAGTTAATCATTTTCCTATGTAAATTCAGAATGTCATCAATGATACTTTGTAGAGCATGTCCCACAAAATTTTTCATAGTAATAATGATCAACTCATAGACAACAGACAAAAAATATCATACTCCATCCTAGCTCCTCTAGTTCATGACATCCTTGAGTTGCTCTGGAGAAATGTTAACAAAAATCAAAATACAAAAATTGAACATTCATGCCAAAGTGATAAAACCATGAATCAAAATAACATCATCCATTTAAATTTGTTTTGATTGATTGTGTTGTTGATTTGGATGGTAAATGTGTAAAGTTTGATGATTGATGTTGAATGTTGATTTTCAGTGTGATTGATGTGTTTGTAGTGTTTTCTGACTATTGTTTTTCTGTTGGTTTAAGCTCAAATTTTATTTCCCCTAGTGAGTTCAAGATTTTTCCCCCAGTTCAGGGTGAGACATGACTACAATGCCAGGATATGTACATGAGGCTTTTCAATGGACAAGATGAATGATGATGAAAGCGAACAACTAACACATGCTTAAATAGATGGAAAAGCAAATCTATCACAAATAGAGCATGTTGCTAGTTTTTCACTACTTGTTTTTTATTGCACTTTTTATGATTTTATGATTTATTTTTTATTTTATTTTTTCACCTTTTTGTATTTTCTCTTTTTTTTGTATTTTTGACTTTTTTTTTTTTTTGTATTTTTGACTTTTTTTTAAAAAAAATTGTATTTTTTTAGGACTTTTACCAGGCACTAGATGAACTATGTGTAGAACTTCTTGAGATGAATACTGTTAAAAGGTTCATCGAATAGGTCTCCTTTAGGTGTACACAAGTGATATGCTTCAGATCCAAAGGTTGTCTTCATGATGTCCAATCCTGTGTGAATAATCATGCTAGATGAAAGGACCCTATCAGAATGAGTAGTATGAAAGGAAAATATGAAGGATGATACATGTGATAGATCAAAGAGGCTATGGTAGGATCCCTAATGTGCACACTACGTGAGCCATCATGCTTCAACCGAAAAGGAGGTTGGGAAACCAATGGGTTAAAGTACATAAAGGGGTCGTCATAAAAAAAACATTGAAAGACATCACCAATGGAGGTGTAATGATATGGTGGATATGTGAACATGGATGGGTGGAATGGAATATGTGGTATGAGTGAGGATAACATGGATGGAGACCTTGGATCAACAAGTTCTTTCTTTGATTTCCTTCTTTCATGGATGCCCCTAGTGATTTTACAGGGAAAGACATGTTTGGAGATTGACTTTTGCATGCTTTTATTTTTTTATTTTTTTTTTGATTTGTCTAATAGCTTTTTATTTTGGCTAGGAGACTTGTCTATATATTTTTTTGTTTTTGATTTGTCCACTAGCTTTTGATTTTGGCTAAGGGACTTTTCTTGATCTTCTTTTGCTTTTTATTTGTCCAATAGTTTTTTATTTTGGCTAAGGTACTTTTCTTGATCCTCTCTTGGTTTTTATTTGTCCAATAGCTTTTTATTTTGGCTAAGGGACTTTTCTTGATCCTTATTTCTTTGCATGCTTTCTTTTGATTCTGGATCTCCATTCAAAAAAGACATTTTTACCTTTGATTCTTGAATTACCTCCTTTATATTTTCTTTGAGTGATACTTGTTGATCCATGTCTATGAGGTGGATGGATGTGGGTGAAATGGATGAAATGGGTGAAGTGAGAGGAAGATTTGGTGGATGGATGGGAGTGGTGATTCCATCAACAGGATCTTTGAGACTATCCTTTTTGGTAATATTAACATCAAAGGAAGCTTGTACATCCTTCATGACTTAGCATGATGACTTAGCAATAGAAACCATAGGATATTTTAATCCTAGCCCAAGGTAGGTGGGATGGAAGGATGATGGTTGGATATCCTCAACAGGGTCATGATCAAAGAGTGGGTTATATAGATGTCCTGGTCAAATAGGGGGTTATCAGTGATATGAAAAGCTTAAGTGGAAGCAAATATGGAAGAGGTAGGTGTATTATTAGAATCCCAAAAGGTTTCAATCCATTCATGATCATCTTTTTTCATTCCTTCTATAGCTATCTTGACATCATTATTGGAAGTCTAACTCTTCTCGATGACAGTTGCAATGTCATTTACTAGCAAATTATCTAGAAGGTATTCTCCACATCCCAAATCATGGATTTGGACCTTAGGGTTTGATAGTGTAATAGATGAAGTGGATGCTTTTAAGGATTCAGGATAAACACATGTTTGAGAAGAAGGTGCTTCACAATTTCTAGGGATGGTGATTTTAACTTTAGAGCTTAGATTATGGCAATACATGAAAGGATTAGGATGTCCTTATATTATGATTTCAACTCCATAGTGTGGGAATTTAATACACTGATGTTATATAGAGTATACTTCTTGCATTTTATGAATCCAAGGTCTTCCAAGGAGGATATTATAGGTCAAAGGAAGATCAAGGACTTGGAAAACCATATCTTTCACCATAGGGCCAACTCTGATTAGTAGAGTAACTGATCCTTTAGATAAGAGCTCCTCTACATCATATGCCTTCATGGTAATCTTTTTGCTATAGTCTATTGCATTTTTTGAATATCTCAATTCCTAGAGAAGCTTTAAAGTACAAATATGTAGACCATCCCCTGCATCTATTAAAACATGTTTGACCAAAGATTTATGGATCAAAACCTCAATATGAAGTGGAGCATTATACAACTGGGTGAGTGATGCATCACCATTTTCTAAAAATGATAGACAATGAGGTGTAGTGAAGTGTCCCACCATAGCTTGGGATTGAAAAACTTCCAAATCAATTGGTACAATGTCTTGTTTATCATTGATTTGATTGTCAGCTACAAAAATGTTAAGAATGGTAGTGTCATAAACATAGTTTACATTCTTTCCTTTGTTGTTTGATGAACAAGATTCTCCTTTTTTGTAGTTGGGTAGAGGATTTTTGAAGGCTTCATGATCAATATTCGTTTGAGATCCTTCTACCAATATTTCCTTTTGATCAATCAAATATTACACCAAATGTTTCAGTTGCATACAGTCATTTATTTTATGTCCTCTATTTCAATGAAAATCACAGTAATGCGTATCATTCCACTAGGATGGTTTAACTTGTGGGTTATAATCACATGCCTCTAGTAATGTTATAAGTTTGTGTTCAGGAAGTTCCTTTAATGCTGATTTAAGAGACTATCCCAAAGGTGTGAATTTTCTACGATTTGATGGTATTTTATATGGTGCTGAAACTGGTTTAGATTCATTATTATTCTGATTGTTGTTTGGATCATTTTTAGAGACAAAGGCTATCAAATTGAAGACTGGTTTTGTGTTGTTTGTATTAGCTGCAACATCATTACCAACATTCTTGTTTCTTTGCTAGAATTCTGGTTTGTCATTGTTGTTGTGATAATTAGAGGAATTTGCTTAGTTGTTTCCATCATTATAGATTTTTAACACTCCTCTCTTAACCAAGGATTCTTCAATTTTAATTCCATTTTCAATAATTTTCTCAAAGGTGGGTGGACATTACAATTCAAGTCTATAGCTCATCTCATCATTTAGATTGTCAATGAATATTTCTATATTTTCCTTTTCAAGTATAGGTCGAGTATATCTAGCAAACAATCTTCTCCATCTTTGTAAAAATATAAGGAATGATTCACCCTTTTTCTATTTTGTGTTGCAAATATCCTTCATGGTTATCTCATGTTGGATATTGTAAGAATATTGAGTGATAAATTTATTAACCAACTCTTCAAAGGACCTAATACCTGGTGGAAGTTTTGAGAACCATTCCATGCATTGGCTACCTAAGCTTCGTGGGAACAACCTCAACAAATAAGGCTCTTCATGGGAAAATTCCAAGCTCATGGTAAGAAATTCTCTTACATGATCTATAGGATTAGTTTTTCCATTATATTTTTCATATTTTGGAAATTCACAATGTTTGGGAAAGGTATAATGTTTACAGTTTGGTCAAAAGGATATGGGAAAATGTCTTGCAATAGATATATTTTTGTGGTTCCTCTTTGCATATCAATAATTTGTTGTTGCAGATTTTTCATTTGATGAGTTAAAGCAACCATTGGATCTGTGTTTGGTGGACTAGTTTCTATTCTTTTAGGAGCTCCTTTCAATTGAGTAACATCAAAGTCATTTGGATGTTTCACACCTTGATTAGCTAGCATTAAAAAATATTTTTCTCCATATTTTTCCAAAACTTTTTCCATGAATTTATGGAACTTATGGTCTTGTTGAGTTGTTTGAATGTCTTCCTCAGCTATTTCATCATTTTCAGGTTGGCGGAATTTGTGAAAGGGATTTTCTTCACCTTCATCCATGGTAGTTTGAGTTTCAATTTCCTTTTCTTTAAGTTTTTTCTTTTGAGATCTTGTTAAAACGGGCATACAAGTGTTTAAGTTTCACTAAACTTGGATCTTTGTTTGAGAAGTGCATATGATAATAACTAAGTCAAATAGGATGATGGATCCTATTGATGTGACTAAGTTAAATCTGATTATATAGATTTGTTTCATGATGAAGGATGATAGATCCTAATGATGAAACACAACTTAACAATCAGAGATGTGATGGATGACTAGGTACTTTAAGGTGGTAGATCTTAGTTTATTTAAAGAATTTCACTTACAAAGACTAGTTTCTTCAAGTTTAAACCCGTGTTGTGACTAAAGAATGATTTTTTTAAAGATGATCTTTGATTATAGTTCAAATTTTTAGACAAATGGAAAATTTAACTCTTTGTTTGTGATTTAATTGGATGCACTAAAACATGGTACAAATACGCTAGAAGATGGAATGAATCTATACTAAAATATGGCTTGGCTGCGCTAAACTATGCCCTAGATGCACTAGAATAGAAACTTGATGTGCTAATAGATGATGCAAATGTGCCATAAAATGGACTATATGTGATAGAAGATGGGTCAAAAGTGCTATAAAATGACTTATATGCACTAGAATATGAGCTGAATGCATTGAAATAGGGAATGCATGTGCTAGACTAGAAGTTTTTCACTATTTTGAAAGTCCGTTTGGTTATTTTTCTTTGAATGAGTGAATTTAAGTGTTCTTAAATGGATGATTTCTTGAATAATGATTTCAAACACAACAAGTTGTAAAACAATTGTTTCAAACCTAGGAACTAAACATTAAGTGTATGTTCAAAAATTTAGTTTGATTCCTTTGATTTCCATAGTATTAAACAAGAGAACATAGATCAATCACTTTTCTAATGTCAAGGGTCATTTATAATATCATAGCCCACATCTTAGAACTACGTCAGCTCACACAGCCCTGTCACCCCCTAGATGACACCCTTGTTTTTTCCTTTCCTGGGTCTTAACCAAAGTTGAATCCTCCACTTTTGGCCAGTAATCCCTAGCAGTTATATGGTGAGTATCTTGGGGGCATATTCTTCCCTCCCCTTGCATTGTGAATATTAAAAATGTTCAGAGACTGACTCGGCTGGCTACTACACTTAAAGTTCTTAGTGAGGGTTTTTGTTCAGTGTGGAAAATGATAAAATCCATCAAGAGACCTCACAACCTTTAGAACAAAAGGATGTTAGGATGGTTATATTGCATACTATAGTTGAATGTGAGTTTCCTCATATTCACTTTTGTTTATAGTGGGTTGGAAAACTTGGCTTTAGTTATTCCCACATAGGTCATTCCTGTAGGGTGAGTACTTTTTCCCAGTATGATAGGCCTTCTAAGGGTGCTATTGCAGGAAAATAAATGAGTGATTCTGGTATTCTGGTCACCTTGTGAAGGGGAGAGCATAGGCCTATCACTTTACAAGTACAATAGACATGGTGTTCATCAATCCTTCTAATTAAACTAGATGCCTAATTTAATCAAAAGAAAGAAAAAATAACTCCAGCCCCTACAAACACCGTTAGTAATCTCAATTATGTCTTTGATAAGCGTATATAACACCTTCAACACATAAACTATAGACCAGTTCTCAAAATTTTGAACTTCTATAAATAGAGCCAAATGCGCTAAAAAAAAGACCATATGCGCTAAAAGATCAAACAAATGCACTAAAAGAACTATTGAATGCACTAGAAGAACTACTGAATGCACTAAAATAACTATTGAATGTGCTAAAATAACTATTGAATGTGCTAAAATAACCCTTGTATGTGCTGAAAGAAGCTTCGCATGCACCAAAACAGGGCCTGAATGCACTAAAATTCACCACCTATGTGCTGAAAGAAGCCACAGGTGTGCTACATAGAAATTCACAACCAAATCTTTAAACAAAATTTCTAGAAAAGGTTAGTAAAAAATGGGGCTTGGCCCCATGGTGGGCGCCAATTTTATGTGTGTGAAATATGTGAGTGTAAGAAAAATACAACACAAGCAATGAAACATTATATTAGAGAATTCAAATACTAATCTAATTGAATTGAAACAAACAAACTCTCTAAAACTATCTCATTGTTCTCTATCTCCAAGAATTTGTTAAATCATAATGACTCTTAGATTTGTTTGTACACTTATTGACTTTTACAATGACAACCTGAAGAACGACATGCTGGAAATTCAATAAAACTTTCTACATGATTGATTGCTAATGATATGCTAGGATGATTGTGTGAAGATTATGATAATGCTATGATATTGATAATGGAAATGTTATGATGCAAATATAGAAATTTAAGATGCAACTAATGAAAAAAACATGATTATGCTAATGGATTCTAAATGTTAAATGCTCACAATGTTGTAATGAAAATTCTGCAGAGTAAGATTGCTCAAGATTGGGATCCTTTTATTATAGAATGAGGTTGTATTTATAGATTTTCCAAGGCATATTCTGAGGTGGCAGCAACCAACGGTTTGGATTTAATCTAGAGAGATGAACGGTGGAGGATAAAGAAGTTAGAGAGAATCAAGGAGAGTTCCCTTTAGTAAAACAATCTACCAAGTGTTAGGAAGAATAAATGAAAGAAGAGAGCCAAGTGTCCCAAATTTGTTTGGAAATTTGTTGAGGATAATGCTAAATTAAATATTTGACATATTCAATTTGTTGAGATACATGATGAGGTGGAAGAAGGAAAAAGTTGTAGACATGTAATTAAATTCAAATTTAGAATTTAAATTTAATAAGAGGAATATAATTAAATAAAACAAACTATTTAAATTTGTTTATTTAATTAAGATTAGAAGAATATGATTTAAGATAAGAAGAATTAGAAAATGAACTATATAACTAAATTTAGAATTTATTTATAAGTAGAAAAATTAAAAGGTTTATTAATTAAATAACTTGTATTTAATTAATTAATCCTCCATGCCAATTTTAGGTGTATACACATATATTTTCCTGTCATACTTTAGGACCAACTAGAATTATTTTGGGCACAAAATTAACCTACAACTCAAGCTTTGTCATGTTGGTTAAAATTGAACCTGAGACACTTACTATAATTTTGATTTGGGACTAAAATTGAACAATCAACTTCACACTCAACTTTGGTGCTTTAAAAATAACTCACTATTGCTTTTGAGGTCTAAAATGAACATGTGCTTATCTTGTTTTTTAATTTTTTTTACAAACTAATACCATTGAAATGTGTATGTAGTTCTCTCATGCTTCACGATGATCTTGAGAATAAAAATCATTTTTGTGATATTAGGATTTCTAAAATATTTCCTCCACATTTCAAATTTGGGCTCTTAAAATTGAACAAAGCTTGCTAGTGTGAGAAAGGACATTACGTGTATTATCTCTTTGTTCACGCAAACAAAGATTGATTGAACTATGGATGCACCTACTCATTTTTGTTTAGCTTTATTGGGCCTACATTGGTGTGAAAAATTAGTCACCCCAAGGGAACGACCCAAGTGGTAACGAGCATAAACCATGCTCTTCCAAACCTCTATATCAATTTATGGTTGTGATGAAAATCGTAAACAATGGGAAGTAGTAAATGATAACTATCCCCCAGTGTCTTTATGATGTGTAAAGCCCTTTTTATAAGAGTTGGGAGATCTACACAAGGATTTTATCATTGCACCCCCTAAACTAGATGCCCTTACTACAAACCTTTGTTTAGAATCCAAAATCCCAATATTTGTTGGCGTTAGGAGGTCAGACCTCTAGAGCTGTCAAACATATTTGTGATTCTTTGTAGAGATGAAAAGTTTATCATTGGAGATTCATGAGAAATGAACCTTGGATAACCCATAGCAGTGAGTATTGTGGAGGGGAGCTAGTGTGGTCAATCTTCTAATCATCCACTCTAAATCAGCGCAACTAGATTTATCCAAGTGGGAATTCAAAAAATATTTTCTTTTCCATCCTAGGGTTGTGCAATATTTGAGTCAATTAAACACATTGCTTGGATCCAAAATCTCGAGAGCAAACATGTAACAAGGTCATAAAATTTCAAACCCTTCAAAAGAGAAAATACCTTTGAAAAATGCAAGTGTTATTGCTTGTCCCTAGAGATTTCATCCTTAGAGGCTTCTAAGTATTTGGATTTATATCTCAATTTTCTCTCGCTAAAGTCAACATTAGGGAACTATTTCCTTGACTCTCTTGATTTCCACATAATGTACCTAGTGGGATGAAAGGAATTGAGACGTAGGAATTTAGTTTGAAAAGCTCAACAAGAAAGTGTGGATGTGGTAAAATAAATTCATTAATCAAGATGAAATCAATTGAGCCCCACACGTGCTTATTTATCTTTTGTCTTATGGTCTTTTGAGAAAACATTGATCTTTTGGTTTTAAGTACTCTTAGGGAAAATCATGATCTTCAAAACCTTGGACTTGTAAACAAGTCCATCTTAGGGTCATTCAGGATCAAAACAACCAATCACTTCATCCATCTCAAACATCAATCAAAACCCATCTGACAAACAACTCTTAGAATCTTGTAAAAATTCTTCATACTAGAATTTTGGAAAATCCTTTAAATCAAATCAAAATCATCTTGTTTGACTAGGTGTGTGTAGAAGAATCCTTCTTCATACACTTGGTTAAATTATCACCTTATGGACAAGTTTATTCCAAAAAAACATCTAACCTCTTGGATTTTATGAGTTCATTATCAAATCAAATCAAATCCAAATCAAATCAAAATCAAATCTAAATAAAATCCAAATCAATTTAAAACCAAATCAAATCCAAAGTCAAAAATCCAAAATTCCTAAATTCTAGTATCTCCTTCAAGGTTTCTTAAGATTCCAATCATTCACATCATCCATATTTCATTTATCTCATCACCATCCTTTGATCCTTAACATCTTAGATTTTCATTTTTGTACCTAAAGTTTAGACCAACCTTAGGAGTTAGAGGTTTATCTCCCATATTCCTAAAAGTTGGTCCTTATTTTATGGTCCAAACTAGATCCCAACACAAGAAGAACATGGAATATAAACTTGAATCATACATCATGAGTAATCTAAATCAACCAAACTATCAAAACTTTACAATTCTGATTGATTATCAAAACTCACACTTATACAATCCATACATGGAATATTTATCACCTAAAAACCTCAATGGTACAAAAAATGTGAGTATGCCCAATATAAATTTTGGAACACCTTTTCCTATGGTAGATTTAAATCAAATTCCAAACTTACAAATCTATCAAACAAACAATCAGTACATGAGTCTTCAACAAAACAACATTATTCCACCAAATCCATACATGCCAAATGTGAATATACCAAGTACAAGTTTACCAAACATGAACATTTCAAATCCAAACTTGGTAAACTTTGGGATAGATATGTTTGTGAATCATACAAATGTTGTTCAAAGTCCAAACAATCTGTTAACAACTCCATGTATTAATCCAAGTCAAGGTAACACCATGCAAAATCAATGTTACCTAAATCAAGGAAATGTGATTCCCAACCACAACAATGTTCAATTTAAACCTATAATTCTAAATCTAAACATCATCCCAAATCAATTTGTCCATGATCCCATACAAACACCACAAGTATACATTCAAAATCTACTTGTGCAAAAACCAAATCAAATATATCAAGGATGTCAAGATCAAATTTTGTGAGATCAAATTGTTACACTTACCAAAATAGTTGATTCATTGTGCCAAGAGACATATCCACCCCAAAATTAATACACTCTTCCATTGGTTAAACCATGTCATCACAGTATTGAGTTGTGTCCACAACCACATCACGAACAATATCTCCAATGCCAAGAAGTTGGATATGAAGATCAATAACATCAACAACAAACCTAACCTCCACATCTCGAAGATCAATCACCACATCTCCAAAATCAATCACCACAAGGTCAATTTAAAGTATGAATCTCAAAAGGTAACAAAAAATACACACCACTTGGGGAACCAGTCGAATTAGTCATGCAACAGTTGGTACAAGAAAATTTCATCAAAATCCTCATTTATGAAAATTATCAAGAGCCTCAAGTTAAACCACCATGGTATAATGAGAAGCACCTTTGTGTTTTTCACAAAATAAAGGGACACACGAAATCAAATTGTATTCAACTCAAAATTCTCATCCAAGACCTTATTGATAAAAAAATAATAACTATTGAGGACAATGATGAAGATTCAACCACTAGTGATAGCATTGACAATCTCCCCATTGCAATTGTTGAAAATAATGATCAAGATCTATCCATCAATGAGAACCTTGAAGATGTTTCCACCTTGTCCAATGATCAAATCAGCATACATCAAGAGTGAATTTTTAGTCATGATCATGTTGAAAATGTATCTACATCACTGAATGAGTTAGAGGACATATCTCAAGAATTTATTCCAAAGCATGATCAACATTTTTTAGCAAAGTCTAGAAATGATCCTTTCCAAGACATACTGACATCCTTTGACCTCATGGTTACAGATACTAAAGGGATCCTCAACTCAACATTTAATCCAAGTCTACTCAAAGGTCAAGAGGATATTGAGCCACTTTTGATGCATAATGAAGATATCCAAGAACCCTTTATAAGTAATCCATCCTTTGAAATTGACCCATGTCAAGAACTTGATCCAAAGTACATCAAAATCAATTCCAAAATTAATCAAGATCAAGAATTTGTATCTCCAGAATACTACAATGATCTAATTGGCACTCTCCTATCTATACAAAATTTCACAAATAATGATAATAGCCATATAACACATACTCCTCCATCTACCCATGAGATACTTTCTTTGGATGGACACGTAAATTATCTTCATTCAAAACATGATTCCTTTACTCCTGACATTATTACACAAAAAGAGAAATTTATTTATTCCTACATTCAAACTCAATTGTCAACATCAAGATCAGATATATCACAAATTTAGGCTAAGGAAATCATGTATGAAGATATCCAACATTATCCACTCACGGAAACAAGTCAAACATAATAGGATATTTTGAAGTCAGCAGAGCAAAAAATTGAAATAATGTCATCTACAGTAGTCATTTATCAGAGAATACACTCTAAACAAGAACTCTTGAAACAAGGAGAATTAAAGCATGAAGGTATTACTTCCACAATAATGGGTACAACTTTGTCTCAAGAAAACATCAATATAGGGAGCATGAAGAATCCTCATGAGGAAACCAATGCCAATACTACAACCAACCACGTCATGAATCTTCATCCACCCATCACCCCATCCATAAATTGGGACCAACATCAAAAGAAGGATGCAAATCAAAGTAAGAATAACATCATCAAAGGAAAATAAGTAGCAAAGCATGAAGGACAAATAAAATACAAGTGGATACCAAAGAATACAAAGAAAAATTATCCCTATCAAACTCCATTAGTTAAAGAAACTATGGGGAAAAATAAAATAGGGAAATGTATCCATCAAAGACATCCACAAAAGAAAAATTAGGCTTCTCAAGCAATGTACCAATTATATCAAGCAGTTGGTACTAATTCCATACACACTTCCGTATCCACCCATTATTGCTCATCTTCCCAAGTTTGGAGAGTAAAAGGTTCCAAACTATCAACCAATCCATCTTTTATTCCTAAACACACTCCATCCACCCCTCCATGCATGATATCCAATTATCACATTGACCATGTGTTGGAAACGACCCTTCATCACAAGGATTCATAAGGCACTCTATCACGATGTGTGGACAAAGGAAAAGTTAACTCTAGTATCAACAAAGTAGATCAAGAATCTCAAAAGTTGTATTCAAATGCACATATCTTGGCAAAGAAACTTCTTCAAGTAGGATATCGATGGCACATTATGATAGAATCATCTACATCAACACCACGAGGTGATTCAACATGAGCTTAAAATATTTCAAAAACTCCAAAAAATAAAAAATAAATAAAAAAAATGGAAGTAATAGAAAAATCATGAAAATAGTAAAGATAAAAAATCATCCTCTAATGAAAACCACTATGGTGGCACTTTGGGTAGGTACCATGATGAAAACCTAGCAAACAAGTGTCATGTGTAGAATTGAGCATCTACATGCACCACTTCAGGTAAAAGCATCTTATCACATCCCTAATAAAACCAGCATTCCATACATCTTATCCATAATAACTCCATTCATCCATGAACCATTTATCCAATCCATTTTCATCCATCTACATCCATAGTCCAAATTATCTTGATCTAGGAAAAATTTTGGTGCACACTTTACACTTGCTTGTGGTATACATCTTGACATGAGTCATTTTCATTGATCCTATCCTACGTAGCATTATTTCAACCATGAAGCATTATCCAAATGAGTATTATTTATATGAACACCTCACCTTATCACAAGATAATCCTTGGCATCCTTTGTGTTCTTATCTATATCCCTCCATCCACACACCTATTCTAGCATCCTCCAATGGCATTCCATACATTTCTAGACACTGGGGGTAGATATTTACATCTTGCTTCAAGAATAAATCTTGATCCATATCTTCCAACTTATGTAGTGATCTAAACATTTGCAAATATGAAATAAAATTTGTCAAAGCACTTCTAAGCAAAAAAAAATACAAATCACTAGCCCATGGCACATTTTGACAAGAATATGTTCCTTATTAAGCATTATCTTTCATCAAACATGAATCCAAACAATCAATATCAGTTGCATCTAATGTGTGCTTCAACATCACATCAAATCATTCAAATAAATTTTGTTCCAAATCAAGCTTCAAAATCTTGATCAATCAAATCCAATCAATCCATCATCATCTCGAGATACCCTTCCCAGTCCTGATGTTGTTTAACATAATCCTTGCATTGTTGTGTATCCTCAACAATTTTATCATCACCAGTCCATCAATCTGATCAATCAACCTTAGCTTGGTTTTCAACAAAATCCCAAAATAGAGCACTCATATCATCACACATATCCATATCTTCAAAATCATACAAATATCCAAAAACATCCAAAACATTCAAAATCCAAAAATAGGTCAAAATGTTAGAAAAATTCAAAGATAGAGTCATCTTGTCAAACTACAGGTCTCTGAGCTCTAAACATAGGAAATTTTGATCTTTGATCATCCCTCAAGACACCTTAGGTCAGTCCTTTAGGGGCCCGTCATAATAAACTAGTAATGCATTTGTTCATTTCTCATCAATAAATGATTCTATGTTAGTCAAACTATGTGGTCTTTGCATGTATAACATAGTCAAGGCTAATATTTGTAAGGGAAATATAGGGCATCTAAGAGAAACCTCCATAATAGTAGTGCCTTTGGTAACTTTCATTTCAATTAGATTACCTCAAAGACATGTACAACTATTTCCTAAAGCGGAAACAGACATAATTTATTTCCCACATTAATCCTTCTAAGAAAAACACATGTAAATTCAACAACAAGCAATAACACAAATGAAAGATACTACAAAAAATAGAAAACAAATATTTTATGTGGGGAAAACCCTTTCAGGTAAAAAACCCCACTCTCCAAAGTTCGAGCCATTGTATTATTCAGCAACATAAAGTTACAATACAGTTTCAGGCTCTTAGCATTTCAAAGATTACATCTTGTTCATTCTGGATACAACTGGTAGCAAACTGTCCCTGAGAGATTAACCAAATAAATCATGATCATGAGAGATTCCAACAGCTTAACTTTGCCTCTCAATCCTCTACTTTGACCTCATGGCCTCGACCTTTCGACTAGCCACTCGATCCTCTCTCTATCATTATCTCTCTCTCTTTCTCAATTATTTAGCTTCTTGGCTTCTTAGCTCACCCTTCAGAACATCCAATGCATATGTTTATACATTCATTCTCATCTTCTAGCCTCCATGAATTGATTTGTTTCCAACTGTCAGATGTCATCTGTTGAATCATCTAGCTCATCATTGTAGATGTTTCCACTTACTTACATAGAAGATAATACGTCCAGGTCACACCACGTAGGAAATTCATCCAAATGATCAAAAGCATTCAGATAGTATTCGCATGTCGGTGAGACACTAACCATGTCTCCCCGATGCCACAAGACCTAGCTGTCAATATCACCAAGAGTCATCCCTATCGGCAAGAGGTTACACCGAGTCTGGAAAGCTATCGCTAAGACATCGTCATGTCGCCAATACCTCATACTGATGATCACCACTTGTATTGCTATTCGGCATGACCATCATTCTTGATGAGACATCATACCGAAATCCCAAAGTCACATAGACGTGAGCTTTACCATCGGCAAGACTATCGTCTTTCACCAAGACATCGCACCGAAGTTCCTAGTCACATTGACCTCAACATTCTCATCGGCGAGACAATCACCATTCAATGAGACTTCATACCGATGTTCAAAGGTCACTCTGAAATGTCCAACAGTCGGCAATACTTACCACCCTTTGCTAAGAGATCATACTGAGCTCTTTATGTTATACCGATGTCACTGTCGGCAAGACTTAGGCAAAGGTCATACCGAGCCCTCAAGTCATACCGAGCACCAAATAGTTGCTAGGAGTCATATTGAAAACAGAATGCCTCATCGGCGAGACAATCACTCTTTTCCAAGACATCATATTGATGCCTTTAAGTCATACCGAAGACCTATTGTCAGCCAGACATTCCACATTCACTAGGAGATCATACTGAGGTTCCAAAGTCATACCAAAACCTCTAACATCCATCACATTCCTATCAGCATCCATCTAACAGTCGAAAAGACTTCCCTCTATTGCCAAGAGGTTACAATGATGTTCATACCTATCTGTGAGAGAACCCATGATCAGTAAGACTTCTTACTGAGACTTCCAAGTTACCCCAATGAGCATCGGTGAGACAAACATAAGTTGCCAAGACTTCATGCCGAAGTCTCCACTATCAGCGAGACTTCTCTTAGTCACTGAGATATCTTCCTGAGACCCTTGTGTTACCCTGATGACCATATCCTATTGGTGAGACTCGCTTCAGTTGTTGGGACTTCATACTGAGTGTTCAAGTCACCCCGAAGACCCTAGTCACTATGAGTCTCCCCGACACCCGATAAGAGCAATTTGTCAGCCAGAGGTCTTCACTCATTACAAGGTCATACTAAGCACAAGAGGTCATAGTGATAGACTTCATTGGGAAAGACATCAACTTTGTCTCAGTGACATGAGAAAAACACAAGGTTATTAAACTTCCAGTCAGCCAAACAATAGGAATGTCACAACGACCATGCTTTCTCATAAGTTTCAGCCTGTGAGATTGAGGCAATAATTCCAACAATCTCCCACTTGACGAAGATCACACTGGAACCTCCAAAACAACCAGGAACTAAGATCACACTAGCTCCACTAGTTCAAACCCTACAACACTCAAGACACCTGATCAACATGATTCCACAGATAACAGTCGACCCAACAATCTGCAACAAAGACCAAGCATCCAACTGCAAGTCAATTTCAACAAGGCAATTGATCACAACCTTTTAGGAAACCACATAGATCTCAACATGCTCTCATGCTCCATCAAGAATTCTGCTTCAACATCCAAGATTTCCACCCTTCAAGCAATAATCCTGTCATCTTCCAACATGCCACCTGTGGGAGAAGGATAGAATGCCAAGGTGTATAAGCACCATTCCAGTGAGCACAAGTAAAAGATCCCAGTGATACCATCAACAAGATACAACTACCACTTCACTGTGCTCAAATTCTATACAGAAGCAATATCACTTCAAAGCTTCAATCAGAACACAACAGTGAAGTCATTATCCAAAAACAAGATACTAAACATCAGCTAGAACAACAATCAGACTGACTGCTTCCATCCAACTAATAAACCCACACGACTGAAAATAGCACTCACAGCTCATGCTATTCCATCCAATCACACATGACTCAAAGGTATCAGATATTAGCAAACTCATGCCACTTGAAAACCAAACCATCAACAGTGAATGCAAGCTCCAAGTGTCAACCAGTTAAAGAAGACAAAACGTAAAAAGAACTCCCATTGTCCCAGTAATCCAAAGACATCACAAGTATACCAAGAACAACACATAGAAAATGTAATCATGTAGTACCAAGGAAATATCCACAATGATATGCACAACTTGCAACAAACTACTACAAGAAACATTTCTCTCACCACAAACCTTCATGGCCACAGAGAGAAATTATGCACATCATCTTCCTATAGAACATCCTCCTCCATACACTTCTAACAGTGAGCTGTGTCAAGAATGATCTTCTTCATATCCCAAAAGTAAATCCTTAACAACATCCATCTGTTCAATCACCAAGATCAAACTGACTTTGGAAACAACATGGATGTAAACATCTCAAAGAAGATCAAGCTAGTTCATTCCCCATTTCAGGAAATCAGCCCATACAACATCTCCTGCCAATTCTTATTAGTAATAAGGAGATAAAAGAAAACTATACAACTTCCACTATGAATCCTCCAAGACCATTACACAACAATTCAACATCCATATCAAGAAAGTGAACTTATAAAACACATCTGAAAAATATAATGGGCCAAATACCTTTCAGATAAATTGTTGAGTAGACCAAGAGTGGGAACGAGAATACTCCTTCAAGATACAAGTCATCATGACTAATCCAAGAGCAATCTCCTCATAGGTCTCTTATTGAACTCACACTCAACCAAGGTGTAGGCTTCTTGGACTTTTTGCTAAAAAACTTTAACAAGAGTAACAAGTAGCAATACTTCTCTCATAAGAGAAAAATAGCCGCACCTTATTCTTCATGTATCAATGAGTACTAGCAACCAATCATCTCATTCTAAACTTCAACTGCATTACTGCACTATCACGAAGTATCAAGCAAATAATCAAAGCACCCAATACACAAAAAATTACCAGATCATTGTCAAAGTTCCAATCATTTGAATCAGGAACTTATCATGACATCATGATCTACACATCCCCATAGGAGATCCCATGCTTCAAGTGACTTTTCCATTGTCTCGGGTAAAATGCACAATGCCAAAACTCCACTGCACAAGCAAGAGTATACCATGAAAAAAAGCAAATAGACTCAAAATCAACATCACCTATCAAGCACCACCAAAACCTTAGCCAAAGACTCCAAGTTTCCTCCATGGATCCAAGATGTTGCACATCTTCAAGTAATGTCCATGAAAATTTGAAAGAACCCTTCTGCGGCAACAAGATCAAATAGCTCTCCCAAGAAACATCTGCAACACTAAAAAAGACCATTCACCACCACGTGATGAATCCACAGTCACTGCTAGAGCTCCCACTGAAACATGACACCCGAGCTCTCCAAGCATCATGACTACCTACTACAGGTTCTCATAACTAACTATTCAGGTACTCAATAGTATCCATCCTCTCATCTCAAAACACCACACCAATGCACAAGTGACCATAGACAAGGCCAGCTAACAAGTTTACACCAACAATGAATCGACCTCGTGGATATAGACAGTCCACTTCCGAGTTGTCTCATAACAAAAATGTAGGTAAAGATGACCCACAACATTGTACAACCCGTAGATCCATTCAATAGAAACGTGCAAACCCATCATCACATTGGAAATGCAAAACTGAGATATCAAAGAGAATAACCACATAGACAACATGACTCAAACACTAGATCACGCCAAATCTGATTTTCCAATCATGTCCACAACGAGCACCATAATCAAGGAACCCACATGCACCACCTCAAGAATGTTGAGTGACAATTCACGTACCAACACTTCCATGTAGAGAAGAAAACACGCCTCCTCAAGCCATGCACCAAGCATGAATGTAGAACTGCAACTATTCCATCTAGTAACACCGCAAAAGGCCAGTGTTTAGAAAATATCTTAACAACAACTCCACATGTTTACGAGTTTTTCTTAACCGTGTAAAACCTGCAAAACCACAGAGTTGTGCAAGTACAAATCATCCTTAGAAAGAAAAAAATAGTTCAGGAGAATCCAGCCCCGTTTAGGCCAACTCTAAAACCACCATGTACATGCATCCGAAAAGGAGAGAAAGGCTATTTCATAAGCTTGCAAATCATCTAATGATTAACTCCATAGCCTTCAAGCATTCGAGGTTAACAGGAAACAGTGCCTTCCAACACCAGGAACCACCACCTAGCATAAGCACTCTCTTCCATGACTGAGAAACAACCTAGGATTCTCCATATCACCTAGGAGCCTGACACAGACACCCAATATGAAAGCTTTACTACTACACAACCATGGAGCAAGGAAATCCACCTCATACTCCAAGGTTATACCACTACCAGCTAGGAGACACAGATCACAACATGACCAACTCCCTTTTCCATCTTGACCATCCTTCAAGCTGTATGTTGTCTCAGAATACCACAAGGCTTCCACTCATCAAAGGATCAATACATCAATCCATTCCTCCAGATTTCTTCCAGCCCATCAAGCTAAGAAATCTTCACAGGAGAAATATTTAGAACCAACAACCAGAACCTGGCTTTGATACCACTTGTAAGGGAAATATAGGGCATCTCAGAGAAACCTCCATAACATTAGTTCCTTTGGTAACTTTCATTTCGATTAGATTATCTCAAAGACACATACAACTATGTCCTAAAGTGGAAACATACACAATTTATTTCCCACATTAATCCTTATGAGAAAAAACATGTAAATTCAATAGCAAGCAATAACAGAGATGAAAGATACTACAAAAAACATAACACAAAGATTTTACGTGGGGAAAACCCTTTCGGGTAAAAAACCCCACTCTCCAAAGTTCAAGCCATTGTATTATTCAGCAACAGAAAGTTACAATACAGTTTCAGGATCTTGGCCTTTCAAAGATTACATCTTGTTCATTTTGGATACAATTGGTAGCAAACTATCCCTAAGAGATCAACCAAAGCAATCATGATCATGAGAGATTCTAGCAACTTAACTCTGCCTCTCAATCCTCTGCTTTGACCTCATGGCCTCAGCCTTTCAGCCAGCCACTCGGTCCTCTCTCTATCATTCTCTCTCTCTTTCTCAGCTATTCAGCTTCTTGGCTTATCATCTCACCCTTCAGAACGTCCAATGCATACGCTTATACATTCGTTCTCATCTTCTAGCCTTTGTGAGTCAGTTTGTTTCCAACTGTCAGATTACAACTGTCGAATCATCTAGCTCAACATCGTAGATGTTTCCACTTCCTTGAATAGAAGATAATACTTCTAGGTCACACCATGTAGGATAGTCATCCAAACGGTCAAAAGCATTCAGATAGTATTCACATGTCGGTGAGACACTAAGCGTGTCTCCCTGATGCCACAAGACCCAGCTGTCGATATCACCAAGAGTCATTCCTATCGACAAGAGGTTACACCGAGTCTAGAAAGCTATCGCTAAGACATCGTCATGTTGCCAAGACCTAATACTGATGATCACCACTTGTATCACTATTCGATAAGACCATCATTCTTGATGAGACATCATACCAAAATCCCAAAGTCACATAGATGTGAGCTTTTCCATTGGTAGACTATCATCTTTCACCAAGACATCATACTGAAGTTCCCAAGTCACATCGACCTCAACATTCTCATCGGCAAGACAATCTCCATTCGATGAGACTTCATACTGATGTTCAAAGGTCACTCTGAAATTTCCCATAGTCGGCAAGACTTACCACCCTTTGCTAAGAGATCATACTGAGCCCTCAAGTCATACTGAGCACCGAACAGTCTCTAGGAGTCATACCAACAATAGACTACCTCATCAACAAGACAATCACTCTTCGCCAAGACATCATATCAATGCCTTTAAGTCATACCGAAGACCTATCCTCGGCCAGACATTCCACATTCACCAAGAGATCATACCGAGGTTGCAAAGTCATACCAAAACCTCTGATGTCCATCACATTCCTATCGGCATCCATCTAATAGTCGGCAAGACTTCCCTCTATCTCCAAGAGGTTACAACGATGTTCACACCTATCTGTGAGAGAACCCACTGTTGGTAAGACTTCTTACTGAGACTTCCAAGTTACCCCGAAGAGCATCGGTGAGACAAACATAAGTCACCAATACTTCATGTCGAAGTCTCCACTATCGGTGATATTTCTCTTAGTCACTGAGAGATCTTCCCGAGATCCTTGTGTTACCCTAATGACCATATCTTGTTGGTGAGACTTGCTTCAGTTGTTGGGACTTCATACCGAGTGTTCAAGTCACCCCAAAGACCCCGGTCAGTATGAGTCTCCCAGACACCTGATAAGAGCAATCTATCGGCCAGAGGTCTTCACTCATCACAAGGTCATACCAAACACAAGAGGTCACAGTGATAGACTTCATTCGACAAGACATCAACTTTGTCTTAGCGACATGAGCAAAACACAAGGTTATTAAACTGTCGGTTGGCCAGACAATAGGAATGTCATAGCGACCATGCTTTCTCATAGGTTTCAGCCTGTGAGATTGAGGAAATAATTCCATCAATATTTGATCAGCCCTTGAGGCCCATAGGATAGGTCTTTAGGTTAGGATCTTGGTAAAAATCTCAAAAACACCAAAAACATTGGAAAATTGAAAAATGAAAACATTCATAAAATCTCAAAAATACCAAAAATAGCCTCAAAACATTTCAAAACATTCAAAAAACCCAAAAAAATCATCCATCCCATTTCACTTTCACCCACAATAAACATCCGCTCATAATAAATGATCATCATCTTCAAACTTTGGTAAAACAATCGAAAACAAGTCTAGAAAATCAAAAGTGAAAACTCAAACGTCAAGGACTGAAGTTTAGGTCAGTAGGTAAACAAGTTGGTCAACTCTTGGTATTAATAGCCCATCATCCAATCAATCCCAAAATCATCTGATAACATCATATCCTAGGATGCATCCTTCCTACAATGGACATCTACATCAGGCATCGTCGTAGTTTAATCTTGGCTAGAGGTATGAAGAACATTGGCTTGTTTGTTTACTTGATCTCTAACTTGTTGACTTATCTTATTGTGCTCATTCCAATGAAATCTCAATGATATCTAAAACAAATGATTTAGAGAGAAAGGAATGGGGAAAAAATCTTTATCTTTCATTTTTTGTACTTGCTAGATGTTCTTGTAATATAAACTTGGTGAATACTTACTTTATTAGGTATGGATGGAAGGTATTTTGGATAGCTTGTTGACTATTACATTGTTAGGTTTTTCCTTTCCATGTTTTGGTTTGAGATGTTTGAAATATCTAAAGTACATCCTAGTAAGGTTTATGTATGTCAGGTGTAAACAAGGATATTCCTATTTGATTGTCAAGTCAAAGTCCATCACACAAGGTCAGAGGTTCAAGCCCTCCTTCTAGTGCCAAAATATGAATTATTTTCCTAGACCTACTCAAACATGGATATACAAGCAAACATTAGTCCTCAAACAAGTTCAAACCAAACATTCCCCATGAACTTCATTCAAAACAAAAGAACAAGAAAACAACATGAAATATTAATTTAAAACTAATGAAATCTTATTCAAAATGCTCAGACCATTATCCCATGGGGAAATTGGTGCTACTTTGATGTGGAAAGTATCCCTTTCCCAACTCCTTGATAAGCTTGATGATGATTTATTGATCCTTGATGCAAAAATTGGTATCTTTGTTATGAATGATGAACTCTTATGCTAACATGGATTAAATGTAGATGAAAATGGATACTTTGAATTCAAAATGACTATAATAGCCTTGCATAAAACTTGTGAATGATTTTGGATTCAAATGAGCATAATGATCTTACATGGATTGTGGATGCCAAATCAAATAGAGAAGGCCTCTATTTATAATGGAGAAGAGTTGAAGAATGAGGAATGAAATGAATGTGGGATTAACATTTGAACCAATGGCATTGTGCCACTTGTCAACATGCTAATGAAGGAGAGTGGAGCACATTTTGAAAAATGTGCATGTTAAATGCATGTAGGTGGAATTTGAAATTCAAAACATGGCTTGTGTAAGAAGAGTTCTAAGAGGAGTTAATGCCAAGTTGGAGGAAAAAAGTCCTTTCGGAGGGAGAATTCAAATAAGTGGAATATTCTAGGAATATGCCACATTTGAATGAAAATAGAGGAATTGATAAATCAAATAAATTGATTTACATGTGCAACTTGCAAAAGGAAGAGGAATGGAGGATTTAGGAGTTAATTAATATGTGATTAATTAACATAGATGGAATTAGTTGATTTGACATTTGATTTAGATATTTATATTTATTTAAATCAAATGAGAGGATAGTTTGGAGATAAATTCAATTTAAATAAAATGATTTATTCAATTAAATGAACATTGGGATTAAATTAAGTTGTTTTATTTAATCTGAGGAACATTAGGACTTAATTAAATACAGTTGATTTATTTAATCAAAGAGGAATTTTGATGAATTAATTTGTAACGCCAAGAAAGTGCACAAAGAAGATCATTAAGCAAACATGCAATACACATCTAAATGCAAATCTAATGCTAAGCAACAAAGAACAAAGGAAGTAAAAAACGTAAATAAACTGAAACAATATCACCAAATTGCTACGTATTTCCATGATAAATCTCGATTTCCCTTCTCCATTTTGCTTGTGTAGTATAATTACCCTTAGATTTCTCGTAAGTTTGCGCAAGTATAGCCTAAGATAGTGATTAGAAAAACATCGAAGATTCAAGATAAGTGCTCTCAAAAGTCATAAGATTTCGCGAGAGATTTCGAGAGAGATCTCGAGAGAGATTGGAATAAAGAATGATAGATCAATTTATAGAAAATTGATTATTCGAATGACAGGCCAAGATTGAAAGATCAATTGACGGTTGAGATTGACAGATTAGACATGCATTCCGATAATTGGCAGTAATGACATGAGTGATACAAATTAGAAATAGAATTAAAGATTAAATAAATAATTTCATCTTCAAGTTTGGTATTCGAAAATAGAAGAATTATCTTTGCATGACAAAGATAAACATAGATTAAAGCAACTCTTGTTCGAATGCACGCACAAGATTCAATTAATTAAATAGGAATATTTAATTAATATGCATGTACACGCAATTGAGTTAGCACTGGATGATTGAATGATTTGACGAAGAGATTACTCGAGAACGCCACTCATACATTAAATCAAGGGTTAACTAAGCGATTAAAATAGATGTTGAGTCGAGTAAAAGTGAATACTTAGATAGCTCACACAATTTATCTAAATATAGAGGAATGAGTTAAAATAGAATTCATGAATTTAAATAATTCATTTAATTCAAGATTTGATATTTGAAAAATAATAAAATAAATAAGATTTATTTAATTAAGTGACGAAGGGATTTAAATGAATAATTAAATAAATAAAGAATTTATTTAATTATAGTTGAAATATGATAAAGAGTAAATTAAATAAGAATTTATTTAATTTGACAAGAAGGATAAGGTTAATTAGTAACATAATTAAATAAAAAGCGTTTATTTAATTAATTAGATAGAATAAAGAAAAGTGTGAATTAATTAAATAATTAAGATTATTTAATTAATAGAAGAATTAACAAAAGATGAATTAATTAAATAATTAAGATTATTTCATCAATAGAAGAATTAATGTTAAAATGAATTAATTAAATAATTAAGATTATTTAATCAATAGAAGAATACAAATTATGAAGAATATTGAAGTCGCACGCCTAGACCAAATTTCGGTGTCTACATTTTCCCCTCTTTGATACAATGTCATTTCGGCATTGTGTCAAAGAAAATTGATAACAAATATGCCCCAATAATGCCCTAGTGTAAAACAGGTGAAGGTATGCCCCCTCGGGAAAAGTGACAAATTGTCAATTTAGTTCAGAAAAATTTGGAAATGATCCCGATTAGTCCATTGGATAGCCAGAAATGCAGTGGAGTCGACGGAATTAAGTTTGGGAACGTTAGGTACAGATATGAGAGGAGTGGAAATGATAGTCGACACAGCCAGTAGAAAAAAATGCCACCTAAACCTGGGGTATATATAGGAAGTGTGGTAAAAACCTATTCATTTTCACCCACCTAGCTTGGAAATTTGAGAATTTTCTCTGCACTCCTAGCGATGATGTCTCTCGTTCCGAACACCCATCACCGAGCCTACAGGATCCAGACCTTCTAGAGGCTAGCCGATGCGGACCCCCCGATATGTACCTCAATCTTGCCCTTTGAATTTTTTTGCATTGGCGTGTTTTTATTCATTTAATGTAAGTTTTATATATGCATCATTTTACTAAAACGTTGCATGTGTATGCGCGAACGACGCATCTGCATGCGAAAAACCGCATTTGAAAATTTACGTGCATTGTTTAGTTTAGGTTTGTTGCGGTTTGACACATTTATAAATTGATGAACCGCATTTGATATTTTGCATCGCATTTGCTTTCAGAATAGCCACATTTGATTATTATGCAATGCATTTGAATTTCCCGTGACGTAGTCATTTTGTTTCAACGCATATGTTATAATGCAATGCATATGTTATATAATTAGCCGCATTTGTGAAAAACGACGCATATGAATTTTATGCACCACATATGTTAAAGAGTGATGCATGTGAAAAAAATAATAACGCATGTGCAAAATAACGACGCATTTGAATTTTAGTTAGTATAGTCAGTTTGCCCTAGAATAGATGATTGATGCTGATATGAGGCATGTATAAATGCCATTGCAGGTTGTGCTAGACACGATATATACACGGGAGTCAAGACCGCCAATGTTTCGATTCAAAGATAGCTTGTGGAGCTCAGTGCGACATTTCCTATGGCATCTCAGTCTCCTTCACGTTATAGACATGCCTGAGATTCAAGTGAATCAGGGATTATTGACAGCATTGTGCGAGCGGTGGCACTCAGAGACATCGTCTTTTCACCTACCGACTGGAGAGGCCACTGTTATATTGGAGGATGTCTACAGGATCCTCAGACTTCCTATTACAGGCACATGGGTGACATATGATACCCAGAGGGGTGCAGCCGAGATGTGTAGATACTACCCACATGCAAACATTAGGTAGTTAGGGTTCGACCACTATGAGATTAGGTGGCATGTAATGGCTCAGAGGTATAGCCAGTTAGACTGTCTATTGTGTACATTGATAGGCGGCATAGTACCTCCTGACCGTTGAGGTCATGGTTTTCCCGTGGGGTGGGGGGAGATGCTAGTAGGCATGCTAGAGTGTCGAGTGGTGTATGCTTGGGGTTCATGTCTGCTTGGGATGTTATACTTCCATTTGCATGATATTGCCTATCGAGAGGCACAGTCTATGAGTTTTGGTACCACGCTCCTGATGGTATGGGCTTGGGAACACATCGCCATTTTCCAGCCACCAGTGACAGTTGACCTTCCACACAGAGCCCCTTATGCCTTCCACTATGTGGGGGCTAACACTCAGCACCACATAGGAGATACGGGTTATTTCAGGCATGCCATAGACATGATGGTTTAGTTCACATGGAGACCATACTTGGGCTATGCAGATTGGTCAGACGAGGTTGAGCATTTGCTATTTTTCTGATAGGTACAATTCTTGATTGGGCAGACAGTGTCACATGTCCACATTATAGAGCGTCATTTGCTAGATCGTGTCCTACGACAGTTTGGAGAGGTACAGGATGTGCCGAGAGGTCGGGCAGAGTTTGTGAGATCATCGCGAGAGGTCCCCCTATGGGGTCCAGAGATTCTTGTTGCCACAGTAGAGGCCGACATTGATGCACTATAGGAAGTTCCATGGGGATGGAGGATGGTCCAGCAGATCTAGGGACCACAGAGGAGTATGATCAGTGGTGGGCAGTACACAGACCGATTCCGCTGAGAGATCCAGAGCAGCTAGCACCGGTAGAGCGGTGAGGGACAGGTCCACGAGGTAGGCGTGGCGGAGGTAGAGGTCGGGGAGACAGAGGAGGCCGTGGTGATGGAGGAGATGATGGTTGAGGTGGACAGCGTGGGGGCAGGAGAGGGAGACGTGGTCGGAGGGGATGAGGGCCACCATTGTCACCAATCCATGAGGAGGGACGAGGAGATGAGGATGTGGCCATACCAGACATTGGTAGAGGAGGAGAGGAGGTGGATGTTGCGATAGGGGGAGAGGAGGTACAACCTATGGAGGTGGCTATTCTAGACATCCCAACAGAGGAGGAGGTAGGTATTAAGGAGTCAGGTAGAGAGGAGGCATAGATTGATGCCTTGGGTTTATTGGGTACCTACCAGGAGGATGATGAGGAGGATGATGGTCATGAGAGAGAGATTCGTGATCAGATTCTAGAGGAGTTGGATGAGGAGGAGGATGGGGTAGCGAGGGGCAGATAGGAGGACATAGGGGCAGTGGATCCTGACACATCCACATTGTGTGCGCAGGTGGCATCCTTGGAGGAGCAGATGAGAGTGTTGATGTCTAAGAGGGATGCGTATCAGATGGAGAGGGACAGAGTGGTCATGGACCGAGATCAGGCCATAGCTCGGAGACAGGAGACTGAGCAGAGATTCATAGAGCTCCGAGCCTTATGTACTGGACCATTAGCTACTTTTTCCAGGGAGTTAGTCAGAGCTAGGGAGAGAGAGAGATATTACCATGATTTATATGAGGCAGAGATTCCTCCCAAGAGACGGGCTCCCAACTTCTCACAGGCACATAGTAGCAGGTCATAGACCAGGACCCACACTAGGCTAGTTAGCATAGAGGGGGTGGAGCAGCCATGCAAAGCAGGTCCATATGATAGACCTCCCTTAGCTCACAGGTCATCGAGTTCCCATCATCATTCCTCCCCACACTCCAGGCATGATAGTAGTGGCAGTTCAGGATAGGGATACTTCTTGAGATGCATCGAGACAGTGTATTATGATCTTATAGCCTACAGGCTTCCATGTATTATTGATACATTATGACATTGTGATGTGACACAGATGAGCGAGATATATATATATGATTTTGGCGGTGATTCTCATGATATGCATTTCTATTTGTTGATTGTGCAATTGTTTATTTACACATGTGATGTTTATATGAGATTCCTATGTAATGGATGATCATATTTATTTTATGACGTTTATGCAGCTAATGATATTATGTTGATTCTATGTGATGTTAATTCTATACGATGCATGCAATTTATAATTCTGCAATGCAATATGATGTGATATGTACAATGCATGCTATATGTGATGGAATACAAATGTTATGTGATGCATATATTTACATGTGTTTTGTACATGGAATGCTTATGATATGTATTGTACAATGATGAATGTCTATTATGCCATGATGATCTAGATATGAAATATGCCTATATGTATGTATTTTCTAACATGTACATTGATGTAGGATGATGTATATTGTTTTGTGTCACAGGACTCCGTCATAATGCAAGAAAGAACTGTTAGTGTAGAAAGAAATATCGAGAAAGAACGAAAGATAGGAGATAGATGTTAGTATTAGCAATCCTTGATGTTTCGCTATATCACAAAAGGTATTGCAGTTTATCATCATTGGGTAGGACTAATACAAATGGAAAAAAACACCATGATATGACATAGATCCAGGTGTGCAAGGTCATCCACTAGCTAATAACAGACAGTCGCAGACAAGGATTGTCATTAACTCATACTAATGGCACAAGTTGCCCCAATCTTTTTGTCAGGACAAACCACAAATAGCAAACAAAGTAAAAGATGGGTCATGAGAAGTCATTGCTACTCTAAATCCTTCATGGGACATCCTTGAGGAAACTAGTAACATGACTCAAAATCAAATTTAAAAGACAGTCGATAGACAACAGTCCAAGAAAATAGAATTTTGATACATCGTTGCTTCTCTAAATCCCTCATGGGACATCCTTGAGAAAGCTAGTAACATAATTCCCATCATAAAGTCAAATGAAAAGATAAGATAAATAAGTCAGAAAGTCAAAAAGCTAGTAAAATATTTTCCAAAACTTGATCTTATTTGTTTGATTTGTTTTGATTGATAGAAGGATTGATTGATAGAGCCTGATGTTAGGAGATACACATACCGGATAAGACTATGAGTCTAGTTTTGATGTTATGACTATCTGTATAAGTCATGACAAAGCCTAGTTTCAGAAAGACATATATCATATAAGACGTTGAGTCAGATGCCATTGATGTGATAACCTGTGTAAGGTAATGTTTGATTGTTTGACCTTGTCAATTATGCAGGAAGGACTCATCCTGTATAAGACATAGATTGTTTTGCTGATATTAGTAGTCAAGAAGGACCCATCCTGAATAAGATACAGGTTGATTGCTATGATGATGTATGTTTCCAGGAAGGACACATCTTGTAGCAAACATTAGTTGATCTGTTTTGGTTGTTTTGTTTGGCAAGTTGTTTGATTTGACTTAGAGACATTGCTGACTTGTTCACCAGATTGATGCATGACTTGAGACAATGTGTTGACAGTTGACTGTGTTTGACGACAAAACCCTAAAGGACTAACCTAGTGCAGCCTTAGGGGCTCATCGATTGATGGCCTTGCCTATGTTGTACACACAGAGACCTCATAGTTCGACTTGACTTTGACTGACAAGACTGACTATAAATAGAAGACGTGTGTGAAAATGAATGTGACGAACCCTAATGGACTGACCTAGTGTGGCCTCGGGGGCTCATCGATTGATGGCCTTGCCTATGTTGTACATGCAGAGACCTCATAGTTTGACATGACCCATGACCTTGTCATATAGACATATGGATTGAATCATGATTTTATACAGACAAACCTAAACAGAATGACCTAATGCCTCGGAGGCACATTGGCAGATGGCCTTGCCTACGTCTAGTCACAAAGGCAACGTAGTTCGACAAACGACAAAGACTGACAAGTGCCACTGACTCTGACTCTGTTTTTGGATTTTTTAAATGTTTTGATTTTTTTATCCTTTTGAAGTTTTTTGATGTTTTTGTGTTTTCTCAGGTCATTTTGTGATGTTTGTGGATTTTCCATGGTTTTACGTCTTCAACATAGGCAATGTAAGAACCAATATGACACAGGTCAAGTGTCTGCCCCCAGTCGAGTATAAGACCAATTGATTATGAATAGGGTAAAATAGGGGATATGAAATGCACTCAATGTCAATTGTTCCAGGTTATGGGAAAGACTACCACTTATTATGAATGGTATATACAAGCGATGGGTATGAAAGATAAGGGATATGTACAAGGATAGGTAGTACGTATAGGGTAGTGGACTATGTATAGGATAGTGGACTATGTACAGGGTCATGGACTGTATACAATGATAAGGACTATGTTAGAATAATAGTAGACAAAGGAGCAGAGTTAACTACACATGGCACCAGTTTGCCAGGTTTTCACCATGGTATCTATCCAAAGCGCCACCGAAGTGGTTTTTACTATTGGACGAATGATTTGTCTTTACTATTTTCTAGATTATCTAATTTTTTGGTGTTACCAAGATGCCTGTTTGCCAGGTTTTCACCTTGATAATGATTTTTGTGATTTTTTGATTTTTTTTGTATTTTTGCTAATTAAGACAAAGGCTCCCAGAAGCTATGCATAGAACTTCATCAGATGCAGACTATTGATTGGTGAGGACAATGGTTCCCCTTTAGGAGTAGAGAGTTGGTACGCTCCTGATCCAAAAGCTTTTGTAACAACATAAGGTCCTAACCAATTTGATTCAAACTTTCCTAGTTTTTCTCTTTCTACTTGATTCTTTGGGTTCTCCATTAAAACCAGGTCACCAATGTCAAAGTTTCTATTCAATACCTTCCTATTATAGCTACGACGAAGGTGAATCTGATATGCCTGAAGATGGTCTAGTGCCTTCTATCTTCGCTCATCTAGGAATTCTAGCTCATGGAGTCTTGATACTCAGTACTCTTCATCATCAATGTGGCCTTTCAGGGATACCCTTAGGGAAGGAATCTCGACCTCAATAGGAAGAATAGCTTCAGAACCAAATACAAGTGAATATGGAGTAGCACCAATGGGAGTACGAATACTTGTGTGATAAGCCCATAAGGTAGGGTTAAGTTGTAAATTCCAGTCATGACCAATATCATTGACAGTCTTCTTGAGGATTCTAATGATGGTCTTGTTAGATGCCTCTGCTTGGCCGTTACCTTGTGGGTAGTATGGAGTGGAAAAGTGATGTTGGATATGAAATTCATCACACAGATGGCGGACTTCTTGATTCTTAAATGGGCATCCATTATTCATGATGATGGACTGAGGGACACCATACCGACATATGATATAATTCAGGATAAATTTAGAAATCTATGTGTCGGTAATGTATGTCATAGGAATGGCTTCAATCCACTTCGTAAAATACTCAGTGGCAGTGATAATGAATTTGTGCCCATTAGATGATGTGGGGTGGATCTTACCTATGAGGTCAAGTCCCCATTGGGCAAAGGGCCATCGTGAGGTTATAGGATGGAGCTCCTGTGCTGGCACATGTATCAAGTCTCCATGAACTTGGCATTGGTGACATTTCGTTACAAAGACATATGAGTCTTTTTCCATAGTAGGCCAGTAATAACCCAGTCTCAATCTTTTTGGCTAAGGTAGGACCACTAGAATGGGAACCACATATACCATCATGCACCCCACGCAAGGTTGCTTGTGCTTCAGTAGAATGAAGACATCTTAGTAGGGTATTATCTAAGGCGCGTCTATATAGGGTGTCTCCGATGATGGTGTATTTGGCTGACTTGCAGAGGAATGTCCTACGTTGGTTATTTGATAGGCCAGTGGGTATGACTTCGACATGAAGGTAATCATAGATTTCTTTGTACCATGGGGAATCAAGACCAACAATGTCACACACCATTTCAAAATCTGGGATATCGTAGGCTGGGACCAAAAGCTGTTCTACCAAGAACTCAAACTTAGGCACGTTGTTAGGAATGTCAAGAAGTGATGCAATTGTAGCCATAGCGTCTGCTGCCCTGTTTAAAACATGAGGTATTTGATGAAATTTGACTTTGTCAAAGTACTCTTTAAAGCTATCAGCCATGCACTTGTATGGAGCAAGCTTCTCGTCCTTAGTCTCATAATCATCATTTACTTGTCTGATTACTAGTTGAGAATCCCCATATACCTGTAAAATATTAATTTTCCACTTGACTACCATACGTAACCCTATCACTAGAGCTTCATACTCTGCAATGTTGTTAGTGCATGGAAATGCAATCCTAAATGACTTAGGGATGGAATCACCCTGTGGTGTGATAAACAATATCCCAGCCCCTGAACCATGATTTGTATGTGAGCCATCAAAGTACAATTTCCATGTGATATTTGTATCCATTGTAAATATAAACTCATTAGGAAAGTCTACAAATAATGGGTGATCTACCTATATGGGTGCATCAGCTAACTGATCAGCAATTACCTATCCTTTAATATCCTTTCTTTCTACATACTGGATATCATACTCACTAAGTATCATAACCCATTTGACCAGTCGCCCTGTTAATGTTGCCTTGTTGAGAAGATATTTCAGAGGCTCTATTTTAGCAATCAACATTGTTTGATGGTTTAGCATATAGTGCCTCAGTTTTTGGGTAGCAAATACTACTGCAAGACAGGCATGCTCAATGGTACTATAGTTGAGCTCATAACCTACCAAAGTCCGACTGATATAATAGACTGCCCTTTCATGACCTTCATCGTCATTATGTGCAATCAATGCTCCGAGTGATGAATGGGTTGCCATAATATAAAGAATCAATGGTCTTCTTTCAATAGGTGCCATTAAGACAGGTGGTGTGAGTAAATATTCTTTAACCAATTGAAAAGCCTCTCCACACCTAGCTATCCATGCAAAGGGTACTCCTTTCTTAAGTAGATTTTGAAAAGGATGTGTCTTATCTGCTAACTGCACTATAAATCTTCTGATAGATTGCAACCTTCCCTATAATGTCCTTAGTTGACTAAGATTAGTGGGTGGAGGCATGTCCATGATTGCTTTTACCTTAGCCGGATCCACTTCAATGACTCATCTAGAAATGATATAACCTAACAGCTTTCCTAACTTGACTCCAAACACACATTTCTTTGGATTGAGTCTCATTTTATACTTCTCCAGCCTCTAAAATATCTTGTCTAAAACCTGTAAATGTTTTGCCCTTGTCTTGGATTTTACAATAAGGTCATCATCATAATCCTCCATAGGAGTGTGTACTAGATCATGAAAGAAAGTAGTCATGGCATGTTGATAGGTCACTCTAGCATTCTTGAGTCTGAAGGGAATAACATTCCAGCAATACGTTCCCCAAGGACAAGTGAAAGCCATCTTAGGTTGGTCTTCAATTGCAATTATGATCTGGTTATATCCTGAAAATCCATCCATAAGGGACAACATCTCATATCCTGCTGTCATGTCAACTATCATATCTATGTTAGGCAAAGGGAAGTCATCCTTAGGACAAGCTTTGTTGATATCTCTAAAATCAGTGCAGATGTGGATGCCCCCAATTAGTTTAGTGACTGGTACAAGATTGGAAATCCAATCTGCATAGTCGATAGATCTAATGAAACCAACGTCTAAGAGTTTCTTGAGTTCTGCCTTGACTAACAAAGCAATCTATGGGTGCATTTTTCTCAATTTTTGTTTCACTGGTTTGGCACCTAGTTGTAAGGGAAAATGATGGAGAACAAGTTCAGGATCTAACCCCGGCATGTCAACATATGACCAAGCAAAATTTATCTATCTCTGTGCAAAGAAGTTATGGAACTCTGGCTGCTCTTCTATTGTCAATGACACTGCAAAATAAACCAGTCAAGGATTCTCTTTGGTACCTATGTTGACTTCTATTGATTCTTCAACGAGCATGGGTGAATTTTCCTGTGCAATGGGGAGAATGTTCAAACCTCCATCCTTAGGTGCCTCAGAGGGGTTTTCACCTTCGGATGCGTCCTTTCTTTTTACTTTTTCATTGTCTAAAGGTGCCTTGCGGTTTTCACCTAGAGACTCATCCTTTTTATTTTGTTTATTCTTTTTCTCATTTTTGCGAATGGAGGGTTGAACAGATTCCCCAAAATATGCTTTGTTGTCCAAGTCAATAGTAAAACCAGCCTTATGATCACCATTTGGTATGCCTTCTCGGAATCCCAGGAACTCAGCAATTGCTTTGTCGTTCTCAAAAATGTCTAAGACAGGTGTGTCTTGTTGATCCCAATCAATGAGTTGGGGATAGACTAAGGGCATGCCATCGTCGAAGTTATCAAAGTTTAATTGGGTCAAGGTAAAGATTGAGTTATTCATATGGTCACAAAATTTTTGTACTAAATCCCATTTGTTCATAGGTTTAGGTCTAGACAGATTGATAGGTGGGCCTAATGCCAAGGTTTGACTATCTGAAATCGATGTATTGGGTTGCCAAGAGGTAGGATCAAGTGATTCCCAATAGTAGTGTTTAAACCATTCCTCTTTTGTCATTCTCTTTGGTGGACAGGAATTCAAGGGATTTGGTGAGGAACTTAACATCAAGTCAAGTTCTCCAAACAATTTGTCAAGGTACATGAAGAAGTAGAGGATAGGGAATCCCACTCATAATCGTTAGAGTCAGGGGAGTCACAATGATATTGGTCCACTAGTTCGTGAGATGTCTTAATATCTTCTGAAACACTTACTTCCTCAAGTAAGGGTAATGGTGTACTAGGAACGCCAATCTAAATCGGTTGAAACCCTAGCCCTACTCCTTTTGGCCACTGAGAAACAAATATTGGTTCAATCCTCCCATCTTGGTTTAAGCCTAAACCACTCTGTCCATCATATCCTTTGCTTTGTATGATTTTGAAACCCTTTCCATATAGATTTGTAGGAATATGAGCAATTAAGAGGGGTTCCTCATCATCTTCCCTATATAGCCAGGAAGTGACATCTTCTGTATTTACGGCCTCTTTGCTTAATTCTCCCCATTTGATGAAATTTGTTGTGGGAGGAACATGTATAGTGACCATAGAATTTTCCCAATTTGATGTAGGTAAACCATATGTCTTAGGAGGGATCAAATGGCTAACACAATAAGAAGTCTTCATGTAATACTCTCCACAACCCTTGTTTTGGATCTCAACCCTAGGAATAGTAGAAACTGAGGGTGAAATAGATGTTCGAGTGAGCGTAGATGGATGAACATAGGAGGATGAATTGGATGATGAGGCCTCTTGGTTTACCGGCAATTGACATTGGGGGATCTCTTTTAGATTGGTGCAATATTGAAATGGATCAAGATCACCATCTATAGTTATTTTGGTGCCATTGTAAGGGAATTTAAGACACTGATGATATGTGGAAGGGACCGCCTTCATGGCATGAATCCATGGTCGACCGAGCAGAAGGTTATAAGGGAGGGTGAGATCCAAGACCTGAAACTTTGTCTTCATTACTGCAGGACCAATTCTGATAGGAAGTGTTACCACCCCCTTTGATTTTCGTTCCTCATCGTCATAAGCTTTAATGACAATACTTTTGGTCATGTCTACACATGCTTCTAAGATACCTAATGCCTTAATTAGTTTTAAAGTGCATAGATTTAACCCTGCTCCTCCATCTACCAAAACTCATCTAACTTTGGTGTCATCAACAAGGACTTCTAGATGTAAAGGGTCGTTGTGGTTTGTCTTTTCAGTTGCATAGTCTTGTTCAGAAAACATGGCATGGTGATTATTGGTCAAGTAGCCCACCATTTCCTGGAAACGATTAACATCAAGGTCATTAGGGACCGTGGTGTTCTATAAAGCCTTATCGAGGATAGATCAATGCTCAGGGGAAATACGCAACAATTCCAAGATTGAGATTTGGGCTGGGGTCTTCCCCAACTGGTCAAGAAGGTTATATTGTAACTTGGAAGGTTGGGGTGTTTGCTGCGATGGAGGGTCTTGGATAGTGAGCTTAGTATAATGAGTATTGACCGCACACTCAGGATTAGTATTGATAGTAATGGTATTGATATTCTCATTGGTGGCACGAAGGCAGTGAATGATTTTTCCACTATTATAATCGTGCTTGATACTTGCATAGTTGGCTGATATATTGGTCTTAGTACTCGAACTGGGGACAGTTCCTTTTCCATGGTCATGTAGTGGGTCTGAAAAGACTTGATGATCAGTGTTTGATGACTTTTGTTTTTGTCCACTAACTTCAATAATTCTCCTTTTGACAAGATCCTGTATGATATTCTTCAATTGTCAACAGTTTTGTAGGTTATGTCCCTTAGTTCTATGATAATCACAAAAGGCATTGTCATCCCACCAAGCTGGTTTAAATTGTCCTGGATCATATTGTCTTGGTTCCTGTAGCTGTATAAGATTATGTTGTAATAGTTGTTTGAACACCGACTCAATGGGTTCCCCTAAGGGAGTGAACTCACGTTTTTGAAATCTCCTTTGTTGTGGACGTTGAGTATTTTGGACCACATTAGGAGGTTGATTGATAGCATTAAGCGTGTTGGAAAAAGTATGAGGTCCTTGTAATGTGAAAAGGGGTCCTTCTTGTAGCGTTTTAGCATCAACCACCCCATCATTGGTGACATTTTTGTTGCGAGACCAAAATCTGTTTCTATTAGTGGGGGTGTTTTGTACAATCGGGTTTCTATTGGATGCTGATGTCTTGAGTTCACCCTTTTCAATGAGATCCTTCTCTATTATAACCCCTTTTTCCACTAGTTCCAAAAAAGATGTACAACAATGTACCCTTAAGTTACTCCTGAGTTTTGCATGAAGGTTTTCTTGAAACATTGTAACTTTTTGTTTTTTGGGTATCTCGACAGGACACCTACTAGCTCTAGTTCTCCATCTTTGGAAGAAAGCAATGAATGTTTCCCCCTCGTCTTGCATTGTGTGACACAAGGTTGCTATATTTATCTCATGGTCTATGTTGAAGGAGAATTTCTCCAAAAATTTCTCAACCAGTTCACCCCGAGATCTAATGCCAGAATCTACACTCGAAAACCATTCTAGTGCAATTCCTACAAGACTTCTTGGAAATAGCATCATAAGATATGTGGGGTCATAAGCGACATCTATGCATATGGTAGAAAATTCCCTTATATGTTCTATTGGATTTCTTTTGCCATTGTACTTAGGGAGATTTGGTATGACATATCCGTGAGGGAAAGGGGGCATGTACAATGATCTATCAAAAGGGAATGGGCATATGTCCTTTGTTGAAAATGATTTCTTAGTTGACACCGACATGTTACCCATTTGTGTTTGTAATGCATGCATTTGTGTTTGTAAGACATCAACTTGGGTCAAAGATGTGCTAGGGGGATTATGCGGATCCGTGTATGTGTTCTAAAATCTAAAGTCTTGTGATGGGTTTCGATTGAACGCTGGCATCTGAGGTGGATTTAGATTCAGAATGTTGGTAAATGTGTTCTAGTTTGGAATCTTCATAAATTGGTGTTGACCTGGGATCTATGTAAATGAATTCTGAGTACCACTTTGGGAAAAGGGATTCTGATTGGGAATCTGTGTAAATGATTGGTGTCTTGGAATCTGTGTAAATGGATCATGACCACCGATTTGAGAGAATGGATTCTAGTTCGGAATCTGTGTGAATGGATTCTGAGTACTCGTTTGGGAGAATGGATTTTGACTCGGAATCTACGTGAATGGATTCTAATTGCCATAGTGGAAGGAGGGAATGCCCCCTGTTTGTGTAATCCGTGGTATAGTACTAGTGACTGGAGCACTAGGTATGGCCATTGACTATGGTATGGTGCTCGTGATACTAGCGTTAGGTATGACCGTTGACTGTGAACTTGTGACACCGACATAAGGTGTAGAGGCTGAGGTTTTAGGCCTTTTACTCCCAACAAGAGGACTGAAGGGAGTGGATGATGAAGCCCCTATAGTGAAATTAAATCCCAATGTCATGCTAGATGTACCAAATGGGGATGTATGGACCGTCGTACTCTGTGTAGGTGTGCTAGATGGCATAATTGTGCTGACCTAGGGTATAGTAGTACTAGCAGTCGTGGTATTTGTCCCTTGTGTAGGTTGAGTTTGTAAGGTGCTGATATCAAATCCTGTAGGTAAGGTAGTGCCTTCACCTAGCAATTTGGCTAAGTATCATTGTTGATCATTTGCTAGGTACTCATCTATGAAAGAGGCAAACTTAGGGTCCTATGCGGCAGCCTCTATTTCCTCTACTACAATATGTCTATGAGTGTTTCTAGTGGCGATTTTGTCTAATAGAGTCTTATGAGGTCTTGAAGAAAATGGATTGATGAATTCATTTGGGTTTGACATGTTTTCTCTCGCTCTCTTCTCTTAGACCTAGTTTCAACCATGTAAGACAAGCTCAATATGTGGGAAATGAAAAACTATATCTATGAACAGTATGACTCTAGTCTAAGTTTTTGGGATTTTCGTATGCAAAATAAGGAATGTTCTAGGATGACACTAGCCTAAAATCTAAAGATGCAAGGCCTAAGCAAGGTTCTAAAATAATCAATTCTATAAACCCAGGACGAAGGGACCAACTACCTAAAGTCTAACCAAGGCATCAATTTAGTTTAAGTCAAGGAACCAATGTAGGACAATGATCAAAGACAAGTTGAGTTTCCTAACTAGACTGATGAGCTAGGAGGACTCTCTGTAGGACAAAGGATAAACTGATAAAACTAGGTTCAATGACAAATTTCGTTGACACTATGACTTTTCTAGAGTGTAGATGGTGGACTAATCCTAAAGTTTGTAAAAGTGACCTTTCTAGAAGTTTAACGCAAGGTAATATGTATTCTAAGATGAAGCTAAACTCTAAATTAAGACCACTATGGTAATGACCAAATGAACCTAAAAGATGCAAAATTGAGCAAATTGTTTCAGGTTTTTGTTCAAGGACTATTTGTGTAAATACAACTAAAACTGGTATAATCATGTTGACTGGACAATGACCGTGAATTCTAGTTTTCTGATAATCAGATAGATGCGTCACAGGATCTCACATATGTGGTCAAGTTTACCAGTTGTGGTTTTCCAGTGATCAATTGTGTTTCTCTGGTAAAGTTCAATGTGTGACTTTGACAGATGCAGTTAACCTTCTAACAGATGCAACTCTAACTGACCGATGTGACTCAAAGTTAAACAAATGTGACTCGTAATAACAAATGTGACTCAAAGTTAAACAAATGTGACTCATAATAATAGATACGACTCAAAGTTAAACAGATGCGACTCGTAATAACAGATGCGACTCAAAGTTAAACAGATGTGACTCGTAATAATAGATGCGACTCAAAGTTTAACAGATGCGACTCTAAAAATCAATTGCGACCCTCTAGTGAACAGTTGCGACTCTCTGTGTATTTTTAGTGATGAGATTTTAAAACCAACCATGTTTTCCATGATCAAATTTTGGCAAACAAGAAAAATCATAAGACAAAGTGTTTTCAGTTTGATTTTAGACTCAAAGAATGTTTAAGTTGACAACAGACAAGTACATCCTAATAGGCCAAAAGGCCTAGGGTTTGTATACTTGGTATAGACCACCTAAATACCCCGGATTGGTGATAAACACCTTTCCTTCTCAAGAGCGGATAGCTTAGAAATTTGGTGGCATTGGCTCCCCTCCATGGCTCATTAACGTCTTTCGAGCACATCAATTTTGAATTCTTTGGGAAATGACCTCCCAAGAACTGTTATCTCTACTCAAGGGGATCAGTAGTGACTATCTTTGGGCATGATACTGTACCCTACACTATATCAAGCAACGACCAATAGAACGGTTGGTCTCTAAAACAAAAGGTGTTTAATACGGGCATTCCATTCATGGGGCATGATCCATACGATGAGAGTCCCCTTTCGGATCCATCTCGTCGAAACCACACTCATGATTCTTGGGTTTTCCCCAAGAACCCACTTTTATATACCGGTTGGAAGTCCCTCGGGTTCAGGGTGCTATCAGTCTGAGTCGTCCTGGGGTGAGTACGTTTTCCCACTAGAACAGGCCCAAGTTCTAGAGTTGGTAACCATTTCTCTTACACCCAAGATCACACGAATGCACAAGGGGAGAGGATACTTTGATGTACCAAATCGTGAGGGTAATTACACAGATGTGCTTTCGCACCAAACACAGTAGACACTTGTTAATTTTAAACCAAACAAAAGATTTGCTACGCTACCAAACAATCTGTTTCAAAAATTAACTAGGGTCTTCAACAAGCATCCTGTAGAAAAATTCGTTAGTAGTTTTCAATATCATCTTCATCAATCATCCTGCAAAAACTTGTTAACTTCCAAAAGGCCACATGCTGAAAATCAGATATTAGTAACACACAAATTAATTGAAAATTTTAGATTTCTGAAAATAGAAATAAAGGTTATCAGTCAATTGTGTCGCTGTGTTACCAGTCAGATGCATTGATATTCTCTTCAATTGTGTCTCGGTATTCACCAGTCAATTGCGATTCAGGATTATTCAGATGCGTCGTGCTTTTTTTTCAGATGCGGTTCAGGAAATTAATTGTGTCGCTTCGTCAAATTGATGCATCTATTAATTTCAATTGTGGCGTTTCGTCAAGCTGATGCATCGTTCCCTATGAAAAACCTGCAAAAATAAAATAAAAGTCTACGAATACGCGAAGATGGTGTCTTCACATCGGGTTCACCAAATGTAACACCAAGAAAGTACACAAAGAAGATCATTAAGCAAACATGCAATACACATCTAAATGCAAATCTAATGCTAAGCAACAAAGAACAAAGGAAGTCAAAAACGTAAATAAACTGAAACAATCTCACCAAATTGCTACGTATTTCCATGATTCATCTCGATTTCCCTTCTCCATTTTGCTTGTGTAGTATAATTGCCCTCAGATTTCTCGTAAGTTCGTGCAAGTATAGCCTAAGATAGTGATTAGAAAAACATCGAAGATTCAAGATAAGTGCTCTCAAAAGTCATAATATTTCGCAAGAGACTTTGAGAGAGATCTCGAGAGAGATTGGAATGAAGAATGACAGATCAATTTATAGAAAATTGATTATTCAAACGATAGGCTAGGATTGAAAGATCAACGAACGGTTTAGATTGACAGATTAGACATGCATTCCGATAACTGTCAGTAATGACATGAGTGATAGAAATTAGAAATAGAATTAAAGATTAAATAAATGATTTCATCTTCAAGTTTGGTATTCGAAAACAGAAGAATTATCTTTGCATGACAAAGATAAACATAGATTAAAGCAACTCTTGTTCGAATGCACGCACAAGATTCAATTAATTAAATAGGAATATTTAATTAATATGCATGTACATGCAATTGAGTTAGCACTGGACGATTGAATGATTTGATGAAGAGATTACTTGAGAACGCCACTCAGAAATTAAATCAAGGGTTAACTGAGCGATTAAAATAGATGTTGAGTCGTGTAAAAGTGAATACTTAGATAACTCACACAATTTATCTAAATATAGAGGAATGAGTTAAAATAGAATTCATGAATTTAAATAATTCATTTAATTCAAGATTTGATATTTAAAAAATAATAAAATAAATAAGATTTATTTAATTAAGTGACGAAGGGATTTAAATGAATAATTAAATAAATAAAGAATTTATTTAATTAATCAGATAGAATAAAGAAAAGTGTGAATTAATTAAATAATTAAGATTATTTAATTAATAGAAGAATTAACAAAAGATGAATTAATTAAATAATTAAGATTATTTAATCAATAGAAGAATACAAATTATGAAGAATATTGAAGTCGTAGGCCTAGACCAAATTTCGGTGTCCACATAATTAAATAGAGATTATTTAATTAATTGGTTAGTAAAGGAATGATTAAAGAAGAATCAGTGTTAGTGAATCAGAGTCGAGTGCATGATATCAATCGGGATAATTTACGTGTCTACACCTACTACAAAAAAATAAAATGTATACATAATTTTTTGTGAAATATTGTTTTATAATATATATGATCAATTACTTCTTATTGGGAAATGGAGTCAAGAATGAAAAATGATATGTGTCCTCCTTCTGGCTAAAACTCAAATTATTTGACACTTAGATAGTTATACCTTGTATAAATGTGGAAGATTGTAGTTACTGGGCTCTTCTTATTAATCCCAATGATTTTTCTAGGTTACTGTGATTGACTTAAAATAATTTAATCCTTCGTTGAAGGAATCAATTAAATGAACCACACAAAAATGAAAAATGTGTCTTGATAAATCAGATATAGCCTTGATACATTGATTTAAATAACAAGGAAAGACCTGACTAGAGAAAACAAGATAACGTTCATCAATTAATCAAAACAAACAATTGAAACTAAAATTTGGCCACTAATTATATCTTCATTCTATTCATCTTCAAAAATATTTTACAATATATATGAGAAGTTCCCTTTTTCTACTAACTCCCTCACCTAGCCCTTGATATTGGAAGATTGAACAGTCTGAGATAGGTGGTGTAATCATTGTTATTGTCAATATAAATTCCTTGCAGTCTGCACAATAGTCATGCCCTGCCTTGTCAAGTTTGTTGTGGTGTGGTGGTGTAACATACCTACCATTCTCCTTCTTCCCATCATACCACATGTCTTTATTTTTGTCTCTATAGCACTAGAGGTTAAACAACCTTCTACCACTACCTTACATGTTGTTCTTTACCCCATCATAGGATGGTGGGTTACCTTTAGTAGCTAAGTGAAAGGCTTACTGCCATACTGCAGTTTCACAGTTTACTAGCTATGAGGTAGGGGGTTAATCTTATAGTTAAGTGTTTCCTTACTACTACCCTGTACTCCTCTTATTTGATTGTTGTGGTATAGTAGTACACATTCATATTGCATCTTATGTCCCACAAACTCGTATATACTTCTTTTAACCATTGCAGTATTGCAGGAAAGGTTTATATTTCTCTCTTTGTCATTAGAGCCCGCTGAGGACCTTTAGAATTGAGAAGATGCCCCCATGTGAGTGCAATAATGATTTTTTATATATTTTATGGTGGAGGCATGGTGGTATATCATGGATATAGTAGTTTATATATCATTTTCTTAGGATGATTGGACAATTTTTAAATCTTTGGTTTTGGCTTTTTAGTGTCAGTCAGACCTAAAGAGTTATCATATTTTCTTTTATAGTGAGTAAGTTTAGTAAAGTAAGGAAATTTTAATAATCAACACAAGGACCAAGGCTCCACCTATTGGGTTCAAGGTTTTCTTAAGTGGTAAAATTAGGAAAATTTTGGAGGTTCTAGAATAGTTGCTCTAGTTGGGGATTAATGACTACTAGTGATTGCAAGAATCAAAAGTTGATCTCTAGGATGCAAACCAAACTAACATGGGAAAACCTAAACTACTGTGCATGGATTTTGATCTTCTTTCAAGAAAAGAAGTGTTTTCGGAATTACCCATGTGCTAGCAATTCCTAATTTTAACCTATCATATTCTAAAGATAGTATGAATCCTTCCCGCATTTATCTTTGATGATGAATGGTCCCAACATAAGGCTTCAAATTTTCCATGTTTTTCCTTATCGTGATTTCTAGCTTTCCACATGAGAACCATGTTATCAATTTGAAATTTTCTATTATTGGCTCACTTGTCAAATAAATACTTCATTTTTTGTTGAATTTTCTCATTTTGTTTATGTGATTGAGTTCAAACCTCATCTAGTTTGTTGAAGTTCTTCTCCATCCTTTATTCCATAGGTTTAGGGATATTCATATCCTCCTATAACATGAATTTATAAATAGGAAGAATATTATGCATTGGTATTCTTGTTGGAGCTCCATACACTAGTTCAAAGGGATATTTTCCAATAGCCTTTCTCACTATGATCCTATCTGCCCATAATGCCAGTTTCAGTTTTGAATCCCAAGCTCTCTTGTTATTGTCAAGCATCCATCTAATTATCTTCATAATGCTCTTATTGCTAGATTCAAATTTCCCATTAGCTTGAGGATGATACAAAGAAGCATAAGAGATCAATATGCCATTGGATTCACAAAATTTCTTGAATTCATTAGAACTAAGGCACATCCCATTTCTATGATTAACTTGATAGGGACTCCAAACCTTTTGATGAAGTTTTCTAGCAATAAATTTATCACCACTTTACTTGTAGCTTGCTTGATTGGGATTGCTTCAATCCATTTGGTAAAGTAGTCAATTGCTACAAGTATCCATCTATGTCCCCCACTTCACTTATCTGCTATCTCCCTTATGAATTCAATACCCCACTAGTAAAAGGGTGCTTTAATCTAGATGGGCCTTGAAGGAAAATCCCCTTGATATTTCAATTTACTAGAGAATTTTTGACATGCTCCACACTCCCTTACATACCTGTGAGCATCTACAAATATCTTGGCCTAGTAGTAACCAACTCTTAGTATTTTATGTGGAGTGGTCTAAGGTAAAAAGTGACCTCTACATACACCTTCATGCATTTCTTTCAAGGTTTTTTTTGCTTGTCCTTCATCTAAACATAATAATAGGATGTCATCCTTGTTTTTATAAAATAGATCACCATTTAAAAAAGCATACCTTGATGCTTGGAGTTTCATTGTTCTCTTCTGATTATCATTCATATTGTTAAGGAACTTCATATGTTTGAGATAATGGTATCTATCTATATACCAATGTTTGTGTTCAATGCTTGATATCAAATCCTTATGTTCCTCGATGTTACACACTTGAGATGCTTCCAAATTAGATTCTACCATCAATTTTTACAAACCTTTCCCTCTCACAATTTTTTATAATTTCGATATCAGTGTTGAACTCTTGAATCCTATTTATCCACCTACACCTCCTTCTTATGACTTTAGTCTTCACAAAAACATCTTTGACTACTGCATTTGGCACATAAGCAATCACCTATGCCCCTACTAGGTATGAAACTAAATACTTTCATTTCTTTTACCAGTGCAAAATCTTGTTTTCTATGGAATCATATTTTAGTTCATCTCCTTGAAGTGATTTAATAAAAAAATGAGATTTGTTTTTCATACCCCTCTCCATTCTTTTGCAACATCACAATAACAACAGTATGGTAAAATGAAAAAGAGAAGAATGAGAAGGGTTTGCTGAAATTTGGAGATTTTAATACAGGGGATTCTTTTATGGCCCTCTTTATTGACACAAATGCATCTATGGCTTTAGATATCCAATCAACTTATTCCCCTTTCTTCAACATTTTTGATATAGGTTTAATAATTTCAAAAACGTTGGAGATAAATATTCTAACAAAGTGGATTTTTCTAAAGGAGGATTTGATGGATTTCACTACTTTAGGAATAGGAATCTTATCAATGGCCTCAACACTCTTTGGATCAATTCTGACTCCTTCCTTGAAAACTATGTGACCTAGTAATTTCCCTTCGGTTATAATAAAATGAAACTTTTGGGATTCAGAGATATACCATAATCAAGTTCTTTGAAAAATATATTCTCCAAATGTAAGAAATGGTCTTCTACCCTTTTTGAATATTTTGTTTGGTCATCTTTATAAACAACCATTATGATGTTAATCGAATCTACCAAAGCTACATCCATGGCCCTTTCGAAAGTAACACCGATGTTTGTAAGGAAAAATGGAATTCTCACATACACATAAGTTCCCCATGGTGTAGTAAAAGTGGTGCTATACTACTTAGATTCCCTAACCTTGATTTGGTTATAGCCTAAGAACCCATCCATCATGGATAATAGCTCACATCCAATCACTCTCTGCAACATTGCTTCAATATTAGGGAGTGGGCAATTATTTGTAAGTGATGAACCATTTAGATTGTGGAAATCTACACATAGGCTTATATCTCCATTATTTATTCTCATTGGTAGTAAAATTGATACCCAAGATGAATTTCTAATAGGGTTGATTATTCCACCATTCCTAAGTTTCATTAATTCTTCTTGGATTTTGGGAGCCAACATAGGATTTATGGGTCTCTACTTCTATCCAAAAGGTTTGGCATCTATTTTCAAGGGAATCTCATGGTAGAAAAAATATTCTCTATAAGGTTTAAGGTCATTGTATGACAATGCAAATACATGCTTATAATTTCTTAATAATATTATGAGCATTTACCTTACTTTTGGACTGATCTTCTTACCTATGTATACTTTGTCTAGGGAAATTTCAGTCCCAAGGTTTATTTGGTTAAGATCATCTTGCTTATCTAGTGCCTGCTTCAAGAGGGACTGTCCATTTTAATCAAAGAGCATTTTTAGGGCTACTAAGTCCTTAGGAATCTTGTTTGTTCTCAATTGTACCACTTCCTAACCAAAGATAGTATCTTTACCATCCACCTTTTACACAAGAGAATTAAAGTCTATCTATTGGGATTCATATTGGTCTATACACTAGAGAAATCTTATTAAATCATTATCATCATTAAACACTTGCCAGTTACAAAAAAATTCAAGGATAAAAGTTTTAGTTTTGAACTCTACCTTTGAATGCCTACCGATATAGGGTATGTGCAGGATCGTTGTGGAAAAAATAGGCCCTTAAGTGGTAATAAAATTCAGAAAAAACAGTGTTAGGAAACTTGATGTAAAAAATTGGATAATTTATCTATATTATTTAAAAAATATGTAAGAATAGAATCTATAGAAAATTGAATGTAGTTTCTAAACTACTAGGTTTATTTTTAAAAAAATTGTATTTGGTGAAAATTTGAAATTTCAATGCAGTAGCACGTAATGTTAGGGAAAAAATAAGTAGGTGTTTGTCTGACAACCCTAACCACAATAAAATGACAATAATTTTTTATAATATTTTATATATAAGTAGAGAACTCATGTCCTGATGTGATGCATATTTTTTTGTAATTTTTTTCCAAGTAAATAATTAATTATGAATTTTTATTACAACTTTTAAAAATATAAAAACTCATATGTCGACCACCTTAACATGGTCAAAACTTCATAAAATTCAATTTTATTTATTTATAATCCTATATTATGTGAAGCATAGAATGTGATGCATGTTTTGGATTCAAAAAAGTGATATTGTTTGAAAGCTATACATGTTTTTCAATCAACCTATCAATTAGGACTTTGGTCATAATTCAAATAGAAAATGAATAATAATTATTTATTAAATTCAAAGTAAATCATAATTTATATTGGTTGAAATTTGAGAATCTCCTTTAAAAACCCTTTTCATTTCATCAATTTTGGGTAAAAAAAAGTCATCAGCCACATACCATACACATACCCATCATATCACCACTTTTTGGCCCATCATGATCCTACACATACCCTATAACATCATCCTTTTTTAAGGAAACATTGGCAAGAAAATATTCCATCATATTTTTTGACCTTTCTATCCATTCAATGGTGAATGTATCAAAGATTCCACGATATACCACACAACATGTTTGTATCATTTGAGTCTCTAGTTTTTTGAAGCATACCTAGATCTAACTTGTGAGACAACTAGCTCAAAATCTCCATATACTGCTAGTAGTTTGATCCCATATCTAGTGGCAATATTTATTCCTAGGAACAATGCCTCATACTATGATATATTTTTAGTGCATTCAAATGATAGAAAAAAATGATTATTTGAATGTCTTACCACTAGGTGCAATAAAGAGCACTCCTACCCCATTTCATTTCTTTCCACAAGCACCATCAATGTACATATTCTAGATACCAAACTCATCTCTTTGGGCTGCATTGTCAATCGGGTCACTATTTTTCAAGTAGGGTTGTGCATGATCAACTCTAAAACTTCCCAAATCTACATCACAAAAACAATTCATCTTATTAGGACCAATGTGTTCCACTACTTGATCTGATCGTGGTTCTTTGTATAACTTAACTTCTTTCCCATTATTGGGTATGGTTGTATATAATAGGTCCAATTGTACATTCTCTCCAACTGTAGCAATCCATTGTCTTGATAATAACATGCCATAATAGGGTGGAGTTTTAACAACGATAATATCAGTTTTATATGTAGCGTCAAGATAGGTAGCTAATTTTGACTCTACATCCCATATAACACCAATAACAGGGACAGTCTATTATCCATAGCATAACATTTTCCATAGGTAGTATCAACCCATAAGCCCAACTCTTTCATAACTACCATGGGCATAATGTTAATTGATGCCCCTAAATCAATCATGTAGCTTTTTACCAATTTATTGTTTATCAACAAGGTGGTGTAGAAAGGAACCACATGAGATGGATTTTTCATTAGAGTGGTACCCAAGTATATCTCAGGAGTTTTTCATAGTTTCCCCCTTTACATTATTAACATGCCCCTCATTCTTCATCTCCTCATTGTTCTTTATCTTTTGGATTCCAAGATTATTAGACACATTTCAAATTAATTTTATTACACTGTCCCTATACTCATCAACCTTCATCATTTCCAATAAGGGTATTGACATCTTGATTTGGGATAAAGCTCATGCCATGTCGAATGAGGGTGTGTTTTCTTTTGTTTTACTTGGATCTACCTTAGGAGGCCATTTTTCCTCTATATGTTGTTTAGGGTTGCTCCCTACTCTATTTTTCTCATTTTTTGTTGCTTCTTTGGGTTAATGTTTTTGAATCAACTCTTGAGGATTCTTCTTCTCCTTATTCTTCTGATTTACTTTAGTGGCCCTCTTATATTTTTGTTAGTACTTGAAAAATAGACCCTTGGATGTCCCTTGATTTTGGCTTACAATCATGCTTCTAAGGTTGTGATTGCTCTTAGCTTGTGCCATAGTGATGGAGGAGAATCCATGTCGTATGAGCAATCCTACATCAATTTGTGATTTTTTTCTCAATAAGGGCTAATCTATTTAATTTTACCAAGTATGGTTGTCAAGATTTACACCTTGCGTTTACACCTTGGTTTCACCCAGTGTTCTATGATTCAATAGACTAGCTCATCAACATCACATGGTGACTTCGATGGGCCCTTATCTCATGTCCCTTTGAAGTGTTGATAGCATTAGCAACAATAATGAATGGGCATGAAGAAGTTGCATTGACAAGAGGCTCTATTATAGATGGGATGACATTCAATGTTTCTTTGATAGCCCAATGAATTGTAGACATTACTGAAGAGCAACATCAGAGGAACTCAAGAGTATCAATAGGACAAAATACAAGTCCCTCCGATGAAGTGATAAGGTGTATATCTGGGTGGTGAAGATGCTTCAGGCTAATAAGAATACCCACCCTTTCAATGGGTCAATAATGTGATGATGACATTTCAATAAAGTTTCATTAGGAAGACCTGGTTGTATCAGGTTGATAGGATTTGAAGTCCCCTCGATGCCATGATGGTGGGAAGGTGGAAGAAAACATGTGTTGGTAAAAGGTGATGGACGAATAAGTTGGTTGGCGATATATGGCATGATATTACTCGTTGATTCCACATTGTTGTTGTGGATCAATGTGATCATTGGATAGATGAATTCAAGCATGAAGATGGTGACCTATTGTAAACAAAAAAAATCAACAATATTGATAATGAGACAATTACCTAGGAGATCTAGATGTTCATTAGACGATGAGGTAGTACTATGACAACATGGAGAGAGAGAATGTGGTGAAGTGAATTCGACACAAATGTGGAGATATATAAATTGAGATAGAGAGAGATAGAGAAGGGCGGAAAAAAGAGGATGCACACTGTAAGATAATGAAGTAGAGTTTGAATGCTCGAACTACGTATTTGACTGATTGGATCTAATGATTCTATAACCAGAAAATCCCATGTAATTATGTAATTTTTTTCATTTTAGTACTAATAAATTATCTCTTTTCTTTGTACATTTTTACTATGCAAACCTATGTGTTGTGGTTTGGCTTCATTTGTAAGGGGAGTACCCTTCATCAAGTGGTATCAGAGCTAGCTTGTCTTGAGTCTATAAATATAGCACCAAATGTGAGGTAGTTTGCAGTAGGACCCATGAGTTTGGGTTGAGATCAAAATTAATCCTAGACATGCCCAACATGATAGAGGTCGAGGCAGAGGAGTTGGAGGAAGAGATACTTCTAGAGATGAAACTAGATCCCTTAGAAGGAAAATAGAAACCTTGTAGGAAGAGGTTCATAGGAGAGATATGCATCGGGAAGGAGATGACAGTGAAGCTAAAACTGAAGAGGAAATGGAAGAAGAAGAATAGGATCAAGTGGATCCTAGAGAACTGAGATTGTTGAGATCAATATCTAGCCTTGGAATGAAACCTAAAATGGAGGTTTCAACTTTTAGTGGTAGTTTCAATCTTAAAGAATTGATCCATTGGATTGATATGGAGGAATTTTTCAAGTTTGAGGAGATTGAAGACCCTCACCGAGTAAGGTATGCAACAGAGTTAAAGGGCCATGCAGGAATAAGGTGGAAATATATCTAGTGAGAAAGAGGTAGACAATGGAAAGAGAATATTTCTAGATGGGATAGACTGGTGGAAAAACTGAAGAAGAAATTTTTTCTAGTTGATTATGAGTTGGACTTTCTCAAGAAGATGGAGATCTTGAGACAAGGAATGAGAATGGTGAAAGAATATATGGAATAATTTCACAAGGTCCTAATTCAAACAAGACATTCTGAGAAAATTATGGAGAAATTTTCTCATTATATTAATGGGCTAAAGCCTAGCATACAAGAAGAATTGGCACTAGTAAGAATGACCACCATTGAGGATGCTTATCAATTTTCCTTAAAAGTTGAAGAATTACTTCACAAAAAGTTTGAAACCAAACAAAGAGGTGGAGGCTGTGATGGAAGGTCTAGTAAATGGCCATATGGAGGTCGAAGGGGAGATCAAAGGAATGATGAATGATCCAGTACTAGTCAAGATCATAAAAGAGATGACTCATATCAACCTCGTGATTAGAATAGTTGAGATCGAAGAGGAAAAGGAAAATTTGGATAAGGAGTAGGAAGAGGAGGTTTCAGAGGAACCTATTTTCAAATCAAGGAAGAACATAGGGATTATGAGTGCCCTCAACATCAAGGAAGTTCTAAATATTCCTAAAGGAAATGCATAGGTTTCCCATGTAGATGAAGACACTCGATCTTCATAGTTTGAAGATGCTAAAAGGGGTGAGTCCCTTTTTGTTAGAAGAACCTTGTTGAATGAGGATAAAGAACTAGACCAATGAAAGAATTTGTTTCGAGCTTGTTGTAAGTGTGAAGGTAAGGTCTATAATGTTATCATTGATGGAGGTAGCACTGACAATCTTGTTTCAGAGGAAATGGTCACTAAGTTACCATTGGAAAGGATAAGACATCCAAATCCACATCAAATTGAATGGTTGCAGAAGGACCAAAGGGCTTTGGTCAATGAGCAATGTCTAAGAAAGTTTAATATCGGTGATTATAAGGATGAGGTTTTGTGTGAAATCATACCTATACACTTCTGTTACATGTTGTTAGGTAGAATGTCACATTTTTGATCGATGAGCAATGCATGATGGAGATGCTAAGACCTATTCTTTGACAAAGGATGACATTCATCATAAGTTAAAGCCCCTAAAGGCTATAGGAGAAAAGGTATGTAGTAACACATGATTTTTTTTGGTTGATGGAAGAAAATTCCTAGAAGGTATGAGACATGAGCATATGTGTTTTGTATTAATCCCTAGAGCTAATAAAGAAAGTGATAGTGATGTACCTGTAGAAGTTTCAGATTTGTTGAAAGAGTTTTATGGTATTATTTTTTATAATGTACCTAAAGGTTTTCCTTTAGTAAGGAAGATTAGTCACTAGACGGATTTGATTCCTGGAGATAGTTTGCAAAATAAGATAGCCCATTGAATGACTCCAACATAAAATGAAAAATTAAACAGACAAGTGCAAGAGAAGTTATGAAAAGGATTGATTAGGGAGAGTTTGATTCTATGTGCAGTACCTATAGTGTTAGCACCAAAGACAAATGAGGAATGGAGAATGTGTATAGATTCTAGAGCCATAAAAAATATCACTATCAATTATAGGTTTCCCTTGCCAAGGATGGATGACACCATGGATTGTTTGAGTGGAGTTGATTACTTCACAAAGATAGATCTGAAGAGTGTTTATCACCAGATCCAAATTAGAGAAGGAGATGAATGTAAGACAACCCTCAATACCAAAGAAGGTTTGTACAAGTGGTTATTCATGCTTTTTGGGATAACCAACACATCGAGCACTTTCATGTGGCTCATGAATGAGGTATTGAAAGAATTTTTGGGATTGTATAATCACAATTTCTTCAATTCATCTATCCACTCTCAATCTATTTTGCACTGACATGAGGGCTTGAAATAGATAATATTAAACTAACTTCTACTCCTACTCCTACTATAGAAAATTAAAATGTATAAATAAAGTTTTGTGAAATATTGTTTTTGAATATATATGATCAACTTGCCTTCTTCTTATTGGGCAATGGATTCAAGAATGTAAGATGATATGTGTCCTCCTTCTAGCTGAAACTCGAATTGTTTGGCCTTTAGATAGTTATACCTAGTATAAACATGCAAGATTGTATTTACCAATCTCTTCTTATTAATCCCAATTATTTTTCCAAGTTATTGTGATTGACTTAAAATAATTTAATCCTTCCTTGAAGGAACCAATTAAATGAACCACACAAAAATGACAAATTTTTCTTGATAAATAAAATATATACTTGATACATTGATTTAAATAACAAGGAAATACCTAACTAGAGAAAAAAATATAACATTCATCAATTAATCTCAACAAACAATTGAAAAAAAAAATTGGCCACTAATTATATCTTCATTCTATTGATCTTAAAAAATATTTTACAATATGTACCCATAGTTCCCTTTTTCTACTAACTCCCTCACTGACCCCCTTGATATTGGAGGATTGAACGGTATGAGATAGGTGGAATAATCATTGCCACTGTCAATATAAATGCCTTACAGTCTATACTATAGTCCTTCCCTATAATGTCAAGACTATCATGAGGTGGCAATGTAATATATTTACCATTCTCCTTCTTCCCGCTATACCACTTGTCTTTATTTTTGTCTCTATAGGAATATAGGTTAAGCAACCTTACACTACTAACCTGCACATCGTCCTTTACCCCATCATGGGATAATGGGTTACCTTTAGTAGCTAAGTGAAAGGCTCATTGGCATACTGCAGTGTCAAAGTTTACTTTCTATGAGGCTACAGGTTACCCTTATAGTTAAGTGTTTCCTTACTACTACCTTGTACTCCTTATTTCACTATCGTGGTATAGTAGTACACATTCTTGTTGCATCTTATGTCTCATGAACTCTTGTATACTTATTTTGAGCACTATGGTATTGTAGGAAAGGTTTATATTTCTCTCTTTTCCCTCGAAGCCCACCAATGACCTTTAGAATTGAGAAGATGCCCCAGTGGGAGTGCAACAATGAATTTTTATATATTTTATGGTGGATTCATGGTTTTATATCATGGATAAAATAGTTTAGATATCATTCTGTTTAGATGATTGGACAATTTTCTAATCTTTGAAGCTTTTTAGATCTTTGGTTTTTGCTTTTCAATGTCAGTCAAACCTAAAGATTTATCATCTTTACTTTTATAGTGAGTAAGTTCAGGAAAGTAAGGAAATTTTAATAAACAACAAAAGGATCAAGGCTCCACCTATTGGGCTCAAGGTTTGCTAAAGTGATAAAATTAGGAAAATTTAGGAGGTTCTAATAGTGGATCCACTTGGGGATGAATGGCTACTAGTCATTGCAAGAATCCAAAGTTGATCTCTATGATGCATACCAAACTAAAATGGGAAAACCTAAATTACTATGCGTGGATTTTGATCTTCTTTCAAGAAAAGAAGTGTTTCAAGAATTGTCCATGCACTAGAAATTCCTTATTTTCATGTATCATATTCTGTAGATAGTATGAATCCTCCCAAAATTTATTTGTGATGATGAATGGTCCCAACATAAGGCTTCAAACATGCCATGTTTTCCCTTGTCTTGATTTCTAGCTTTCCACATGAGAACCATGTCATCAATTTGAATTTTTATATTTTTGGCTCTCTTTTCAAATAAATACTTCATATTTTGCTACATTTTCTTATTTTTTTGTGCTTGAATTCAAAGCTCATCTAGTTCTGCTAACTACTCCATCCTTTCTTCCATAGGTTTAGGGATATTCATATCCTCCTCTAATATGAATTTGTAAATAGGAAAACTATTATGTATTGGTATTCTTGCTTGAGCTCCATACACTAGTTTGAAGGGAGATTTTCAAATAGCCTTTTTCACTATGATCCTATCTTCCCATAATTCTAGTTTCAGTTTTGAATCCCAAGATGTCTTGTTATTATCAAGCATCCTTCTAATTATCTTTATAATGCTCTTATTGCTATATTTAGGTTTCCCATTAGCTTGAGGATGATACAAAGAATCATAATAGATCACTATGCCATAGGATTCACAAAATTTCTTGAATTAATTAGATATAAAGCACATCCCATTATCTATGATTAACCTGACAGGGGCTCCAAACCTTTTGATGAAGTTTTCTAGCAGTAAGTTGATCACCACTTTACTTGTAGCTTGCATGGTTGGGATTTCTTCAATCCATTTGGTAAAGTAGTCTGTTGCTACAAGTATCCATCTATGTCCCCCACATCACTTAATCACTATATCCCCTATGAAGTCAATACCCCATTTGTAAAAGGGTGCTTCAATATACATGGGCCTTAAAGGAAAATCCCCTTGATATTTCAATTTACCAGAGAATTTTTGACATGCTTCACACTTCCTTACATACCTATGAGCATTTGTAAAGATCTTGGCCTAGTAGTAACTAGCTCTTAGTATTTTATGTACAATGGTCTTTGTTGAAAAGTGACCTCCACATACACCTTAATGCATTGCTTTCAAGGTTTTTTCTGCTTATCCTTCATCTAAACATAACAATAGGATGCCATCCTTTATTTTCTAAAATAGATCACCATTTACAAAAATATACTTTGATACTTGGAGTTTCATTGTTATCTTATGATTATAATTCATATTGCCAAGGAACTTCATATTTTTGAGTTAATGTGCTATATTTGTATACCAATGTGTGTGTTCAATGCTTGATATCAAATCCTTATGTTCCTCAATTTTACACACTTGAGAAGCTTCCAAATTAGATTTTTCCATAAATTTTTCTAGACCTTTCCATCTCACAATTTTAATATTTAGATATCAATGTTGAACTCTTGAGTACTATTTATCCACCTACAGCTCCTTCCTATGACTTTAGTCTACACAAAGACATCTTTATTGACACAAATAAATCTATGGTTTCAGATGTCATACAATCAACTTGTTCCTCTTTCTTCAACACAAATAAATCTATGGCTTCAGATGTCCAATCAACTTGTTCCCCTTTCTTCAATTTTTTTTATGTAGGTTTTATAATTTTAGAAAAATTTGAGATAAATCTTATAAAAAAGTTGATTTTTCTAAAGGAGGATTCAATGGCCTTCACTGCTTTAGGAATAGGAATCTTATCAATGGCCTCAACTTTCTCTAGATCAATTATGAATCCTTCCCTACAAACTATGTGACCTAGTAATTTCCCTTTGGTTACAGTAAAGTGAAACTTTTTGGGATTCAGAGATATACCATATTCAATTGTTTTGATAAATATCTTCTCCAAATGTAAGCTATGGTCTTTTCCTCTTTTTGAATATGCTATTAGGTCATCTTGATAAACAACCATTATGATGTTAATTATATTTGTAAAATGTCATAACCCCTATTTTTATGGTTTGTATTTTACAATGTTTGATTCAATTAATTGGTGGTGAAATGAAAGTGCAATGAAAAAAAATGAATTAATTATATTTTAATTAGAGAATTCATTTTTCAATTAATTGATAATGCTTTGTTATATAGGATAATTATTTTGGAATGAACATTTAATTTGCAATTAAATGATATTTCTTTATTATTCAATTAGAATAAATATTTCTTTTTGAATGGTATTAAGTACTTAGTGTGCAACTAAAATAGAATTTCCTTATTCTTATTTATCAAGGATAAATATCATGCATGAAAATAAATTTTATCATTATTATTATTATTATCAAGATTAGGTATTGGGAAAACTAGAAGAAATCTTTAAAAAGAGGAGATGAGAATAACAAAAACACAATAAAAGATTTTCTTGATCTTTATTTCTCTGTAAGAGCTATAACTGAAAATGGTGTTCTAGGTAGAAGTATTTTGGAGTACGGTAGATTAAAATTGGTTGCAAGAAGAGGGGAAATACAAAAAAAGGAGAAATAACAAGAAGAAAATTCTAGAAAGATTGATTTCCAGGGAAAGCAAGAATGGGAGAAAAGAAGAAATAGAAGAAAAGCTCAAACGGAAGGAAATTTCCAATTTTCTTTTCAATCCTTTTCATTGCATTTTCATTTCACCACCAATTAATTTAATCAAACATTGTAAAATATGAACCATAAAAATAAGGTTTGTGACATAAAAGCTACATTCATCACCCTTTGGATAGTAGCACCGATGTTTGTAAGGGAAAATGTAATTCTCACATACACATAAGTCCCCCATGGTGTAGTAAAGGAAGTCTTATACCTTTCTAATTTCTTAAGCTTGACCTAGCTATAGCCTGAGAACCCATACATAATGGATAATAGCTCACATCCAATCACTCTTTGCAACATTACTTCCATATTGGGGAGTGGGTAATTATCTTTAAGTGATGAAACATTTATATTGTGGAAATTTGCATATAGGCTTATATCTCCATTCTTTTTTCTCACTGGTACATTTTGGGAGCCAACATAGGATTTATGGGTCTCTGCTTCGGTCCAAGAGGTTTGGCATCCAGTTTCAAGGGAATCTCATGCTAGAATAAATATTCCCTATAAGCCTAAAGGTCATCATATGACCTTGAAAATACATGATTATAGTTTCTCAATAAGATTATGAACATTTAACTTACTTTTGGACTAATCTTCTTACCTATATATACTTTCTTTGGGGAAATTTTAGTCCCAAGGTTTATTTCCTCAAGATCCTCTATGTTAAGTAGTTCCTGCTTCAAGAGGGACTAGTCATTTCCATCAAAAACTCTTTGTAGGGCTAGTAAGCCCTTAGGGATCTTGTTTGTTCTCAATTGTACCACTTCCTAACCAAAGACAGTATCTTTACTATCCACCTTTTCTATGAGAGAATGAAATTCTATCTATTGGGATTCCTATTGGTCTATACACTAGAGAAATCTTATTAAATCTTTATCATCATTAAACACTTTCCAGTTATATACATTTTTAGGGATAAAAGGTCTAGTTTTGAACTCTACCTCTAAAATTCCTACAAATATATCACCATCCTTTTTCAAGGAAACATTAGCAAGAAAATCTACCATCATTTTTTTTTACTTTTCTATCCATTCAATAGAGAATGTATCAAAGAATTCAATAGTATCCCACACATCATGCCTGTATCATTTGAGTCTTTTGTTTTTTTTTTTTTTAAGCATACCTAGCTCTAACTTGTGAGACAACAAGCTTAGAATCTCCATATACTACTAGTAGTTTGATCCCATATCTAGTGGCAATATTTATTCCAAGTAACAATGCCTCATACTATGCTATATAGTTAGTGCATTCAAATGATAGAAAAAAATGAGTATTTGAATGTCTTACCACTAGGTGCAATAAAGACCACTCCTAATCCATTTTGTTTCTTGCTACAAGAACCATCAAAGTATAACTGCTAGATACCAGACTCATCTCTTTGGGTTGGATTTCTGATCAGGTCACTCTTTTGCAACTGGGGTTGTGCATGCTCAATTCTAAAACTTACCAAACCTACATCACAAAAGAAGTTCATATGATTAGGATCAATGTATTCCACTACTTGATCTGATCGTGGTTCTCTTTAAAAGTTAACTTATTTCCTATTATTGGGTATGGTTGTATATGATAGGTCCAATTTTACATTCCCTCCAACTATAGTAATCTATTGTCTTGATAATAGCATGCGATAATAGGGTGGAGTGTCAACCACAATAATATGAGCTCTATTTGTAGCTTCAGGATAGGTAGCTAATTTTGACTCTACATCCCATATAACAACAATAATAGGGACAATCTATTATCCATAGCATAAAATTTTCCATAGGTAGTATCAACCCATAAGCCCAACTCTTTCATAACTACCATAGGTGTAATGTTAATTGCTGCCCCTAAAGCAATCATGAAAGTTTTTTCCAATTTATTGTTTATAAGAAGGGTGGTGTAGAAAGGAAACACATGAGATGGATTTTTTGTCAAAGTGGTTCCTAAGTATATCTCATGAGTATGAATAGTTTCCCCCTTTACATTGTTAATGTGCCCCTCATTCTTCTCCACCCCATTCTTCTTTTTATTTTGGATTCTAGGCTTATTAGACACATTTGAAATTAATTTTATTACACTATCCCTATACTCATCAACCTTCATCATTTCCAATAAGGGTATTAACATCTTGATTTGGGATAAAGTTGGTGCCATGTTGAAATATGGTGTGTTTGCTTCTTCTTTACTTGGTTCTACCTTAGAAGGTCATTTTTCCTCCAGATGTTGTTTAGGGTTTCTCCCTACTTTGTTTTACTCATTTTGTGCTATTTATTTGGGTTCATTCTTTTGAATCAACTCCTAAAAATTCTTCTTCTCCTTATTCTTCTAATTTACTGCGGCTACCCTTTTATATTTTTGTTGGTCCTTCAAAAATAGACCCCCAAGTGTCCCTTGATCTAGGTTCACAGTCTTGTTTCTAAGGTTGTGATTGCTCTTGGATTGTGCCATAGTGATGCAGGAGCATCCAGGTCGTATGAAGAATATTGCTTCAATTTGTGATTGATTTTTTCTCAATAAGGGTTAATCTATTTAAGTTTACCAAGTATGGCAGTTGGGCTTTACACCTTGCATTTACACCTTGGTTTCACCTGACATTCTATGCTTCAATGGACTATCTCATCGACATGACATGGTGACTTTGATGGTAACTTATCGCATGTCCCTTTGATGTGTCAATAGCATTAGCAACAACAGTGAATGGGTGCGAAGAAGTTGCATCGACAAGAGGTTCTCTTATCGACAAAATGGCATTCAATGTTCCTTCGAGAGCTCGATGAACTATAGAAATTACTAATGAATGGAATTAGATACACTTGAGAGTATTGATAGGATAGAAATACAAGTCCCTTTGATGGAGTGATAAGGTGTATACTGAGGTGGTGATGATGCTTCAGGCTAACAAAAATACCCATCCTTTCAATGGGTTGATAACGTGATGAAGACATTTCGATAAAGCTTCATCAAGGAGACCTGGGCACATCGAGTTGATAGGATTTGAAGTCCCCTCAATGCCATGATGGTGGGAAGGTGGAAAAAGACATGTGTTGGTCAAAGGTGATGAACGAATGAGTTGGGCGGAGATATATGGAACAATATTACTTGTTGATTCCACATTGTTGTTGTTGATCAACACAATCATTGGCTAGATGAATTCAAGCATGAAGATGATGAACTATTGTGGATGAATAAGAATGAATGGTACTAATAATGAGATAGTTAAGTGGGAGATCTAGATGCTCATTGGATGACAAGGCAGTAGTACAACAACATGGAGACAAATAATGTAGTGAAGTGAATTTGACATGAATGAGGAGATATATAAATTGAGATAGAGAGAGATAGAGAAGGGGGCGAAAGGAGGAGGAAGAGTGTGAGATAGTGAAGCAAATTTTGAATGCTCGAGCTACATATTTGAATGATTGGATCTAATGATTCTGTAATAAAAAAATCCCATGTAATAATGTGATTTGTTTTTTATTTTATAACCAATAAATTATATCTATTCTTCTCACATTTTTTCTATGCAAACCCGTGTGTTGTGGTTTGGTTTCATTTGTAAGGGGAGTACCCTTCATCAAGAATTTATTAGAGCTAGGTTCTTGTGAGTCTTTAAATAGACCATCAAATGTGAGGTGGTTTGCAGTAGGACGTATGAGTGTCGGTTGAGTTAAAAATGCCTCCTAGATGTGCCCAATATGGTAGAGGTAGAAGCAGAGGTGATGGAGAAAAGATCCTCCTAGAGATGAAATTAGAGCACTCAAAAGGAAATTAGAAAATTTGTAGGAAGAGGTTTATAGGAGATATGTGTATCAGGAAGGAGATGACAATGAAGATAAAACTAAAGATGAAATTGAAGAAGAAGAATAGGATCAAGTGGATCCTAGAGAACTGAGATTGTTGAGATCAATATCTAGCCTTGGAAAGAAACCTAAAATGGAGGTTTCAACTTTTAGTGGGAGTCTGAATCCTAGAATTGATCGATTAGATCAATGATATGGAGGAATTTTTTGATTTTGACAAGGTTGAAGACCCTCACTGAGTAAGGTATTCTAAGACAAAGTTAAAGGGCCATGCAAGCATATGGTGGATTGAGATCTAGGATGAAAGAGGAAAACAAGGGAAATAGAATATTTCCATATGGAATAGAATGATGGAAAAACTGAAGAAACAATTTATTCCAGTTGATTATGAGTTGGATCTACTCAAGAAGATTTAGAGCTTGAGACAAGTAATCAGGATGGTGAAAGAATATATGGAAGAATTTCACAAGGTCATGATTCAAATAATAAATTTTGAGGAAAATAAGGAGAAATTTTCTTGTTATAATAATAGGCTAAAGCCTAGAATATAGGCAGAATTAGCACTGGTAAGAATGAACACCATTGATGATGCTTATCATTTTTTCTTAAAAGTTGAAGAACAAATTAAAACAAGGTTTGAAAGAAAACAAAGAGGTGGAGGCCATGGTGGAAGGTTTGGTAAATGGCCATATGGAGGTCAAAGTGGACATAAAATGAAGTTAGAAGGATCCAATACTAGTCAAGATCATAAAAGAGATGACTCATATCAGCCTCATGATCAGAATAGTGGAGACCAAAGAGGCAAAGGAAGATCTAGATGAGGACCAGAAAGAGGAGGTTTTAGAGAAACCTATTTTCAATGTAGGGAAGAAGGACAAGTCTTATGAGTGCCCTCAACATCAAGGAAGTTCTAACAAAAGACCTAAAGGAAATCTATGGGTTGCCCATGTGGATGAAGATGCTCGATCTTCACAGTCTAAAGATGCTAAAAGAGGTGGGTCCCTTGTTGTTAGAAGATCCTTGTTGAATGAGGAGAGGGAACTAGACCAACAAAAGAATTTGTTTCACACTTTCTATAAGTGTGAAGGTAAGGTCTACAATGTTATCATTTATGGAGGTAGCACTGGAAATCTTGTGTAAGAGGAAATGGTCACTAAGTTACAGTTGGAAATGAATTTTTATGTGATATCATACCTATGGACATTTGTCACATGTTTTTAGGTATACCATGGAAGTTTGATTGACGAGCGGTGCATGATGGACATGGTAACACCTACTCTTTGACCAAGGATGGTGTTTGTCATAAGTTAAATCCCTTGAAGGGATGAGGAGAAAAGGTATGCACTAATGCATGAATTTGTTTTGTTGATGGAAGAAAATTCCTAGAAGGTATGAGACATGAGTGTATGTGTTTTGCATTAATCCCTAGAGCTAATAAAGAAGGTGATAGTGATGTACCTGTAGATGTTTCATATTTGATGAAATAGTCTTAGGGTATTTTTTTTGATAATGTACCTGAAGGTTTTCCTCTACTTTGGTAGGGAAGATTAGTCACCAGATGGATTTGATTCCTAGAGTTAGTTTTCCAAATAAGGCAGCCCATCGAGTGACTCGAATAGAAAATGAAGAATTGAACAAACAAGTGCAAGAGATGTTGCAGAAAGGATTGATTAAGGAGAGTTTGATTTCTTGTGTAGTACTTGTGGTGTGTGCATGAAAGAAGGATGAGGAATGGTAGTTCTGTATAGACTCTAGAGCCATAAAAAAGATCACTATCAAGTATAGGTTTCCCTTGCCAAGGATGGATGACATCATGTATTGTGTAAGTGGAGTTGAGTACTTCCCGAAGATAGATCTGAAGAGTGGTTATCACCAGATCCAAATTAGAGGAGACAAATGGAAGACAACCTTCAAAACCAAAGAAGGTTTGTACGAGTGGTTAGTCATTCCTTTTGGGATAACCAACACATTGAGCACATTCATGTGGCTCATGAATGAGGTATTTAAAGAATTTATGGGTATATTTGTGATTGTTTATTTGGATGAAATTTTAATTTTTAGTAAGACACTTGATGAGCATCTAATGCATATCTAATTTTTTTTGAGAAGATGAGGGAATAAAATTTGTTAATCAACTTGAATAAGTTTAGTTTTGTGAAATGTGAGTTGGGATACCTATGATTTGTGATCTCAATAAAGGGTCTTAAGATGGATCCAAAGAAGGTGAGAGCTATGATTGAATGGCCTACACCAAGGAGTGCTATAGAGGTAAGTGTAGACACCTAAAAATGTCCTCTTGCGATACCTTGTCACAACATCACATCATTTAGGCACTTTGTAGCATGTTTTTCCCTAGGTACACCCATGTCATCATCTAATTAGTTAAATAAATATTCTTTATTTGACTAATTTCATTTATTCCCTTCCTATGCATAATCCATCCATTCCTCTAATCTTAATTAAATAATTTATATTATTTAATTAATTAAATCATTTCTATTCATGTTAATTAGATAATTTATATTATTTAATTAATGAAATCATAAATCCAACATTAGTTAAATAAATCAAATATTTATTTAATTAATAAAATCTAAAAAAGATCTTCTCGCTTTCTTGCCAAAATTGAAACTCATGTGTATCTAATTTATTTATTTAATTAGATAATTCACCAATTATCCTTCTCGTCCTTTTCAAGATTTATTTCCTTTAAAATAGGAAATGAAATCTTTCTATCTTTTTTGACATCTTATCTCATCTCATTATATTTCCTCTTTTTTCAAAAATCAAATCCTTACTAAATCTTGTCAATTCTTATATTTTTCAACATCACGGCTCTATAAATACAACCTCTTATAATCCATTTAGGAGGTTGATTCATCTAGCATCCAAACTCTATCAAAATCAGTCTTCCATCTCTATCTATCATTCTCTCCATTTGTCATTTTCATCATCAAGTCATTATGCTACAGAAATGAGCATCTAACATTCCTCCATTGTCAACCCTTCAAAATCTTGCATTCTCATGTAGGTGGAGAAGAGCAATGGAGATAAATTGAGTTAGCATAGAGATTGGTTTTCATTTGTGCTTCTTATTGTGATTTTCATGTTGTTTCATACTCTATTGTGCTTGATAGGATTTAATAAGTTTATTGCTTTCAACATCACCATGGTTGATTGAATTTCCTATCTACATTGGTGAACCTGATGTGAACATGCTCCAAGGATCTAATCATTAGTAAATGCAGGTTTTGTTTGTTACAAAAATTTGCATGTTTTAACCCTCGTTCTATCAAGATTTGGGATTGAATTGTTGAAATATTTGAAGTGATTTTGGCAGATTGAACCACATAAAAAATTGGGTTTTGAAAATGGATTTTAAATCATATATGTCTCATGGCTTGCATGTCTATTCTAAGCATTATTTTTCTTTTTTTTTTAAAGCCTAATGGGCTGACCTTAGTCAATAATCACAATAGCCTTACCTCTATCAAATCCTTGATTCGACCTATGCTTAGCCAAGCCTTCCTCAAAACCTTCATTGGCTTCCCTTAACATCCTTGACATACTCATTATTCTTTGCCAACCTCTATTAAAGCTCATTCGACGCTTTTCCTTCACCACTTCCAATGAGCACATCACCACCCTTTGTTCGCAGATGCCACTTCTCATAGGCCAAACCATCCTTTACATCCTCTTACCATTTAGGAAATTGAAAAGTTCTAGAGCATTCTTAGGAAGTCCTCCATTTTCAAACATAGCTAGTTTTCACCACTCTCCTGACTTCTTTAGCCAAACTGTCGAAACTATCGTTCACCCTCATTTGCAGCCTTTGTTTCCACCCACTGTCAAATTCCTAAAGATTATTTTGAATTCTTGAAGTTCTTTCCATCCGTATTTCTCTATTTAGCATCTTGGTCCTACAAAATTGATAGGCTTCTTGCTGGGTTCTTAGTCAAGGTTTTGACATTGATAAGACGACATAATAGAAATTAAAATTGATAATTATTGGTCGACACCACATCTTATTTTGGCTTACTGTGCTATAGGTTTTAGCACTATGATACCAACTGTGGCCATCATTGGTGCCTTTAACAAAAAAACCCCTATAGTTTATTACCATCGTCATTTTTTTGCATTGTAGCTTTCAACAATCTAAGCACACAAAACAAAACAAACAAACAAAGAAAACTCCCCCAACACATGGACATAGAACGAAGGTCTGACGGGTAGCTCAGGGAAACAGTTGCTCTTGCAAAACCAAAAAGCGATAATGATTAATACACTCATTTCCCCACACGTGTGGTGCTGAGGTGTTAAACTAGGTGCCTTTAACTCGTTCCAAAGCTCTCATTTCAGCGCAGGAAGGTTCATGACTAGTCTTCTACAACATACGTCATCCTCTCATCAATATCGGCTCTATCTTTCTAGCATTAATATATGATTGATCATATATTAAATTGTGGATCCATCATATCCTTGGGCCGACAATATAACACCAGCGGTCAGCAACACATTGAACAAATCAGTATTTCATTAGAGATTTTCATTGGCAGACTTTTTTTTTCTAATTGGTAGGGTACATCACTGGTCCATCATACACAATCCATCCTTAGATCCTTCTTGTACAGATCGGGCTACATTTTTTCAAGTCAGCGCACATCCACAATTTGTGTCATCATTGTTCGCCATACTCTAAATCCGCATGGTTCATACCCAGTCCACTACCATCTTCCATAAGGCATATCGATCTGGGAAAATCATTCTTTGTCTTTGGCATATTTATTCTCCTTGTACTTGGCATCAAGTTAGCAAGGCTTTTGATTAGTGTTTCTTCATTGCATCGGCCATTTCTACTCTCTCCATCGGCGGTTTGAATGGTCTATGACACGATCTACTGAAGACATTTTGACTCTTTGTAACAAATGCCATGCAATATCTGATTAGCGATTTCTCAGATCAGTTTTAGCATTAGTTTAGTTTTTTTATTTTGATTTTAGTTTTAGCATTACTTTAGTTTTTTTTTCCTTTTTCCTTTTTTTTAAGTATTAATTTAGATTTAATTTAAGATTTTTAGTTTAATTTAGATTTAAACTTTTTAGATTTAATTTTTTTAATATTTTAGTTAGATTTAATTTAGATTTTAACTTAGGATTTAAACTAGATTTAATTTTTATTACTATTTTTAATTAGAATTAACCTTAATTTAGATTTAATCTGTTAGATTTAATTTTAAATTTAGATTATTACCAATCTAATTAAGCTTTTTCTAATTTAATTTAGATCTAAACTAGATTGTAGATTTAGATTTACTTTTTCATTTTAATTTTAGAATTAATTTTGATATAGATTTAGATTTAATTTTTAGATTTTAGATTTAACTTTAGTTGTAGATTTTAATTTTAAATTTAATTTTTCATTTAGATTTAAATGAATTTTAGATTCTACTTTTTAATTTAGTTAGATTAAATTTCTAGTTTAACTTAGATTTTTTTTTTTTGGTAACCTTTTAATTTAGTGAAAATTTCTAATTTTTAATTTCATTTATATTTTTAATAGATTGTATGTTTTGACCTAATCTCACTTTTGTTTGCACGTTGTGTTTCTTCTTGTCTTGGTGACTTGTTAGTGAATCATACGGCACTGGAAAAACATGGGCATCAGTCACACACATCAAATTGGAAAGTAAAAATAATCAGGTGCACACATTGCATTTTTAATCTCTTAATCTTGTTTGTCACACATTTCAAATTGGGGGCATAAAATCAATCTTGTTTGATCACATATTTGAAATTGGGCTTAAATTTTTTTTGTCTTCAATGACACATCTTGATTTGGGGTTAAAAAGAACAAGTGCTTGAATTGTTTTACACACATTTCAATTTTCTAAGGGAAATTAATCACTACGAGTGTGAATCAAGTGTATGTGTGCATTAACACCTCAGTTAGTTTGCTTTTGGAAAACCCTTCATAGGAGGCATGCTAGGGGATTTCATCACCCCTAGGGATGACCTCAATCGAAGTGTGAATCGAAAGACACGCTTGTTTGGGAGTTAAAATCTTGTCACTCTGAGCTAAGCCCCAAAGAACTTTATCCCTTTGGGAAGTGAAGGTGAAGGGTGGGTTACCCCTTTCTCCTGGTTGTGTGGCAGGATTTTTCTTTCAAATCATCCTTAGTCAACCTTGTGCAGACTAGTTTGAGACCTAATTGGACATACCCCACTTGACTAGTCATAGGGCTTGTTGATGTGTCTTCCATGTGTGCTTGTTTAATAATCATCATTACATTCTTCAAATTTCAAAATTCAAACTTTCTTATGTGTCTTGTGTGAGTGATTTATGTGTGTACATGTGTGATCATTCATTTAAACATTTCCAAACCAAGCTAAACACCAAATACATAAAGACAAGAAACTCTACACCTTCTTCCAACACATTCACATCCTATCCATTTCATCCTAATCAATCAAGTCATCCAATCTTGTCATTCCACATCATATCCTAATCATCATCATGCCTTTAATCCAATCAACTTCATTTTACACCATGCCAACATTAGAAGACTTAGTACCACAATTCCAAGACCTCATCCAATCACTTTATTAGGCACCACAACCCTTAAACAAACAAATAATTCAAGGAATCCATGACATGATCTAGAAACTTCAAACAATCCAATCACCTCAAATGCAACATCTCATAGCGCAAGCCCAATATCCCATATCCACTCGTCAAACCCAACAAACACATCATCCTTAATTCATTCAACACCAATCAATTCCACCTGATTCCTATCTGGAATCTCCCTTGATTCCATATCAATCTAATCCATCCACCTATCAAAAAAATTCCATATCACCTTATCACACATCCATCCATAATAATTCCACATCACCTTATCCCACCTCTTTCCATGTCAATCCTACATCATCCCATCAATTCATCCCACAACAAGCACATGTGATCCAAATTACACCTTGGCAACAAAGTCAAGAGCCTTTCAATTCTCATGTTCCATTTGATAAGGGGAATATCAATCTAGGTCATGCACTCTTATCACCATCCAATAAAATGCCTATCCATAAGCCACCATGTCTGATTCCTAATTCATTGGCCTCTTTATGTTATAACCAATCAAACTATTCATTACTCTCACCATCATCTAATCCTCCATCAAATCAATGTCCTACATTTAGATATTTAAAAAAGAAATTGATGACATTACCTAAATCCACCCATCCACCCATAAAGGATGTGACCCAAGGGCTACAAGCAAGGAATCAATTGTCACCATTTCATTCAACACATATACTAGAACATACAAAAGAGTCTTCAAACATCATGCCAAGTCATTCAAGTCAACCATGTCATCCACAACACCTTGAGCCAATTCAAGAGTCTCCCATCGTAAGTCCAAGTCACCCTCTTTCATGCTCCCATGTTGTTGACCATCAAGAACATGTCAAGTCTCTCCAAGAGTCATCACCTTCCACTTCCATTCAAGCAACCCAAGAGTTATATCAAGAGTATACTCCCAAGCATGTGGAAACATCAATCCCTAGTCCTAATCAAGATAAAATCATTTTCATCCAACCTATCCATAATCTATATCATTTTTATGATCAAGATGATATCCATAATGATGAAGAGCCTATCCATGAGCAACTTGATCCTATACCCATCCATGAGAAAGATACTCTAAATTCACCTCTACCTAGTCCTATCCATGATCCATCAACATTCACTTCTCTTGATGAGACAAGTGCCTCCCAAGTACACATAGAAGATCAAACAAATATTTTGGATCTAAGTGAACACAATGCTAATCAAGATCCTAATGATCCTCCATCACCCACTATGGACCCCATTGCAAGTCCTCCATCATATCCTATTGGTCTTTCCACCCTCATTCATGAATGTTCCTCCTTGGAACAACAACAACCATTAACTTATCCATCCAATAAGGAACTCATGTCTAGTGTTTCACCCACACCTAGTCCCATTGTCCATTGCACACTCCAAAATATGAACCATCAAGGTAAAGGTCTAGACCTTCATGAACAAGGAATTTTGGAGCCCATCCATGTCAAAGTCCCTTCACACTCATTTAGCCTTGGATATACACCCCAAGGACACCAATCTCAAGATGTTGTACTTCCTCCATGCCTCCTAAGTCCACTTTCCATCATAAAGCCTATCATACACCTGAAAAATATATTTCCATTCCACCACCATCATCCTAAAAATTTCAAAAGCATGTGACCATATACTTCCCTCCATCCACTCTACCACCATTGCTTCCAACTCCTAATATCCTTCCATACACTTTACCACCATTACTCCCAACACCTAATATCCCTACCATTCAATCCTCTTATCCATTTATCCATAAATCCTCTAAATATCTTAATCATGACCAATCAATGCACACATTGTCTAAATATAAAGCTTCCAATCATTCCACCAAACCCAAGGGATTCCAAAATAAAAATTAGGATGCCTCTACACATAAAGTCCAAAATTCTAATGGTCCTAATGCCTTAGCATACAATTGCGAAAATTCAAAGCCATGTACATATAAAAAGCTATATAAGCCCATACCTCCAAAAGAAAATTCTAAAAACAAAATAGTTTGGGTACCTAAGCAAAAAGAAATCAAGTCAAACAAGGCATCCACATCACAAAAATCCCAACCATCCCCTTCCATCGAAAATGCTCATTCCATTCAAAAATCTCAAATTCCTAACACCCACAAGCAAAATAACAATCATAAAAATACTAAGTCTATGTGGGTACCTAAATCACTAAATCACCCATCTCCTAAGAAAACATCTTTATTGCTTCCTAGACCTCGTACACATCAAAAGCTTCAACGTTTGTCACAGTGTGTGCAACCATTGGTCATGGTTCCCTTCCATTTCACAACAAATCCACATAACTCCTCCTCATCCTTCACTCATTATCCTACATATCTCCCTCACCATATTCCTATGGTCCATGCTTTTGGCTAAGCCTCCCCATTCATCTTTTTCATAAGTCCCATATAATCCCTATCATCTTCCCTACATAATCCGCATCATAACCCACCATCTACCTACTCCATCTCCCTTTCATGTCATCCCTTACCAACATCTATGAGCATAATGAAATTTGACATGGTCCATTAAATTACAACCATCCCTAGTGGGACTATCACCTTTCATGCAACTAGACACTTGAGTCCCTCCTATCCAAAAGTCAAAAAGTCAAAAATTAAAAAAAACATTAAAAAAAGAATAAAAACAAAAAAAAGTAAAGATAAATCCCTTCGTCCAATGGTGAAACCCTAGTAAACAAGCACCTTGGATAGGTACCATGATGAAATCTTGGAAAACATGCATCATGTGTGGGTTGATCTTCTATGTCACTTATACTTGGGGGCACAATGTCTTATCTATCCAACCTATCTTTTTCATGTCATATCATTTCCATCCTACTTACCATCTTACTCATCATACATACCTATCATATTGAGTCCACTTATCCACCCTTGTCCTTTTGATCTTGATGAATATATAGGGGAAAAAGGTTAAAACATGTTTTGGGTATCTCTTGACATACCTCATCCTATCTAAACCAATCATGCCATTATCTTGTTGTTATACATTTTGTCTAGAAAAATCCCAAGTTTTGTACCTAGAATGGGGCATGTTATTCCTATGCAACATAGTCTTTGGAGATCACATCCTTGCTCTCTTATGATGCATACATCCATACCATCCATCCATCTATTATGAGCCTTTTTCCCTTATCCACACCAACCTTGAACCTAGACTTGGTTTCCCCTTGTCATTGGTATCTAGCACAAAGGCTACTCAAATTTTCATCCTTTGACACCTCAAAACATTTCAAAAGTACAAAAAAAAACATTTCAAAAGTTCAAAAAAATCAAACATTTCAAAAAAGTCCAAAAAAATCAAAACATTTCAAAAAGCCAAAAAAAATCATAAAATGTCAAAAATCCAAGCAATAATCCAAATGCAAGTAATTCCTTAATCCATACCAATAAAGTCGATCAATCTTGTCAAATTATCCAATCACATCCTTTGTTCTTGATCCTAATCTTGTTGTAAACCCAATCAATCAAATTCAATTAGTCAATTATTAGTCATCCTTGTGTTGATCTAGGGATATGTAATTCCTCACAATGATAACACTATCATAATCAATCAAAATCAATCAATAAATCAATTACTCATTCGTTTACAGCTTGATAGAGGAAATACCTTGTTTGTATTTGTATCATTTGTGCATGCTTGCTTTATTGCTTGTGTGTTTTATCATTTTTTTTTCTTGCATTTGCATCAAATCTGACTTATTCCAGCTAATGTTCATATCTTGTATCTAGAAAAGGTTGTATTATGCTAGGGCATGAGACACATCATCACCTTGGTCCTTATATCTTGGTGCATAATGTCTAGTGCTAAATCAAACATCATGGTTGCTCACTTTCATTGCAGCATAAGGCATCCTTGACTTCTTATATCCATTCCTTCATCTTTAGTTCTTGACCCATCCCTTTCATTTCGAGAGCCTACCCATGTTTGTCCAACTTGCCTATCCTCTCGAGGGGGCATCATTGTCTTATCTTTCCTTCACCATACATACTTTATACCTTAGCTTCTTTGAAATGATGTTACTTGATGAAAATCTCATCATCTCGAGCATCATATCAAAGAGGGGAAAAATGTAGACACCTAAAAATGTCCTCTTATGATACCTTGTCACAACATCGCATCATTTAGGCACTTTGTAGCATGTTTTTCCCTAGGTACACCCATGTCATCATCTAATTAGTTAAATAAATCTTATTTATTTGACTAATTTCATTTATTCCCTTCCTATGCATAATCCATCCATTCCTCTAATGTTAATTAAATAATTTATATTATTTAATTAATTAAATCATTTCTATTCATGTTAATTAGATAATTTATATTATTTAATTAATGAAATCATAAATCCAACATTAGTTAAATAAATCAAATATTTATTTGATTAATAAACTCTAAAAAAGATCTCGCTTTCTTTCCAAAATTGAAACTCATGTGTATCTAATTTATTTATTTAATTAGATAATTCATCAATTATCCTTCTCATCCTTTTCAAGATTTATTTCCTTTAAAACAAGAAATGAAATATTTCTATCTTTTTTGATATCTTATCTCATCTTGTTGTATTTCCTCTTTTGTCAAAAATCAAATCCTTACTGAATCTTGTCAAATCTTATCTTCATCAACAACACGACTCTATAAATACACCCTCTAACAATCCATTTAGGAGGTTGATTCGTCTAGCATCCAGACTCTGTCAAAATCAGTCTTCCATCTCTATCTATCATTCTCTCCATTTTTCATTTTCATCATCAAGTCATTATGCTACAAGAATGAGCATCCAACATTCCTCCATTGCCAACCCTTCAAAATCTTGCATTCTCATGCAAGTGGAGAAGAGAAATGGAGATAAATCGAGTTAGCGTGCAGATCAGTTTGCATTTATGCTTCTTATTGTGGTTTTTTGTTGTTTTGTACTCTATTGTGCTTGATAGGATTTAATAAGTTTATTGTTTTCAACATCACCATAGCTGATTGAATTTCTCTATCTACAGTAAGATATTTTCATGGTTTAGCAAGTTTCTATAAGAAGTTTATCAAAGGTTTTAGTAGTATTTGTGCACTCCTAATGGAAACAATGAAAGGGGATAGAAATGAGTTCAAGTGGATTACATGAGAAGCAAAGAGTTTTGATTTGCTAAAGAAGAAAGTTATGGAGCAACTTGTTTAGGAACTTCCATATTTCAACAAATTATTTTAGGTAGACTACGATGCTAGTGACAATGCTATTGGAGGTTTTTTGATTCAAGTAGGTAAAACTATTTCTTATATTAGTGAAAATTTGAATGATGCAAAGAAGAAATATTGTGTTTATGATCAAGAGTTATATGTTGTAGTTTAGGATTTGAAGAAATGGAGACATTACTTTTTTCCAAAGGATTTTGTTGTATATATTGATCATCAGGATTTATAGTATTTAAATAGTCAAGGAAAGTTGAATTAAAGGCATTTAAAATGGGTTGAATTTATGCAAAGTTACACATTAGTTTTGAATCATAGGAGTGCAAGATAAAACAAAGTTGTAGATTCCTTGAGCAAGAGGTAGAATTTGTTAACAAAAATACAAGTAAAAGTTGTTGGTTTCAATGAATTTGAGAGTTTGTATCCTGAGGATCCTAATTTGGTAGAGGCTTGGAAATATTTCATGGAGCCTATCACTCTAGATAGGATGATATGGTTAGATTTTACAATCCAAGATGGTATGTTGTTTTGAAGGAACCAATTGTGCATTCCAAGGAGTTCCATGAGGGAGAACTTGATCAAGGAAAGGCATAGTGGTGGATTAGCTAGACATTTCAATTGGGATAAGATCATTGCTATTGCTGGTGAACATTACTATTGGCTATAGTTGCAATAGCATGTGAAGAAGTTTGTGCAGGGTTGTAGAGTATGTCAAATGGTGAAAGGAACAAGTCAAAATACTAGACTATATCAACCATTACCTGTACTAGAGAAGCCATAGGAGGACATCACCATGGATTTTTTTCTAAGTTTTTCAAGGACATAGCAAGGTCATGTCTCCATATTTGTGGTGGTAGAATTTTTTTTGAAGATGTCACACTTCATTCTATGTCATAAGACCAGTGATGTTCATGTTGCAAAATTATTTTTCAAAGAGGTGGTAAGACTACATGGTCTACCCAAGAGCATAGTTTTAGACTGAGATACCATGTTCATTGGGTTATTTTGGAGGATGTTGTGGAAGAATATGAAGACTGATTTGAAGTTTAGTTCAGAACATCATCCAGAGATTGATGAAAAAATGAAGGTGGTGAATATGAGTTTGGGTAACTTGTTGAGATGCTAAGTGTTAAACAAGACAACTAAGAGCAGGGAGGGTGAATCAATTTTCATAGATTTAAACATTAATTCATTCACCAGAACTAATCCTTAACACTACTTAAATGATTAAAGATTGAATACTATTGAAAAAATGCAAAACTATCACACAAACACAATAACACCAGATTTACGTGGAAAACCCAATAAGGGAAAAACCACAATGAGGATTAACTCACACTATAGAGAATATCAAAACCGATTACAAGAGGCTCACTACCTGAGAAACAAGGCTCAATGCAAAAACAAGGACTCACTATCTGGATTAGGACTCACTATCTAATAGGACTACAACTCAGAGGGCTCACTACCACAAAGATACAAAGAAGATAGAAGAGATATGTTATAGAGAGAAGACAATCTCAATGCAACAAAAAAATTCACCACAATTTACTCAACCACTTGTAGAAATGCATGGATGATAGAGTACACCTTCTCCTCACTACATCTAGAAGATCAAAATTTAGACTTCACATTAATCTTCCACACTAGTATCACACACACTCATTGATTTGCATCAATCTCACATATATATGGTCTATTTCTTTGCACTTATCTCTCTTTCCTCTATCTATACTTTTTCACCACTAACTCATCTTGTATTTATACCATCTTCAACTTTGAAACATATCCAAAGTCAACTATCCAAATTAAAATTCAAATTAGGTTGATGCCAAAACATCCTAGGGTGGAATTAGAATGAGGAAGACCCAAACACATGCTTCATGAGGACCCAAGTAGATCCAACAAGATAGTGTTTAACACAAGGTTGGCCAAACCGGTGTACAACACATAGAACAATTAAGCACAAACCTTCCAGATACCAAAATTATCTTTAATACAATCAAAACAACTCAAATCTAGAACTGAAATCCATAAAAATTTAACAAAGAGAAATCCAGACCAACAACTTCTCTCAAACCTCAACCAAAAACATAGAAAACCACAGTTCACAATTGGTGAACATAACTCACACTGTACAATGAATAAATAGAAAAAATATATATATGTAGCAGCTTCCAACAACCATGATTAGCATATCTGAACCACACAATCATAGGAGAAAATCCCAAAGCAAAACCCAGAGAAACCATTGAACACCTACAATCTTTCTTCAATAGAATTTTCTCAATATCCTCAACACTAATGACAACAACTAGTTGATAACCAACTGACTAGTAGAAATCAATGACAACACCTTCATTCTTTCCATTCTTTCAACAATCTCCCCCTTTGTCATTGATGGCAAAACATGATGTGAAAAACCATCAAAGACACTATACAAGCTCTGAATACACTTCTCAGGATTTTCTTTATGTTTCTCCCCCTTAGTAGATAAACTTTTATATTCTTCCTCTTTTTGTTTTTTTTCTTCTTCATCACATGCTTCCGCTCTTTTTTTCACATGCTTCCTCTCCTTTTTTCTTCACATGCTTCCTCTCCCCCTTTGAAATCAATGGAGAAGGAAAAAGATACTTTACATTGATTTCCCCTTTGTCATTAAAAATATAATACTCTCAATGACAACACCTGACACTACATGCTCCCCCTAAGAGGTAGCCACCAAAACATCAGTCCAACAGAAAGATAGATCCATAGATCCACTAGATTGATGCATCTCCATATGCATCTTATTTCAAAAAGGGAGCATCAATGACCCCTAACTTCTCCCAAAGATACTCAAAAGTATCTTTAAGAAGAACCTTCATAAATATATTAGCAACCTAATCCTTCATCCAAACATATTCAAGTTTTACTTCATTCTCCATTAACTTCTCTCTCAATAAATGATACCTGATAGATATATGCTTCCTCGTCAAGTTTATCATAGGGTTATTTGAAATGTTAATTGCATTTGTATTATCACAGAAGATAGAAATATGATCATCATACACCATTGTGATATCTTTCAATGTCTATTTCATCCACAGATGTTGTGTACAAAAAGATACAAAATCAATATACTCAACTTGAGTAGTAGACAAGGAGACTAAATATTACGTTTTACTAAACCATTCCACTAATGTGCAACCTAGAAAGAATTTACCACCACTTGTACTCTTTTTGTCATCTAGAAATCCAACCCAATCTGCATTTGTATAGGCTCTTAGAGTAAAGTTAGTATCTCTTGGATACCATAACTCATAATACAGAGTACCATTCAAATATTTAAATATCCTCTTAATAGCAGCAACATGTTTCTCTTTAGGATCTTCTTGAAATATAGCCACAAGAAAAACTAGATGTATTTTATATGGTCTAGTAGCTGTCAAATACAGTAGTCCACCAATCATAGATCTATACTTGCTTTGATCAGCCTTAGGTGACTCGTCATCTTTACCCAATTTGTAACCAGTCACCATAGGAGTACATACTGATTTGGAAGCATCCATCCCAACCTTCTTCAACATCTCTTTAGCATACTTAGAATGTGAAATAAAAATTTATTTCTCTATTTGATTAATCTATAGCCCAAGAAAGAAATTAATCTCTCTAAACATGGAAATTTCAAATTCTTTCTACATCTCTTCCACAAACATCTTGTACATATTTTCATTTCTTCCAAAAATAATGTCATCAACATATACAAATAAAATCAAAATTTTGTCATTTTCAATTTTAAAATATAGATTACTATATTGCGTACCTTTGTTGAAACCTTGTTGAATCAAATACCTATCTAGCCTTGCATACCAAGCTCTAGGAGCTTTCTTCAATCCATATAAAGCTTTCTTCAATAGACACACCATATATGGTTGATCTGTCAACTAAAATCCTTCTGGTTATTCCATTTAAACCTCTTTTTCTAGCTCACCATTCAAAAATGTTAACTTGACATACATCTGATAGACCTCAAAGTCTTTATTAGCAGCCAATGCTAAGAATATTTTTATAGCTTCCATTCTTGCTATCAGAGAAAAAATTTCTTGAAAATATATTCCTTCTACTTGTGAGCAACCTTTACATAAAATCTTCACTTTGTTTCTAACCACGTCTCCATTCTCATTCAACTTATTTCTAAATACCCACTTTGATCAAATAATGTTTTTATCTTCCAGTATTGGGACCAATTCCCAAGTTCTATTCTTCTCAATTTGCATAATTTTTTATTTCATAGCTTCAATCCAATGCTCATCTTTACATGCTTCACTTACATTATTTAGTTCAATCTTAGAAAATAAACACTGATTAAATTCAACATCAACTTTGCTTCTAGTCAATACTCCTTTAGTTTTATCTCCAATAATCTAACTTTTTGAATGATTCTTTTGCACATATCTAGGTGTCTTAGGTGACACCACTAGAACATCTTCTTCTCTCTAATTCTATTCATTCTACTTCTCTTTCTCATCCTTTTCTTGTTCTTCCAAAATATCTTCAATTCTTACACAATCAGGTTCATCGAATACATATCCATCAATGTCAATTCAATTCTTCATTGTTGCATCAACCTTAACATTTGCACTTTCTACAATCTTTCTCAGTCTTTTATTAAAAAATTTATATGCTTTTCTTCTAGTAGAATATCCAAGAAAAATTCATTCATCAGTTCTTGCATCACACTTTCCTAAAGTTTCTTCATCTCTTCTTATATAACATTTGCTTCCGAATACCTTAAAATACTTGATAGTAGGAATTCTTCCATGCCATAGCTCATAAGGGGCCTTTTAATATTTTCTCTTGATTGAACTTGATTGAATACATAAAGAGTACTATGAATAGCTACTCTTTAGTAAACTTCCAGTAAACCAACCTTAGTAATCATTGATCTAGAAATCTCTTGAACTGTTCTATTTTTCCTTTCAACAACTCCATTCTGTTGAAGAGTTATCGAAGCAGATAACTGTCTCTTTATAACATGCACTTCACAAAACATATTAAACTAATAGGAGGTGAACTCATCACCTTTGTCAAACCTTACACATTTTATCCTCAAATTCACTTCATTTTCAACCATAGCTTTGAATGTATTTAATCTATCTAATGCATCTAATTTATCTCTAGGAAATGTAACCCATGTATATAGAGGATAGTCATTAATCAAAATCATGAAGTAACTTTCACCTTGTAGACTTCTCACTCTTTTAGGACCAAAAATATCTATGTTAATTAAATCTAGTAAACTAGTAGTAGATTGTTCCTTTGATATGTAATGACTTCTTGCTTGCTTCCCAAACTAACAATTCTTGCAAATAGCATTAACAGGCTTTGTAATCCTTGGAAAATCTCTCACAGATTGAACTACACTAATCCTCACCAAGCTATCAAAATTTAGGTGACACTGTCTCTGATGCCACAACCAATTGTCATTAATTTTAGTCATAAAGCATCATCCATTAGCACCCTTAAGTTGATAGATATTTCCTTTTGATTTCTTTCCTACAACAATCAATGTTTTGGATCCTTTTTGGATTTCACATCTCTCATCTTTAAACATAAGATCATATCCCTTACTGCAAATCTTTCCAACACTCAAAATATTTCTTCCTTAAACCATTAAAATAGTATACATCATTAGTGTTATGCTTTGTTGGATAGGACAACTAAGAGAGAGGGGTGAATCAATTATCACAAATTATAACCTTAAATTCAATTATTGGAACTAACACATAAACTAATTAGGTGATTAACCATCAAATGGAAATGCATAAACACAGTAACATAAAATTTATGTGGAAAACCCAATGAGGGAAAAACCATGGTGAGGATTAACTCACACTATAGAGAATATCAAAACTTATTATAAAAAGGCTCACTGCCTAAAATAAGGACTCACTCTCCACAGGGCTACAATTTGGAGGGATCACTTACACAAAGATACAAAGAATATGGCTCACTGCCAAAATACAAAAGTTATGGCTTACCACCAAAAGTGAACTGATGAATTAGAGCTTTCTTGTGTTGAATTTAGTTCTAGATGAAGCTCTGTAAAGATAGTACTGTATATTAGTAATCGATCAATACTTCTATTCTAATTACACACTTTTTTCTTTTCCTAATTCGCCTATTCTGATCTACTAGAACCACACACTTTTCTGACTTTATGTTCTTCTTTTATAACCTCACATCTCTTATCCTTCTTCTTACTTTCTAGAGACACATAAATATATATGTATCTTACACATCAATTAGGTCACCCAAAAATATCCATAAAGTATTGCATTCACTAAGTTGGCCAAGATCTTGGAATATCTGAATTATAGTTTGTCACATGGTAGGAACTGGACCTCAAACCAACATGCCAAACCACACATAGCAGTCAACCTCAATGTGAAATAACTTCTGGTAAACTAGTCATACATGTAGTACTATGTTGACATCAATGACAACCTACTAACATTAGTGACAACCATTTGATGCAATTTTCAACTTCCAACAATCTCCCCCTTTGTCATTGATGGCAACAAAAGTTGTGAAAAGCCAACAACAAAAAAATGATTTTCATTTTTCTCATGCTTCCTTTCTCCCTTTCTCACATTCTCTCTCTCTCTCTATCTCTGTGTGTGTGTGTGTGTGTGTCTCTCTCTCTCTCCCCCCCTTTGACATCAATGACAAAACAAATTCTATCTACCCTTTACTTCAAAAAAGATTTTTTTTACAAAAAGTTTATCAAAAAATGATTCTTTCCTTGATCCTTTGTTATTCAAAATATTTCCTTGTATTTTTATTTTAGTTTTGGAAGACATTTCTTCTAGGAGTCCACTACCAACTTGATGTATAGACAAATACTATTGTTATTTTCTATTGAATCTATTATTTCTAGAAGAGTATATGGAATGGCAATATTCTGTGCATTTTTCTCAGTATCCTCCAAGAGACCGAAAAAGTTGTTCCAATCTTAAATCAATTGTCTCTTTGAATTTCCAAAAGGTCTTCGCAATACCATCCCTTTGTGCCATGATGGTTGGAAGATTTGATTGTAAGGAATTGATCCTTTTCTTTTGTGTTCCATCCTTGTCATTATGAACATCATATGTTTTTCCAATATAGTTCAATTCATTCTCAATAGTATCAATTTTGTTCTGTAGTTCCCAATGGTAGTAGGCCACTGAAGATAATACATATATACACTATTTACACTTTTGATACAACTCCTCAATTCATTTATACTCTCAGTCAACCTCTTTTGTTCATTTTTGCATCTTCCTTCTTGGTGCAAGAGCACCTACAATCATGTTTTCAAATTTGCTAGGTTGATATGTAATAAAGTGAAGTTTTAGTATTTGGGAGTATTAAAATATTTTTTAATCTAAATAAGGTCTCAAAAGGCCATTTGAAATGTAATCCAAGATTTGGAAAGGTTCCTTAGGGAATGTTAGTTAGGGTTTACAAAGTTAATGTTGTAAGTTGTCAACTTATTTTTGTCTTGTAATAGGAGTTTAGTGTTTCAAATAGTTGTTAAGAGGAAGTTGGGGAAGTTTCCCAAGGATAATTTGTTAAAAATGTATTTGGATCCATTGAGAGGATCGAAAATCTATTGTTGAAGCCTAGAAAATACAATAAACTTGAAGAATTATTGTTTTCTTGTTGCTTTTCGCTATGCTTTTCAGTATTCTTTTGATGGGTGTAGGTCGTACATGCTTCCAATGTGTTGATTTCTTGTTTGAATCTATGGATATATGGTGTAACTTGCATTGGGTTCCTTGAAAAGGGAAAGTTCATATTTTTAAGGATTGAAATCATCTAATCCTCGATACCAGGTTTTGAGCAGACATAAGGGTTTTGAAGCCATTGTAATGGCTTAAACATCATCCCACCTACTGTATTTCCTTGTAACTTAGTGGGATGATTTACTTGGAGGTAGGGAATGTTTTTTTAGATGTAGGAGGAATGTAGGAAAGGTTTCTTGGCTTGAAACATGGAAGGAAGGGCCAAAAATGTATGATTTTCCTTGTGAAGTTGATGGTGTAGACCTAAGGATTGATGAAACAATGTTGTAAAAGGCCTAATGACTATTCCTAAAGCATGAGAAGACCTAATTAGAGATGAGTGATGAAAAGATAAAGAGATGATTAAGTAGAAATGATGCTAGTGAATCAGGATCAAATGTGTAGCGTCAATCAATACATTTTATGTGTCTACACAATGTATAAAGTATGTGTATCCTAGTTAAAGTGCTACATGTAAATATTGATCATTGATGTGGATGTTGACTAGAAAATTTGGTTTACTTTTCCTTTCTTTGGAATTTTGTCATCTTGCCAAGTAGGATGGACATGCTACAACAACTTGAAGGATATTCTTTTCAACATGTGTTTTTTGGAAGGTGGATTTTCTTCTTCACATCAGATGCAAATAATCTTTGTTTCATGTGTATTCCCTCTAATTGAAAATGTAAATATAACCAAAAAGGGAATATTTTCTTGTAGTGGTCCAATTAGAATGTGACATGTGTATTATTGGCCCAAAGCTTGTTTTTCTCCCTAGTTTCCATAAAAGGGAATTTGAGGCCATTAGTATAGGTCTTTTGTTGAATTTTGGAGTGGAATAGTGTAATTGAAGAACACAGAGAAAATATGTTAGGAGTCTTTATCTAATGCTTTGAGTCTAGATAGTAAGTTTTGTCAAATGTATGGTTTATGAGCATATTAGAATGATAATTGCAATTTTTTTGTGTCTTTAGTCTCTCCAATTTTAATCTGTAATCGAGTTATTAATGAAAATGCTAATCAAAGATCATTTCATTAATTTTCACCATTGTTAAGCTTTGGTATACGATTTGATGTTATCTCTAGTTCAAAGAATCAGTTAAAATGCTTAGATCTAATCATAAATTCATGTGTCAAACAATTGGATTTGATAAGTAGTCTTAGGCTTTGATTATATATTGGTGAATTGCAAAGTAATTTCACTAAGATCATTTGTGTTCAGGATTAAATATACCTTGCATTTCAATTTACGTTGACTCTAAACCCCATAGATAACAACACTAATCATAGTTATTATAAGCGCCCTGTAGGATTCTGGTTACCCAACTTGAGAACATCAATTTAAATAATTTTTCAATCAATCTTTTATTTGTCAATTTGAATGGTAGATATAGACCTACACAAACATGAAAATACAACACAGTGTTAGTAAATTATACAAATCTAAACTAGCATTCCCCATAAGATTCATTTGAAGCATAATAAACAAGAAATAAAGTAAATAAATCAATTAAAAGTAATCTAAATCCTATTCAAATTCTCAAACCTTCAATCCCATTGGGGAATTGGTGTTGTTTTGATGTGGAAAATATCCCTTTCACAATTCCTTGCAAGCTTGGATGATGATCAATGGTGCTCCTTGATGAAATTTTCAATAACCTTGTTATGGTGATGAAAATCTATAAAAACTTGAATGATATGTTGATGAATTTTCTCAAAAACCTATAGATAATGACTTTGCATAAAGTTGTGTCCACAAAATTAGTAAAAGATCTCTCCATTTATAGGAAAGAAGGATGGAAGAATGAGAAAAAAGGATGAATGTGGGACTAAAGATCAACCAATAATAAAATGGCACTTGTCAACATGCTATTGAAGAGAGGTGGAGCACATTTTGATGAATGTGAAAATAAATGCTATTAGGTGGAAATTTGAAATTTGAAATTTAGCTTGTGGAGGAAGATGTAGAAGATGAGTTAATGCCACTTAGCTCAAGAAAAAGACTTATAAGAGTCATAAATTCCAAGTTGGAGGACAAGACCTTTTGGGAGGGAGATTTCAAAATAGAGGAATATTCCCACTTGATGCCCTTTTGAATGAAAATAGAAGAATTTATAAATCAATTAAATTGATTTACTTGTGCAAGTTGCAAAATCTAGAGGATTTGATGTATTAGTGTTAGAGTTAATTAGGATTTTATTAATTTAGATGAAAATGAGTTTGATTTGACATTTTGACTTAGATTTTTGGATTTATTTAAATCAAAATGAGAAGAGTATGAATATTAGATTTAATTAAATAAGATTTGATTTATTTAATTAAAGAGGGATGAAGTTAGACTTAAATCAAATAAGGGTTAGTTTATTTAATTTAAAGGAGATAAAATATGATTTAATGAAATAAAGTGATTTATTTAATTAAAAGGGGAACATTAGGATTAATCAAATAAAATGATTTATTTAATTAAGAGAAGATAATGATTTAATCAAATAAAGTGGATTTATTTAATTAAAAGATGAAATGTGATGAATTTAATCAAATAAAGATTATTCAATTAAATAGCTAGTAGAGAAATGATTTATGTAGAATTGGTGTTAGTAAATTAGGATCAAGTGTGTGAGATCAATTAGTATAATTTATGTGTCTACATTTTGCCTGTCTTTGAAGCAATGTACCTACTACGTTGGTTCAAAGAATAACCTTGCTAAGATCAAAATTTTAAAATTTTCATTTTTTTTGGATGCACCACTACTACCCTAGTGGAAGAATTATGTTGGTATACTACCCCCTCAAGAGATTGGATGAAAATTTGGATTTTTGGGTGATCTTAAAAAAAAAAAAAAACTACCTGATGGGTCTAGAAAGGCTACAGTATGCTGAAAACATTCCAAAACGTGGAGGAAAGATGCAAAATGAGCTTCGATTGGGTAAAAATAGGGCCGGGGGCATAAAACCCTAGCTTGACAGCTAAAAGGGGTCAAAAACCCTAATTTTCATGCTTAAAAGGCCTTCGAGGGGTCACTTTCAATTCATTTGCACACTCAACCTTTAGAATTTTCATCATTTTGAGCTTTGACCTTCTTGCAAGATGGCACAATAAGTGCTTCCCCGACACATCTCCGAGCGAGTTCGAGTCTACCAAAGACTTCTAGCCATAGGACCAACAGTATGTGATCCTAACCTAGCCTTTAATTTTGAATTTTGTGTACATTTATTAGGTTTTTAAAGTCAAACTCATCTAGCATCGTTGCTTAGTGATGCTAGGCTCCAAAGAGTGCCACTATTATGACTTGTAATGCAACATCAAAGTTTAGCATTTAGGGTTCAAAATCTAAAGGGTGACACCATTGCAATTGGCAACATCGTGCCTTAGTTAGATTTTTAGGGATTCTGATCACACAAGCTCGTTGCAATGTGGTTTATAGTTTGTGGGTCCTAGTGGTGCAATTTGGAGTTTTCAAATAGTGATACCTTTGCTGGTAGTGATTCCTTTGTTGCTTCAGTTGCAAAAAAATAAAATGGGATCCAATCTTTTTATGAAACTTGACGTTGTGGCTTTATGCGTGTAGGAGGATAGAGAGCCAGTATATTCATGTAAGCATCGACTCTCGGTGCTGAGTAGATTGAGTGGACTACATGAGTTACTACAAGAGAACCTTGGCATGATCGGTCTCTAGTATGTTGCTTATGGGTATGTGTAGGATCATAATGGGCCAAAAAGTGGCAATATGATGGGTATGTGGTTGACGACTATTTTTTTACCCAAAATTAATGAAATGAAAAGGGTTTTTAAAGGAGGTTCTTAGCTTTCCACCGATATAAATTATGCTTTACTTTGAATTTAATAAGTAATTATTATTCATTTTCTATTCAAATTACAACTAAAGTCTTGATTGATAGGTTGATTGAAAAAAATCTTTAGCTTTCAAACAATATCACATTTTTTGAATCCAAAATATGCGTCACATTCTATGCTTCGCATACTATAGGATTAAAAAAATAAAAAATGAGTTTCATGAAGTTTTGACCAAGTTAAGGTGGTCAGACATATGAGTTTTATATTTTTTAAAATGTTGTAATAAAAATTCAAAATTAATTATTTACTTGGAAAAAAATTACAAAAAATGTATCATCACATTGGGGCATGAGTCCTCTACTTATATCTAAAATATTATAAAAAATTATATCATTTTATTGTGGTTAGGTGGTCGACAGCACCTACTTCTTATTTTTTCCTAAAATTTAAGTACCACGCATTGAAATTTCAAATTTTCACCAAATAGATTTTTTTTTTTGAAACAAACCTAGTAGTTTAGAAAGTACATTCAATTTTCTCTAGATTCTATTCTTACATATTTTTGAAATAATATAGATAACTCATTCAAATTTTTACGTCAAGTTGCCTAACTCTAATTTTTCTAAATTTTTTGCCACGTAAGGGCCTATTTTTTCCATGATGATCCTACACATACCCTTATGCACCTACCATTAGGACCTAGTTGGTGATGATGACCGCATTGGACGAGCGGTGGCACATCAAGACATCATCCTTTCATCTACCCATCAGCAAGGCCACTGTCACACTAGAGGACGTCTAGAAATTTTTTTGATTTCCCATCCATGGCAAAAGAGTGATATATGGTATGGATGGTGGCACAGATGCCTTCTATGAGATTATGGGGATAGATGAGATTATTTTTAGCAAGGTTCATATTGATCTCAAGTACTACAAAGGTTGGGTGTCAAATTTTTGATTGATTGTGGCGGCCATTATATCAAGACTTGTAGCTCCAGATCGGCGAGGCTGATATTTTAGTCCAAGATGGGGTCTAGCTTGGGAGTGGATGTTGTTTAAGAGTTTTTTTTTTGCTTGGGGACCAATGATGCTAGCCTCACTATACCATGATTTGCATGATTTTTCATATTGCAAAAACAGAGCCATTGGTGTTAGGGTCACATTATTGCACACCTAGGCATAGGAGCACATAGTCGTGCTTCGACTAAGGGTTACAATAGTTGAAATTGAGCCTAACAACCCAACAGTTTGGCAGTACAGGGTTGGTCTCACATTCACCCGCATAGGACAACCTAGCCTTCCTCACTAGCGGAGGGTTCTAGATGAAATGAAACAAATTACTTGGAGATCTTGGCTCCATATGTTGGCTTGGTATGCCGATGTTCAATAGTTATTTTATGCCAAGTAGGATCAGCTCATGCAGGGATGTGAGCAAACCATGATCGAGTGCTACCTACCTAATAGGGTAGTGAGATAGTTTGGGGACATCCATAATAGGCCAAATGATTAGTACATAGCCATTTTTGTGAGGACTACCAAGGAGACCACATGGGGTTAGACGATCCCTACATTAGATGCAGTCAATTCTTTCATATAGTTGGTAGCTATGCCATGGGCCTATGACCAAGGACAGGAAGATCTAGGGACCACACAGGCCTATGACGATTACTTCAGGCCTTCCATTCGATTGATAGTTCTAGGGATAGTACTTCCATGGTGGAGACCTCGAGGTTGGACAATAGGGTGGGGGTGGGGAGGGGGAGGAGATGGAAGCGGGGGAGGAGGAGGCGGAGAGAAAGGTGGAGGAGAAGGAGATGGAGGTAGAGGAGGAGGAGGTGAAGATGGAGGTTGAGGAGACAAAGGTAGAGGAGGAGGAGGAGGACCACCTCCACACTAGCTAGACTGAGGTTAGAGAGACCAACAACCACCACCATGTGATCAATAGAGGGTCCAACCACCATAGCTCGATCAGAGAGATGTCCTAATTCAATAGCTTCATTCTTAGGTACAGACACTTATAGTAGAAAGGGACCACACTAGACAATAGGTCCAAGCCCTCACGATAGAGAGAGATTAGGTTGTACAACAGTGACAGGCGGTAGAGTTGTAGCTAGCATAAGAGGTCAGTAGGAATCAATAGTTAGAGAGCATACATGGCAGGATAGTCCCCATGTAGATGTATCATGACATAGTGTGGGAGGCCAAGTACTATAGGGTGCATTATCAACAAGCAATGCCTCCATCGACTCAGGTGTTAGATTTTTCTCAGTAGATAGGGTACAAAAAGGACCATCCTGAGAGGCAGGTGGGTGAGGGGAGTAGCCATCAGGGCTATCTCACATAGTTTTGATTAGTGACACTTGATTCTTTTTGAGATCCACAGGCTCTATTTTTGATAGCCCCATGTGCATTGTATACATTCATTGATACACATACATGATCCCAATTTTGTACCATGACAGTTACATTATTTTGATATATATGATATGATTGATTCATTATGATGTGTTCTATTTTATTTATGCATTATAAATGGATGTTTATGCGATGCTCTATATGTGATGTGACTCTATATTATGTGATGTGATGTACGTATGATTATGTAGATGCTTATGGATGTATTTCTTTTCTTTTTTTTTAATCTTTTCTATGCACCTTTTATGATGATGATGTATGGATGATATGGATGCAAATGTTATGATATGAAAATAATTTTAAAATGCTTAGACTAGCAGATCTATATTATGCCCCTAATGGATGATGATGTATGTTTTGATCATGAGATGTATGCACTTTTCTTTTTCAATATCTTTTTTATGTATGATATGATGATGCATGTATGGATGATATGTTGATGCTTTAATGATTATGTAATGGATGCAAATGTATGGTTTATGAGATGCTTAGAATAACCAATCTATATTATGATACAAATGATGGAAATGAAATGCATGTGAGATGATCAATGTTTCCTATATGATATGATATGGATGTTATGCAGCATGTTGACAGTTTGTGGATGTAGGATGGATGCATTAATGATGTTTTTGATTAACTGTCATGGTACCATGTTAGCACAGAGAGAAGAAAGAAGACATGAGATGAAGATGAGATGATCCAACATGTGCATGATCTATAAGACTTTATTATAGATGATGATGATGATGGTGATGGTGATGCATTGCTTATTAGGAATTGGGATTCTTAAAGGGCTACTTACCTTATGTTTGATAACACAAATAGATACAATGCATCAAGGTAAAAAGAACTAGGATGGCGTTGCACCTAGTGTGATGGACTTTGAATAAACAATTAGATAGGAGTAATCCTATTCACACTTGACATATGAAACCTTATTCAAAATGTAGTTCAAATATTCCAAACATCTTGGACCAAAACATAGAAAGGAAAGCCTTCCTATGTGCTCAACAAGATACCTAAAACATCCTCCCTACAAACTGAACAAAGCACACATGACCAAAGTTATATTACAAGAATATTTAACAAGCACAATAGGTAAAAGGATAATGATCGTTGACTCACTCCTTTCTCTCTAAATCGCTTTGTTTGTACATCATCGAGAGGTCATTTGGGATTGATTGGATGATGGGCTATTAATACCAAGAGTTGACCAACTTTTTTACCTACTGACCTAGACTTGAGACCTTTGACATTTGAGTTTTCACTTTTGAACCTACTAGGCTTGTTTCAGACTGTTTCACCAAAGGTTGAGGATGACAATGATTTATTGTGAGTGATGTTTATTGTGGGTGTTTGCGAGATGAGATGGATGAATTGTTTCAAATATTTGGATTTTTTTAATGTTTTGAGGTTGTTTTTGGTATTTTTGAGATTTTGCAAATGTTTTGATTTTCAAATTTTCCAATGTTTTGGTATTTTTTGAGATTTTGACCAAGAGACTAACCTAAAGACCTATCCTAGGGGCCTCAGGGATTGATGAAAGATTAGCCTTGCCTACATTATACACATAGAGACCACGTAGTTTGACTGACATAGACTCGATTATTGATGAGATATGAACAAATGGATTGCTAGTTTATTATGACAAATTCCTAAAGGACTAACCTAAGTGCCTTGGGGGATGATCAAAGATCAACCTTCCATACATTTAGAGCTTAGAGACCCGTAGTTCGACAAGAGGAATTTGTTTTTTACTTTTTCAACTTTTTAATTTGTTTTTAGATTTTGATGTGTTTTGAATGTTCTTGGATTTTTTTATTTTCTAAATGTTTTTTGATCTTTTAATTTTTTGATGTTTTTGTATTTTTTAATTTTCTATTTTTTTTGGATTTTTTTATTTTAGGGAAGGCTTCAAGAATGCACATGAATCTAATCCTAATAAGAACATGCCCCCGACGTGATGCAATAGACTACTCTGATATAGGCAAGACAAACTGATCTAGCAAATGTGCCAAGTAATACTAAGAGGGATCATGATATAAGCACAAAATCAAGCTATGGTGCAGATGTAGATAAATGATAGATGGAAATATGGAAGTGTGATGGATGAATGATGTAGAACAAGCCATAGGGATCATAGTGGATGGAAAGTGCTTATTAACACAAGGTGCCTATTTGCTAGGTTTTCACCAAGGTACTTTCCTAAAGCACCACTGAAGTGGTTTTCACTAGAGGACAATTTTTTTCTTTACTGTTTTCAATCCTTTTTTTGATTTTCTTTTTATTTTTAAATTTTTTGATTTTTTTGTATTTTTTAGTTTTATACCTTGCAAGTTTAGGCATAACTTTTTTTGAGATGGTAACTATTCATGGGCTCTAGCAGAGGTTCTCCTTCAGGCATTGATAGCTGATATGCCCTTGATTTGTAGCTCATTGTGATGATGAAGGGTCCCAACCAATTGGGTTCAAACTTGCCCTTGCTGTCTAGTTTTGGTATATTTCTCTAATTCTCCTTCAGTACAAGCTTTCTAACTTGAAAGGTCTGACTCCGTATTATTTTGTTGTAGCTTTTCTTGAGATGGTTTTGGTAGACTTGCAAATGGTATAAGGCATCCATGTGTCACTCATCTAGTAGTTCCAACACATTCAATCGTGATACCCAATATTCTTCATCTGTAATGAGATTTTGTAATGATATTCTTAGGGATGGGAGCTCAATCTCAATGGAAAGGATGGCTTATGATCCATAGACTAGGAAAAATGGGTTGCACCTATTGGTGTGTAGATAATTGTTTAGTAGAAACATAAGGCACAATTTAACTGCTGGTTCCAATCACAACAAACATCATTGACTATTTTCTTGAGGATTTTTAAGATGGTCTTATTTGTAGCCTCAACTTGGCCATTTCCTTGGGGGTAGTATAGAGTGGAAAAGTGATGTTGGATATTAAACTTTTTGCATAGGTCTCAAACATCCTAATTTTTTAATGGTGTCCCATTATCTAAGATAATGGCTTGAGGGAAACTGTAGTGGAAAATTAGGTAGTTTAGGATGAACTTGGATATCTGATTTCCTGTGATATAGGTCATGGGAATGGCTTCTGCCCACTTCATGAAGTACTCCATCGTGATGATAATGAACTTATGCCCAGTAGATTAGGTGGGGGTGATTTTTCTGATGAGATCGAGCCCCCATTGTGAAAAGGGCCAAGGTGTAATGATCAGATGTGTTGTGCAATTTTTGCACATATGCCCCACCGAAGGCGGGGACCTCTTTTTTCTTTTGCATCTCTTCCTCTTGGCTTGGTCAAATTTTAGTTTTGCTCTTCTTGGGAGGTTATTTTGGGATTAAGTCTAGACTAGGTTTGATGAGGACAATATTTTGAGGCTCTAGGGGAAATTTGTCTATCTTGGAATTCAAAAATGAGGATTTTGAAGTGAATTTTCAATGTTATATGTAAATATTTTTGTACCTGTGGATAGAGGACAAAAAATTAGGCAGGGTTGCTTTTTGAACTTTTTGGAAATTCCTTCTAGAAAAAAAGTTATGAGGTTTAGGGGATTTCAACTCTACAAGAAATCTGGGAAAATTCGTTCCCTCAAGATTTTCCTAAAAATTCCTTGACCCCCTCAAAATCCCGAGACCCCTCAAAATCCCGAAATTCCTTCAAAACCCAAAAATTTCCAGAAATGGAAAAAATTTTTTTTTTTTCAAAATGATTTGAAATGCATATTTTTTTCAAAATGGAAATTTTTCCTTGAAATTTTAAAATGTTCTCGAAAAATGAAATTTTGATGGACAAAATTTGAAAATAAAATTTCCAAAAATGAATTTTTTTTGAAAACGAAAAGTTTCTATTAAAAAATGTAAGTTCTTTTTAAAGGCCAAAATTTTATTCAAGTTTAATTTGGATTGGATTTTTTGACATGTGAGCTACTAATGATGATATCTGTTTTTCAGGATTAAATAAATATTAAAAAGGGAACTTGCAAATGAATTTGTGCCAAAAGGGAATATGGAAGAGTTCAATTCAAATTTTAAAAGTGGAACTTGCATGAGAATCCGTGCCCAAACTATTTACAACTAGAAGGAGTTTTTGGAAGACATGTGAAGCTAATTTCATCATCCAATCAGAATTTTCATTAATGACAAGCTAGCATAATATTGTTTTTTCATTGTTACATGATATAACTACTTTTATGCAATTGGATGATGATGTACCATGAGCTCCCAAATTAAATGTAATAGCTTGATGCTTCTAGAAGTGCAATTGTAGCCATTGGATGGACTAAATCTTGGCCATTGATTTAAAATGTAAGTTTCTATAAAAGGCCAATGCCTTCTCATTTGTAAAGGGGGTGAGACTAGGTTAGAAGAGCTGATTAGAAGCCAAAATTGGCTAAGTTAGGAGTTAGATTATGCAAGCCAGTAGTTGTAGGAGGGAGGACAGAGGCTAGAAATTGTTATGTAATGCTAGAGAAGTTAATGCAATTGGATTGTTGATTTGGCAAGCTTTGTGTTACACTTTGACAGTTTATGGTTTCTTGTTCTCAATTCTCAATGTTAGATGTTAGATTTCAGTTCTTTTGCAATAATGGTAAAATGTTAATGATGTCAATCAATCTCCGGTCCATACTTTTAGCAATTTGCTAATTGTAATTTGCTGTGTAAAGTTAGTCTAGGCCTTATTTTGTGCTAAGTTCAATTGTGGATGCTTGTTTACATTGCGCTAGTTATTGGGTATGTGGATGAATATTCATAGTCTAAAAACCTTCAGTTTCCTTAGAAGATTGCACCATTTTTGCAGAGTTGTGGGCTTGTCGTTGATCAAGCAGAGATTGGTTTTATTGGAGATCTATCCATTTGCAGCATTCATCATTATTGTGATTGATCTTAGGAGTTAGTTTAGAGTTGAATCTTTCTAAAACCCTTAACTCTTTTGCTGTTTATTTTGAATCTGGGTTAGTTTTAGGACTGAAAGCATCACCATAGTGTTGCATCTGATGAAAGTACACTTCCAACATTGTTCATTTGTAAGGCCCCTTGTGATTACCAGCATTTTCACATTATCTCTGAGTTGTTTCACTGCATTTTTCAAGACTTGACATTAGATACCTTGGGGTTATCTCTTGAGGCTTGTTGATAGAGATTTAACTTTCAAGAGAGATAGGATATTATATTCTATCTGAGTTGTTGCTGTGCAGAAAACATCATCAACAAGATGGAGCTCCTGAGTTGGTGCATGGATGATATCCCCATTCTACTGACACTACAAATACCTTTGGACATAGTCATAATCTTCCCTTTCCATTGTAGGCCAATAGTACTCAGTCCTCAGTATATTTCCAGCCAAGGTCATACCACTCAAATGTGAACCACAAATGTCATTGTGTATGTTAGATAAAGCATTCAAAGCTTCCTCAATGTTTAGGCATCATAACAAGGTTCGCTCAATGCTCCTATAGTATAGGGTATCTCCTAAGATGAAAAAATAGGATGAATTCTTGATAAATGCTCTTTTAAGGTTCATGGTGATATTAGTGGGGAGGACTCTTATTCTCAAGTAGGTGTATACATCATGATACTAGGGATCATTGAGACTAATGATTTCATGCACAAATTTAGACTCTAGCACCTTTAATGCTAGTACGAGAAGTTTCTCTACAAGGAATTCTTGTTTCATGATGTTGTGTGGGACATCTAGTAGCAATCCAATTGTTGCCATAGCATCCATTGCTCTATTATCTGCTCTTTGTAGCTACTCAAATGTGATATCAGTGAAGGAATCTTTGAGGATTTCCACTAGTTTCTTGTATGGAGTCAACTTTTCATCCTTCACTTGATAGTCATCATTTACCTAGTTGATGATAAGTTGTGAATCTCCATAGACTTTGAGTGCCATGATCTACCATTGTACTGCAATTCTCAACCCTATGACAAGAGCCTCATATTCTGTAATGTTATTTGTGCAAGGAAATGACAACTTATATGATTTAGGTATTCAATCTCCTTGTGGGGTAATGAACAAGACTCTAGCTCCTGACCCGTGTTGTGTGTAGGATCCATCAAAGTACATCTTCTAGTGATCTGTCACACTTACATTAAAGATGGAATCATCAAGGAACTCTAATACAAGTGGATTCTCTAAATATACTAGTGCTTCTGCTAGTTGATCTATAGTTGCTTGTCCTTTAATAGCCTTTCATTCTACAAACTCAATGTCATGTTTTGGTAGGATCATAACCCATTTAATTGTTCACCCTGTGAGTGTTTCTTTAGAAAGAAGATACTTGAGAGGGTCTATCTTTATAATGAGTTTTATTTGGTGTGCCAACATATAGTGTTTGAATTTTTGTGCAACGAAAAATGACTAATAATCAAGCCTTCTTAATGGATGTATAATATAGTTCATGTCCCACCATGGTTATGATTCATATGTAGGAAATAGCTCTCTTTCCTATTTTTATCATGTTGTGCTAAGAGATCACCGAGAGTTTTTGTTGCCAATATATATAGGATCAAGGGCTTGCCTAGAATTGGTGGCATAAGAACTAGTGGTGTGAGTAAGTACTCCTTGATTTTTTTGAAAGCCTGGTCACATTCTTCATCCCATTTGTATGCTACCCTCTTGTGGAGTAGATTAGAATAAGGGATATCCTTGTCTACTAGTTGTGCTATGATTCAATGGATGGACTGGAGTCTTCCTTGTAAGAATCTTAGCTATTTTAACATCCTTGGTGCCTCCATCTTGAGGATTTCTTTGGATTTGGTGGGATCTACCTTGATTCCTCTCATAGATACAATGTACCCTAGTAACTTTCCTAATTTTACCCCGAAGAAGAACTTTTTTGGATTGAGTTTTACCTTGTATTCTTCTAGCATGTCGAATATGGAGCTTAGAGCTGGTATGTGATCTTGACATTTCTTTGACTTGGCCTATATGTCATCCACATAATCTTCCATAATTTTTTGAATCATATCATGGAATATTAGTGTCATGGCCCTTTGGTAGGTAGCTCCTACATTTTTCAACCCAAATGGCATCATGTTCTAGCAATATGTCCCCAATGGACATTATCTATCATGATCTGATTGTACCTTGAGAATCCATCCATTAGTGATAGAATTTCATGTCCCACTGTCATATCCACAATCATGTCAATGTTTGGGAGAGGGAAATCATCCTTGGGATATTCTTTGTTCAAATCTCTAAAGTCATTCTAGATGTGGATGCCCCCAGTGGGCTTTGAAATAGGTACACGATTTGAGACCCACTCTGGATAGTCAATTGGACGTATGAAGCTAGCTTCAAGGACCTTTTGTAATTCCATCTTGACCAACAATGCTATTTATGGATGCATCCTTCTTATCTTTTGTCTCACTGGCTTTGCTTTAGGATATACAACTAGGTGGTGAACCACAACTTCTAGATCAAGCCTAGGCATGTTTGTGTAGGTCCATGCAAAGTTACCTTTATTTCCCTTAGAAACATAGCTAGAAGTTCTTTTTCTTCTATCAAGAGTGATTCTACATAGAAGGTTATGTGTGGTGTTTCTTGTGTTCCCAGGTTGACCAGATTGAACTTCTCTGCTAAAACTGTTGACTTCTCCTAATGAATAACACTAAGGGGAAGATTGAATCCTTCATCCTTTGAAACCTTAGAGAGGTTTTCACCATTTGATGCATCCTCTTTTGTTTTTTTTTTTGGGTCTAAGAGTGCCACACTATGGTTTTCACTCAAAGACCTAGATATTATTCTTAAATTTTCACTTTTGCAAATGAAGGATTCAATCGTTTCCCCATAATAGCCATGTGTTTCAAGCTCAAAGTTTAATCCATCTTTGTGATCTCCATATGGTATAGTATCTCGTAATCCCATGAATTTTGAGTGCCTCATCATTTTTTAATGTGTCCAAAATTGGTGGTCCTCATTGGTTGTAATTGATGAGTTGGGGATAGACTAAGTTTATCTCATGGGTTTGCTTGTTTGACTCCAAAGATAGGGTACTAATCATGATAAGGGAGGAATCCTCGAATAGCATGGGTAGGTCGATTATGGGATCTTCATCATCACTACTAAACACATCAGTTATGTTAAAGGTAAAGTTATCTATGACTTGACCTATGGATATTGGTAACTGAATAGCAGATGCTAATAACTAAGGGGGAGTTTTGACCTTTTTAACCGGGGCACCTTTTCCAAGTATGGTTACCTTCAGAGGGGTACATATAATGCCAATATTTCTCAAACTTCTCAGGAATAAGAGGTACTAGAAGACCATTATCATTCTATCCAAGTTTCTTGTCTCTGTTATAGCCCATACCAAGCATCATTTGTAGTCCTTTGTTGCTATCATCCATGGGAAGATCGGGCATGGGCCTTTCATCTTGGTAGAGTAGACTTGATATGTATTTTTCATCTACCACTTCTCAACATAGGTCTCCCCAACATCTGAATCTATAGGGGTCTTCTTTGAAATTTTGGGATGATGTTTCAGTAGTTTGGGCTGCCCATGAGATCTAGGAGATTGAGGTAACTCTCCTATTATGAAAGTGTTTTCCTTCATTTTGTAATCCCCACATCCATTGTCTTGGACAATGACTTTGATTTTAGAGATGTCAAGAATGGTGGGTATCTTTGTCTCAAAAGTAGAGGCTAAAGTATTTGGGTCTACATATGGAGTTGTAGGGCCTTCATCATTCTTTGGGACTTCAAGGATTTTATAGCATTTTACTTCCAAGTTCTTACAATAATAAAAGGGCTCGAGATCACCATGAACTGTGACCTCTTGATTTTGGTAGGGAAATTTGACACACTAATGTAAATTAGATGCAACTACTTGCATCCCATGGATCCATGGATTCCCCAAGAGAATATTATAAGGTAAATCAAGGTCAAGGACCTAGCATATGGTTACCATGATGGATGGCCCTACTTGAATAGGGAGTTGAATAGTTCCTTGAGAAACTCTTTCTTGATCATCATATACTTTGATTGTAATACCTTTACCTTTTTCAATGGAGTCCTCAAAGAATCCTAGATTCTTTATTAGCTTGAGTGAACAGATGTTTAGACCTGCACCCCAATCCACCAATACCCTTTTGACTTTGATTTTATGGACCAAAACTTTGAAATGGATCACATGATTATGAAATGGTTGGGTGGGAAAGTCCTAATAAGAAAATGTTAAGAGATATGGAGTGGTGAGGTGTTCGACCATAGCTTGGAATTGGTCAACACCAAGATCCACGGAGACGGTGGATGAAGTGAATGCTTCCTCTATAATTTTTCTATATGCGGGTGAGATCTTCAGCAACTCCATGATGGAGATCTAAGCTAGGGTTCTTTTCAACTGGTCCAAGACATTGTATCCATAATGAATGGATTTCAGATTTGAGGTGGATGCCCTAGGTGGCTGTGATGATCCAAAAATGGTAACTTTTTCACCACATGTGGTGATTCCATAATCAACTTTGACTCCCTTGATGTTAATAGCAATGACCCATTCATCTAGGGATTCAACAACATGATAAAACACATGGTTTACATTGCCATACTTTTTTTTCCCATGGTTATTCCCTTTATTATGATCCAACATCAGATTCATGTATATCTTAAGGTCTTGATTTCTGACTGGTTGTTCAACATTTATGACCTTGTCATCGATGAGGTCTTGGATTATATTTTTTACTCTCATGCAACTAGTTGTCATGTGCCCTTTGATTTTGTGAAAATAGCAAAGGTGGTTTTCATTGTACCATGGTGGTTTCACTTGGTGCTCCTAATAATTCTCATAAATTGGAATTTTGATGAGATTCTCATTTACCAACCTCTTCATGATGGATTTGATTGATTCCCCAAGGGTAGTTTATTTTCTCTTGGGGGGATATTTGTTCTGTGGAGGTGGTCCCCCTTGATTACTCAGATTGTTGACTACTTGATTATTGGGTGGTTGTGACACCATGTTGGCTTGTGTGTTGTTTTAGTTGTTGTTTTGTGGTTGTTGGTATGCCTATGTGTTTTTCCTTGGGGCATTGATAACCACTTTTGCATCCACAACACCATTGTTAGGGACATTCTTGTTCTTTACCTATGTGCAGGGTTCTTCATTATAACTAGTCGATGGGCGGTTATCTTGATTTTCTTGATATGTGGGTGTCCCCCCTTTTGGAATAAGATCTCTTTCGATGTTGAGTTCCTTGGGGATGAAATGGTCATATGTGGTGATACATTACATTTTTAGATGGAAGGAATTTTTTTTTTCAAGATTTGAAATGATAGTACAGATTTTTTGTTCCTCTAGCATGACCCACTTGCTCCTGTTGGCCTTGGATCACCATCATTACAAGAAGGAAGTGAATGTTTCCTCCTTAGCTTGTTTAAGTGTAGATAGTTCCTCTAGACTCACATCCATGCCAATGCTCAATGCATAGTTTTTTATGAATACATCCACAATTTCTTGTAACTTTTTGATTCTAGGAGGAAGATGAGAGAACCATTCCATTGCTAGTTCTGGAAAAATTTAAGGGAATAATCACATTAGATATGTGTCATCATATGCAACTTCCATGCAATTTACCTGGAATTCCCTGATGTGATCTTCAGGGTTATCAAGTTCACAATATTTGTCAAATTTAGGGATTTCAAACCCTTTTGGGAGTGGCACCATCACAAGGCTTCTGTCGAATGGATAGGGGAAAAAATTGCTTGGTTTTTTTTTGTTTTTTTCCCAAATTGGAGGTCTAGAAATTGCTACAAGAGTAACTTGATTTTTGTCGTCACATTTTTTTATGGATCAAGGGGTGGGGTGAATGTGTTTTGAGTTGGTTTAATTGTTTGAGTGATGGGTGGAGTATTGTGGGTATTTGTGGGAGGTGGTTGCAAGCTCTGTTGTGCAATCAAGGGTTGTTGATATGCTTCAAGTTGCTACTATGCTAACAATGTTTGCTGCTGGTATTACTGCTATTGTGCAAACAATGCTTGTTGTTGGTCTTGTTGTTGTTGTGCCAAATTTTGTTGTTGTTGGGATAGTAATCAAGCTTCTTCTTGTTGCACTTGGTACAATTGCAAGGCTTGTTGAAATGATTTTTGTTGAGTTACTTGCACTTGAGCTTGTTGGGCTAGATATTGGGCTTGTGCCTAAGCTTGAGCTTGTTGGGTAGCTTGTGTAGCCTGGGTAGCCTATGTAACTTGAGCTACTTGCGCAGCTTGGGCAGCTTGGGTGGCTTTTTGCTATTGCAACAAAGCTTGAGCTTGAGCAAGCTATTGTGCTTGTTTAGCTTGTTGTGTGGCTTGTTGTTCCTATGCTCAAGTTGAGAAGCTTTCTATGTATCTTGAGTGTTTTTTTCTTATTGAGCTTGGAACTACTGAAGTTGCTTTTGATAGGCTTGTTGAGCTTCTTGTAATGTGATGCAATATGGGTTTTTCATGTTTGGTTTCGGTGGTGGTGGTGGAGGATTCAAAATTGTGTGAGATGTTGTGATGAGAGGTGTTTTTGGATTGATTTGTGTGGTGGATGGTATGGTTGATATGATAGGTCCTTGGGAGACAACATTTTGGGGTATCGTAGATGATGTGTTGACTACTTGTGTTGTTTGGATTGTTTCCACTTGTTGTTGTAGCATGATCAGAGGATTCAATACAATGGTTTGATTTATGATTTAGGGATTGTTTTGATTTTGTTGATTGAGGCTTGGTAAAGGAGTTGCCCTAAACCGAGGAGTGGTGTGGATGTTAGTGGTAGAGGTGGAAATGGTGGGAAGATGGGTGGTGTGTTTCCTTGAGGAAATGATGATGATGAGGGGTCAAAGATTCCCCCTTGTCCAAATAATCCACACTCTCCTTGTGAAGTCATGGGTAGAGAGACTTGTGTATTAAGAGGGTATGCCAGTGCTGCATGAAAAGAGGATGGGTCATTGGGGTCATGAAAGATGAGTAGAATGTATGGGTGTTTCAAATTTTTAGGAATAGATTGACCCAAGATGTTGTTTGCATCCAAGTCTTGGTTGTTTATAAGGGGGTGTGTTTGAAGAGCATGAAGTAATGAGCTCCCTTTCTTGACAATTGGTTGAGTTAGAGCAATGGATGATATGATTTGTGGGATGGATTGAGTGATGCTTTGGAATGAAGGTGTGAATGAACTGGTGGCATAATCCCAAGAGGTTTCTCCACAAGAGTGCTTACATCATAGTTAGAAAAGAGTTTAGCCCCTTCTTTTTCCAATTCTAGCATGTATTGTGAAGGATTGAGCCTCATCATGGCATTGACGATCTTGTGAGTCTAAGGATTTTGGACCATTTCTATGATTTCATATTGAGTCATCCCTAGGACATTGTTGATGATTTCCTCCACCGGGCCACCTTCTTCTTGAGGATCTTATGGAAGTGGAGGAAGATTGAGTGTGGGATTGCTAGACCCAATGGGATTGATTTTGGGTGTGGTTTGACTCAAGTCACTTGAAGTGGATGTTTCCTTGTTCATTTAAATGTTCTCCTTGTGTTGAGATCTAGTTTGGACCATAAAATAAGGATCAATTTTTAGGAATGTGGGAGGTGAACCTCTAATTCCTTGGATTGATCTAAACTTTAGGTATAAAAAAGAAAGTCTAAGATATTAAGGATCAAGGATGGTGATGAAATAATGAAAGATGGGTGATTGTGAATGATTGAACTCTTAGGAACCTTGAAGGAGACACTAGACTTTAGGACTTTTGGATTTTGATGTTGGATTTGATTTTGGATTTTGATTTTGATTTGGTTTTGATTTTGGATTTGATTTTGGATTTTGGATTTGATAATGAACTCATAAAATCCAAGAGGTTAGATGTTGTCTTGGAATAAATTTGTGCACAAGGTGATAATCTAACTAGGTGTATGAAGAAGGATGCATCCATACACACTTAGTTAAACAAAGATGATTTTGATTTTATTCAAAGGATTTTCCCAAAGTCTAATATGAAGTTTTTTTCCAAGATTTATAAGAGTTGTTTGTGAGATGATTTTGATTGATGTTTGAGTATGGATGAGAGTGTTGATTTTGATCCTAAGAGACTTAGAGAGACTTTTGTTTACTAGACCTAGGTGTTGAAGAACATGCTATACTTCCTATGTGAGATACTCAAACCTTTGAAAAAGTCTTAGATTTTGACAATAGTAAAATGAATACAAATTGGTATTGTTCTTTGATGCATGTTTGTAAAAGTTGAAGACCAATCTTTCTCTAAATTCGTAAAGCATAGATAAACATTTCTTGAGAGCTTTTTTGACTAAGACCTTTCAACTTTGGTTTTTGGATTTTGATATTTCGGGAAATAATTTGAAAAAGCACATGTGTGGGGTTCAATTGTTTCTTATCTTTGCTTAATGAGTTTTTTTTACCACAAACACTCTCTTGCTTTATATTTTCAAAATAAATGTCTAATGTCTCAGTCTAATGTCCCAATTTCTTCTCATCCCACAATATTCATTATGTGGAAATCAAGAAAATCAAGGTAATAGTTCCCTAATGTTGACTTTAGTGAGATAAAATTAAGATATAAATCCAAATACTTAGAAGCCTCTAAGGATAAAATCCCTAGGGCAAGTGATAACACTTAGATTTTTTCAAAGGTATTTGCTTCTCCTAAAGGGTTTAAAATTTGATGATCATGGTTGAATGTTTGTTTTCCAATGTTTTAGATCCAAGCAAAGTGTTTTGATTCCAAAATGATGCACAACCATAGGAAAGAATGAGAATATATTTGTTGAGTTCCCACTTGGATAAATCCAGCTACACCTATTTTTAGTGGATAATTTGAAGCTTGACCACACTGGCTCCCCTGCGTGACACACTTCTCTAGTTATTCAAGCTTTAGTACCCATGAAACTCCCATGGAATACTTATAATCTCTATTAAAAATAAAAAAAGTGTGGCATGACTTTAGAATGACCATTCTTGCACCATCAAATAGATAAGGATTTGGTCCTCTAAAAAAAATGGCTCTTAGTTAGGGTGATCAGGGACATGGCACCTTGCGAGCATCCAACAAGCCACTAAAATCTTTAATCAATCCTAGTAGGGGATCTTATAATTTTTATGGTAGTACCCCATTTTGAAAGACATTGTAGGGCTAATGCCTACATACCATGAGGACTTGATAATTTAGTCTTATCCATTTATATACTAGCTTGAGTGAAAAACCAATTGGAGTCACCTTCAAATTGGTCTTAGGTAGGCCCCTCTAAAGGTAAACAAAAGCTTGCAAGAACATCTATAGTTCGATTGAATTTTTTTGTGTGAACAAAGAGAACACATGCAATATACTCAACTCACACTCAGAAGATTTTGTTCAATTTTAAGAACCCAAATTGAAGTTTGGAGGAAATATTTTATACAACTTAATATCACCAAAACAATTTTGATTCTCAAGATTGTCGTGAAGCACGAGAGAAGTGCATGCACTTTTTAAATGATATTACTTTGTAAAAGAGATTGTAAAACATGAAAAACACATGTTCATTTTAAATTCAAAAGCAATAATGGTTTCCTTTTAAGCACCAAGATGAAGTGTGAAGTTTTCTTGTTCAATTTTTAGATCCAAAATCCAACTCTAGTAAGTTCCTAAAGTTCTTTTTAATCCCTTTTGATTGTTCTTTTTAAGCCCAAATGAAATTTATTTTTAGTCCTAAAAACTTGAAGAGAACTAAGCCTTAAAAATGGGATTATAATTGCTCCCAAAGTGTTTAAAAAAAAATGATACAAACAAGGAATGATGGCATAACAAGTCTTGTCATTGCTTCCTCCTTTCCCTATTGATCACTTCAACCTAAAAAAATTGGTTAAACTACAGAAAACAGAGCCAAAAAATGTTTGAAGTCAAAGATGATCAAAATAAAAAAGCACATGTTCAATTAAAACGAAAAGGTTGAATTTTACCCCACCCCAGCGGTGCAATCCACAAAGGCATCATAGTTTGAAAGGGCCCATCGACACTTTGGTGAAACCAACAACACTCTATGGAGAACTAGAGACCGTGATTGTGTCGTTGTTTCACCCAATGGTTCACTTTGGAGTTTAGTTGATCCGGGTTGAGGAAAATGAAAGAAACGTTGTGGTTTGGAGCACAAAAATCATCACTAAATAGAAAACCTAGGCTGATAGCAACATTGTTTGACCTTTCCAACATCGTTGTTTCCTATAGACACAAAAATTTGAAAAATAGTAGAATTTTGGTCAAAAAATGTGTTAATTATTCAAGATTCACCCTCCTTCTAGCATCAAAATATGAATGGTAGATCTAGACCTGAAAAAATAGGAACAAACAACACAATCTTAGTCAATTATACAAATCTAAACTAGCATTCCTCATAAGATTCATTTGAAGCATAATGAACAATAAATAAATTAAAAGTATTCTAAATCCTATTCAAATGATCAAACCCTCAATCCCATGGGGAATTGGTGCTATTTTGATGTGGAAAATATCCCTTTCCCAATTCCTTGCAAGCTTGGATGATGATCAATGGTGGTCCTTGATGAAATTTGCAATAACCTAGATATGGTGATGAAAATCTATAAAAACTTGAATGTTATGTTGATGAATTTGCTCAAAAACCTATAGATAATGACTTTTCATAAAGTTGTGTCCCCAAAATTAGTAAAAGATCTCTCCATTTATAGGAAAGAAGGATGGAAGAATTAACGAAAAGGATGAATGTGGAACTAAAGATCAACCAATAATAAAATGACACTTGTCAACATGCTATTGAAGAGAGGTGGAGAACATTTTGATGAATGTGTAAATAAATGCTATTTGGTGGAAATTTGAAATTTAAAAGTTATCTTGTGGAGGAAGATGTGGAAGAGGAGTTAATGCCACTTGACTCAAGAAAAATACTTTTAAGAGTCATAAATGCCAAGTTGGAGGACAAGACCTTTTGGGAGGGAAATTTCAAAATAGAGGAATACTCCCACATGATGCCCTTTTGAATGAAAATAAAAGAAATTATAAATCAATTAAATTGATTTACTTGTGCAAGTTGTAAAATATAGAGGATTTGATAGATTAGTGTTAGAGTTAATCATGATTTAATTAACTTAAATGAAGATTAGTTTGATTTGACATTTTGACTTAGATTTTTGGATTTATTTAAATCAAAATGAGAGGAATATGAATATTAGTTTTAATTAAATAAGTTTTGATTTATTTAATTAAAGAGGGATGAGGTTAAACTTAAATCAAATAAAGGTTAGTTTATTTAATTAAAAGAGGAACATTAGGATTAATCAAATAAAATGATTTATTCAATTAAGAGAAGATAATGATTTAATCAAATAAAGTGGATTTATTTAATTAAAAGAGGAAATATGATGAATTTAATCAAATAAAGATTATTTGAATAAATAGTTAGTACAGAGATGATTTAGGCATAATTGGTGTTAGTAAATCAGGATCAGGTGTGAGAGATTAATCAGTATAATTTACGTGTCTACAGTCATGGTTGGTGTTTTTTGCATTCTTAGTTATAGATTTGTAAGTGTTTCAATGAAATGCCAACTTCTTGAAGGATTTCATCTTCCTAAACTTTCATGAGAATATATGTACTTGTCTATGCAATGTATACATCAATTGTTTAAAAGAGTTATATAATTTATATTGTGGGACCACCCTCCTAGGTTTTGCAAAGCCCGAAGTGCAGGAGATAAAGAAATTGGTGTTACATCTCATTTTTTGGCCACTTATCTTGTAGGTATTCAAGAATTGAGTTTGGAAAACTCATAGGTATTTGGCGAGATCTGATTGGTTCATTGAAAACAACCAACATGTTCTTTTATTCCAGATTTAGTTTCTTCCCATCTTTTCTCTTACAAAATTTTGAGATATGTTTTGATTTGTTGCAAGAGTGACATACAACAAATCTTTGATCAAGAGAGATTATATTCATCTTTATCCTACACTGATTATCCTTCTATCCAAAAGTATTACATGTTTAATAGTAGCCTTGAAAAGAATGAAATATTCTACTAGTATTAAATTTGTTCATCATTATCCAACTTTTGCATTCTATAGATTTATGTCCAAACTTGTTGAAAACATACCATTGTCTACCAAAGAATCTATTTTGGTTCACCATTATTCTACATTCTATTTCTCTATGTCTAAATTTATTGCATGAGTAAGAAAATCCATTAAAGGATGTGTACCTTTGATCATTAGGCTATTGGCTAGGTATCCTTTTAGTATTGATCCTTTTATTCTTTCCTTGATAAGTATTGCCTTGAAATTTCCTTTGACTATTCATTTTGTTTAGACTTGGACTAGTCTTTGAAATTTGTCCTTCTTCAAGTCCTAGACCACCTTTATCCTTTGCAGGCCTTTGAGATTAAATTAATTCGTCAAGCATTCTTGAACTTATCTTAAATTTGTCTTCAATTTTTTTTTCCCTTTCCAAATTAGATTTAAGAATTGCTACTTCTTGTTCAAGCTTGTCACATTTTTCTATCTTTTAATTGATAATTTCTTTGATATTTCCAATTTCCAATTTTAGATTCTCTTCCATTGTTTTGCTTTCTTCATGTTTCATCCTTAGAGCTTTAGCAATCTCCTTTGCTTCTTTTAGTTCCTGGTAAACTTCTTTATATTTCAACTTAAATTTCTAGATCTGGTTTCTTAGTTTCTAAATACATTCACCTACCTATTTGTGATTCTCTTTCAAATACTCATTCTCAAACTCTGAGGTATCTACTCTCAATTATTCATCTAAGTAAGATCCCTTCATCATTTAGTTAAACCTTCCAAGATCTCCTTCAAGCTGTTAAACTTATTCCAAAGGACCTTGCTCCAATATCAATTGTTGGATAGGACAACTAAGAGGGGGGGTTGAATAAGTTGTCATATATTATAACCTTAAATTCAATTACCAGAACTAAAACATAAACTGATTAAGTGATTAACCAACAAATGCAAATGCACAAACACAATAACTCCATATTTACTTGGAAAACCCAATGAGGGAAAAACCATAGTGAGGATTAACTCACACTATAGAGAATATCAAAACCGATTACAAAGAGGCTCATTGCTTGAGATAAGGCTCACTTCCTAAAATAAGGACTCGCTGTTTGGACTCACTGTCCACAGGGCTACAACCCATAGGGCTCACTTCTAGAATACAAAAGTTATGGCTTACCACCAAAAGTGAACTGATGAATTACACCTTTCTTGTGCTAAATTTCATTCCAGATGAAGCTATGTAAAGATATTATTGTATATCAATTATTGCTCAATACTTTTATTCTGATTACACACTTTTTTCTTTGCTTGATTCACTTCTTCTGATTTGCTACAACCATACACTTTTCTAACTTTATGTTCTTTTATAACCTCGCATCTCTTATCATTCTTACTTTACGAATATACATATAAATATATATGTATCTTACATATCGATTAGGCTGGTTAAAAACATCCATAAAAGTATTGCATATGCTAATTCAACCAAGATCTTGAAATATCCAAATTATAGTTTGTCACATAGTAGGAACTGAAACTCAAACCAACATGTCATACCACACATAGCAGTCAACCTCAAAGTGAAATAACTTCCCATAAACCAGTCATACATGTACTACTGTGTTGACATCAATGGAAAGTTGCTGACATTAGTGACAATCATTTGATGCAATATTCAACTTCTAACATTCTTTCCATCAAAACTTATTGAAACTATCCCACAAATCTTAGCACCAGTATCATCTCCAAACATAACCAAGCCTCCATCATATTTCTCAAGTTTAACAAAATTACTCTTATCACCAATCATGTGATGTGAACAACCACTATCAACAAACCAATAGTTCTTCTATTGTTTAGCATGTAGGGTAGAGATAATAGTACCTTCATTTTTCTCCTACTCTAGAGAGCTTTCCTTTGCCTATATTTCAGAATTGGCAGAACTGGGTTCATCCTTTATTGCCAAGAACAAGCATTCATTTCCATCAGGATCATCATAATCCAAATCCTCATAAGATATACTAGCATTCTCATTGACATAGTATTCTTTGTTGATCTTATTTCCTTTCTTTTCCTTCTCATATCTTTGTTTATTCCTATTAGCTCTTTCTGAACAATTTGCGGCATAATGAACTATTCTCCACAACTAAAGCATTTAAAGGGTAACATACCTTCATACTTACTAGATCCTTTGATCATTATTCTCACAAATTTAGCTTCTATCTCATCAAAATTTTCTTCATCTAGATCTTCAACTTTTGTAGCCTTAAAAGCAATTTCTGATTTGCATCCATTCCTTTGATTTGGCTTCCTCATTTCATAAGATGTCATAAATCTCAACAACAAATCTTTAGTGTAGACCTTATAGTCTATACTCTATTCAATAGCACACACCTTCTCACTGTAAGCATCAGGGAGAGTTCTAAGAATATTCTTTATAATCCTGGTACCATCTATAGTTGCACAAATTCCTTGCATTTCAGCCACAATCTCATCTAATATTTGTACATAAGATTTAACATTCTCATCTTCAGACATGTGTAGAAGCTCAAGTTGTGTCTCAAAACTGTACAATTTTTCCTCCTTGACTCTTTCATCACCTTTATGTGCCCTTTCCAAAGTATCCTAGACTTCCTTAGTAGTCCTCAGATTCTAAACTTTAATCAACTCAGAATGTACCAAACTTTTCTTCAAAATTTACTTTTCCTTATTGTTCGCTTCATGTGCTTTGATCTCATCAGTCGTACTCGAACCATTAGTAGGACTTGTGTAATGATTCTTGTAAGCTTTCTCCACATCATATCTAGAATACACCAGATATTCTTCTATCAATATTTTGCAAATAGCATAATTAGTTCCATTAAACCTCGGATAATCATAAGTCATTTTTCCAACCATACCGAACCTTCCTCAAGTAGTTAAGCTCTTCACCAAGGAACCAAGCTATGAAACAAATGGTTGAATAAGAAAATTGAGAGTGGGGGATGAATTAGTTATCACAAATTTAAAGCTTAATTCATTCACTGGAACTAATCCTTAATATTGCTTAAATGATTAAACATTAAATGCTAGTGTAGAAACTGAAAACCATCATTCAAACATAATAACACCAAATTTACATGGAAAACCCAATATGATAAAACCACAGTGAGGATTAACTCATACTATAGAGAATATAAAAATTGATTACAAGAAGCTCACTTCCTGAGAAACAAGGGTCACTACCAAAACAACGACTCGCTATCTAGATCAAGACTCACTATCCAACAAGGCTACAATCTGAAGGGATCACTAACATAGAGATAATATGAAGATAGAAGAGATATGTTACAAAAAGAAGACAATCTCAATGCAATGGAGAAATCCATCACAATTTACTCAACCACTTATAGATGTGCATGAATGATAGAGTACACCTGTCTACTCACTACATTCGAAAAACTCAACATTTAGGCTTCGCATTGATCTGCCACACTCACATCACACACACTCATTGATTCACATCAATCTCACATCTATCTACTCTATTTCTTTGCACTTATCTCTCTTTCCTCTTTCTATACTTTTTCACCACTAACTCATTCTATATTTATACCATCTTCAACTTTGAAACATATCCAAAGTTGGCTATCCGAATTCAAATTCAAATTAGGTCAGTGCTAAAAAATCCTAGGGTGGAATTAGAATGAGGGAAACCCAAACACACACTTCATGAAGACCCAAATAGATCTAACAAACTTCATCAACTCTGAAGATAGTGTTTAATACAAGGTCAATAAAACCAATGTAAAATACATAGAGAAATTAAACATGAACCTTCCAAATACCAAAATTGTCTTCAATAAAATCAAAACTATTCAACTCTAGAACCGCAAGCCATAAAACTTTAACAAAGAGAAATTTGGACCAACAACATTTCTCCTAAACCTCAACCAGAAACAAAGACAACCGTAGTTCACAACTAGTGGACATAACTCACACTATACAATGAATCAATAGAAAAAAATTAGGATATAGCAGCTTCCAACAACCATGATCAACATATTTGAACCACACAACCATAAGAGAAAATCCTAGAGAAAAACCCAGAGCAACCATTAAACACCTGCAATCTTTCTTCAATACAATTTTCTCAATATCCTTGACACTAATGATAATAGAAACTAGTTGATAGCCAATTGACTAGTTGGCATCAATTACAACACATTCATTCTTTCCATTCTTGCAACACTTAGTAGGTAAAAAACCCAAGGGATGGGATTTGATTTTACCACAGGAATTTTTTTTTACAACAATTCTATCAATAGGAGTATTAGTGAATCACCATTCTATATTGTGTATGGGAGTATTCCTAGAACTACTTCTAAATTGAGGAATATGGATAAGGGAGAAAAACATAATGTTGAGGCTGAAGATTTTGCTAAACACCTGAATAGTGTGCATAAAGAGGTGAAGAAACATATCCATAAGATGAATACATGGTATAAGGTGAAGGTAGATCAAAAAAGAAGGTATAAGGAGTTCCAGGTAGGTGATGAAGTCATGATTCATTTGTGAAAGGAGAGGTTTCTAGTTGGCACATACAAAAAACTGAAGATGAAGAAGTTTGGACCATGCAAGATCTTGAGGAAGCATGATTCAAGAAATGCGTATGAGGTGGAGTTGCCAAGTGAGATTCATGTTTCACATGTGTTTAACATTTTTGATTTGACAAAATATCATGAAGGAGATAAGTAGAATGATTTGATAGAGGCACAATGAATGATTCTAGCACCTACTTCAGAAAAGGAAGAGATTGAGGAAATTTTGGATAGTCGTGTGGGAAGAAGCACAAGGAATAGATAGTATGTAGAATACTTGTTAAAATGGAGAGGAAGGCATGTTGAAGATTCAACATGGGTGTTTGAGTCAGAGGTTAGCCATCTTGGTTTTCCTCTAACTCCTGAAGAGTGATAGGGTCAATTTTCAAATTACCTTGGGTGTTTGATGCAAGAGCATCCAGGGCATATGAGCAATCTTGCATCAATTTGTGATTTTTTTTCTCAATAAGGGATAATCTGTTTAAGTTTACCAAGTATGGCAATCGATCTTTACACCTTGTGTTTACACCTTGGTTTCACTCGGTGTTCTATGCCTCAATGGACTAGCTCATCAACATGGCTTGGTGACTTCAATGGGACCTTATCTCACATCCCTTAGATATGTTGATAGCATTAGAAACAATAGTGAATGGGCATGAAGAATTTGCATAAATGAGAGGTTCTCTTAGCGATAGGACAACTTTCAATGTCCCTTTGATAGCCCAATGAATTGTAGACAGTACCAATGAGTGGCATCAGAGAGACTCGAGAGTATTGGTAGGATAAAAATAGAAGTCCCTCTGATGGAGCGATAAGACATATATAATCAGGGTGGTGATGATGCTTTAGGTTGACAAGAATACCCATCCTTTCAATGGGTTGATAGCTTGATGATGAAATTTTGATAAAGCTTCATTAGGAAGACTTGTCCATATTAGGCTGAAAGGATTTTAAGTCCCCTCAATACCACAATGGTGGGAAGGTGGATGGAGATGTGCATTGGTCAAAGGTGGTGAATGGATGAGTTAGTTGGTGACATATGGCATGATATTACTCATTGATTCCACATCGTTCTTGTGGATCAATGTGATCATTGTCCAAATGAATTCTATTGGTTGTTTTTAATGAACCAAACTTGGTCTCAAAAATTGCCTATGAATTTTACATATCTCAATGATCAACAATTGTGAGGATTGGCCAATGACTAGGTGAAAGATTTATAGGTTTTCCCTCTACAGATCGGGAACTCCATGAGCCAGGAGGGTGATCCCTACAATGTACTTAATGATACTCTTGTGCCAAATTATCATAGACATTGTAAATAATAGATACATTCTCATATAATTTCAAATTAGATGAAATTATTTGAAAACCTGGCTAATTCTCTAACAAATAATCATCTAAAGCAGAGAATGGATGACCTCTCATGAAATTGTAAAAAAATTTAAGGTGTATGATTGATTTTCTTTAAGAATTTGTTCTTTGAAAGCCAAGGCTTACACAATGACTTCAAAGCTAACATAATCAATATAACAATGCTTTTTTCATTGTGTAACAAATTCAAATTTGAAATAAATTGTAATACAACAATGACTAAGCTCAACACTTATAGACTATTGTAATATTGCATTACAAGAAAACAACTCAAATTTTCCAAAAATAGAAACTACTTATCAAATACTCATACTTAATCACACAAACCTATGATTCCATCAAATCATTTTAATTGATTCCTTGAAATAAAGTAGAGATAAAATCATACATTCAACTGAAATGATTCAAGACCAATAAAAGGATCCTTGATCATTTTATTAATAATTCATATCAAAAAATATAGGAGAGAATCTATTTTAGAATTTGCATTTTCTAATTCAAATTACATCACTATTGTAAAACCATTATGCCTATTACAAACTTGAATTAAAACCTAATACTCAACACTAATTCTATTTCCTTGTGCTTGAAAAATTCTTTTACATGAGTACAAAAGTTCTCTTAACCAAAGAACCATGCAATTGGCCTTGAATTCCCTTTTATAAGAACAAGAGAGCAAACAATCTTTGGGCCAAATTGAAAATTTAGTCACATTTACACTTGAATTACATTTCAATTTCATTTCAAACATCCCTAGATTAGTTATATTTGCATTTCCAAAAGGGGGAAAATCATATAAGACAAAATTCCTTTTCATATTGTTGGAGTAGATGCTTTTCGCCCTCCAAAAGGGCATCGTTCATCATTGTAGTAGCTCCATCCATGAGAAAAGCATCTTTTCCATGAGAAAGATTGTATTCCATGTGCCAACCAAGATAGAAAAAATTAAAACATGAAGCAACAAAAGAAGAAGAAAATCACAAGCCGTGTCCACATTAGCACCTTTGTCATCAACTTCATCACTGAGAGGAGATAATATTTTACAATAATTCATCCAAGGATTAATCTATAAACTGTTCAAGCCATGTATTATACTCCTCTTCAATAGCCCATTGTGTATCCAAAATTTTTTGCACCTTAGTGTTGTGCTATTTTTATCTAGCATCCATCAGTATCCTAGGCTCCTTTACAAATGAATACAAACACACCTCAATTCTCGTGATGTTATGAACAACTGCATTCAACATGGTATAATCTATGAGGCTGATTGCTCTCTTAAAGTGTGAGAGAATTCCTCCCAACTCATCCTTCCAAGTGGAAAAATCCTTCATTTCACCCTCATCATTTAGTGTTTGTGGCATACGATGCCCCTCCATGTCTCTAAACATTTTAAAATTTATTTTGTAGCTACATACCCAACTTACCATGAAATGTTATGATTTCACTTAAAATATCTACTACCTTTATCAAATTAGGAATATTGGTTGGAGCCACAAAATATTCTTGCATATTAGGTATCATTTCTTTAAGTGCTCTGATCATGGAACTCTACTTGCTCCAGTCATTTTGAAAAACATTTTGGACTTGCACATATTTCATGTGAGCCTCATGAGTGTTTTTGTAAACATCCTAGACATTGTCAGACCTATGCACTAACTTGGAAACTCTATGCTTTAGAATTTCATAAAAGATTTTTGTGGCCACCTTTATAGTCTCCTCCTTGGACTTCTTAATATTATCTTTGTCTAATTTAAATTCCTTCTTTCAACTCTAGATTCTCAATGATAAGGTTTCCTTATCTTGTGTAGAAAAATCAGAGGAAGAATTTGTAAAAGAAGGAAAAGCTCTTTATGTTGAGCTAGTAGCAATAGAAACCCCTCTATTATACTCATCCAACAACTTATTGTACTTATCCAATAATTTATCATATATGTCTTGTGAAATTTGAGTTGTGTCCACACTTAACATAGCAACACACATAGTTAGTTCTGCAACTACAATAGCAGTCATCTTAGCAGCTCTCTTTACAACTACAACTCAAATTTCTTGCTCCATATACTTGATCACCTAGGGTTTCCAAATATTTGGTGTCATAGACCATATTGCCAGAGTATGTAATTTTCTGGCTAAACCCTAAACCAGACACCTTATTGTCAAAATTCTCTTCAAAAATAGAAGAATTGGGATCCTTTCTTATTGAATCTAATGTAATATAAAATGTGAGTTCCCACCCAGGAAATAATAAAAAACCACTTCCTTTGATATCTCTTTCCTCTTGGGGTGTTATTCCAACTATTTCATTCATTATTTTATCTTCTTCTTCCTTTTCAGCTTCCTATTGTAGTGAAGGATCAACATTTTCTTTTGCATCCTCTATCCTCTTCATGATCTCATGGATTTTGAGTTGGATGAAAAGGTCCCTAAAATCCTTAGTTTGGATAAAGTTTTCATAACTCATGAAGTCTCTACAAGCCTTTATCCTAACATCATCATCTTAATATTCATCATATTCCTATTTTACTATCCTTCTAGTAGGAACAACATTGAGAGAATCCTCCTTCTCAGGGGAGGGGAACCTTTGATCAACTTCTTGTTCCATAGGAACATGCTCGGTAAAATATTCCTATGTATAATCCTCACCACCTTACTCAGTTGTTGAATAAGTTACCATTGGGACAATTGTAGGTTTATTTCCTATCTCCTTTTTTTGTACTTGAATTTCTCGAGCTATAGAGTGAGTCAGTTGGTTCCTCACTTGTGCATCATGATGATCCTTGGAAACTTTGGCTTTTATCTTAGCCCCTTTAACCTTATCCAAAAATATTTTATCTTTAAAATCCCCCAACATCACTTTAGCTTGAACATATTGGTCCTTTATTTCAAAATAAGGACTCACATAAAAGGGGCTCTCATTTAATACCTTTTCTTCTATGGCACATATCTTTCGCCATTCATTTTTCCTTTCTACAACCTCCACATCTAAAGAAGTTTTTTTGATTACATCTTCTATATATAAGAATTGATGTTTCTTGCCAAACCTTCCTCTGGCTCTACTCTCTGCATCAATAATACCTCCAAGATCATATTATCTTACAATATCTTGTTTCATTGTAAAATTATTCAAGAGTGCCAAACTTCTCAATACCTTCCATTGATAAGCATACAAAATATGCAAATCCAAACTTGTGGTTTATTATTGATGCCTTCCTAGATTTTCTAAAATTCTCTTTGTCCATGGCATCCAATTACCACATTATTTCCATAAATGCAAGTCTATCAGATACATATATAGGTAACCAATGGGGTGGCACTATAGATACATAGATCTTGATTATAGTGTAACCGGTATGCAAATACCAGTCCCCCCAATTGAACTTTTGTGTTGTGTTCACTTCAAACTCCATAGGCCTCAAAATTTCCTTTACACCCTTTGATATTCGATATATAGGAGGGTATGTGTAGGATCATCATGGAAAAAACACGCCCTTAAGTGGCGATGAAAATTTTAAAAAGTTAGAGTTAGGAAACTTGACATAAAAATTTGAATAAGTTATTTATATTATTTCAAAAATATGTAAGAATAAAATCTGTAGAAAATTGAATGTAGTTTCTAAACTACTAAGTTTATTTTAAAAATATATATATTTGGTAAAAATTTAAAATTTCAATGCAGTAGTACTTAAATTTTAGGGAAAAAATAAGTAGGTGTCTATTTGGAAACCCTAACCATAATAAAATCATAATATTTTTTTATAAGATTTTAGATATAACTAGAGGACTCATGTCCTGATGTGATGCATATTCTTTTGTAGTTATTTTTCCAAGTAAATAATTTATTATGAATTTTTTATTACAACTTTTAAAAATATAAAAACTTGTATGTCTAGCCACCTTAATTTGGTCAAAACTTCATTAAATTCAATTTTTTTTAATCCTATAGTATGTGAAGCATAGAATATGCCGCATGTTTTAGATTCAAAAAATGTGATACCTTTTGAAAGCTATAATTTTTTTTCAATCAGCTTATCAATCAAGACTTTAGTTGTAATTCAAATATAAAATGAATCATAATTATTTATTAAATTCAAAGTAAAGAATAATTTATCTTGGTGGAAAGCTGAGAATGTCCTTTAAAAACCCTTTTCGTTTCATCAATTTTGGGTAAAAAAAAAGTCATCAGCCACATACCCTACACATACCCATCATATTGCCACTTTTTGGCCCATCATTATCCTACACATACCCAATTTTTAAGCTCAATTGCTCCATCACACAAAATTTGAAATCATTGTAGAATGCAGAATAATTAGAATCTAGACAGTGTTTATCCCAAACATGAGTCCATATTTGCACGAGAAATTCATTGTCTTGACTATCCCTTTCTCTCAATCTCATGAAATTTCTACATACTTTTCTACCTCTCCACAACAATATATGCATTAACAATGAATAATATTTGCAAGACAATGGAGGTTTTGCATCTTTTAGTTTCACTAGATCATCATGAAGTTGATTAGCTATATAAGAGGCATAATCAAATGTTTTGTTATGATATTTGTTTTGTATATCAATAGCCATAACCATCAGAGCAATATCCATCTTGATATCAATTTTTTTGTGCAAAACTTGGCACAATGCATAATTTGTTTTCTTAAAGTAATCCTCAAAGTCATCAAAATCAAAAGGCTCAAACTCCTTAGGCCCAAATGGTACACCTCTCTTGTTCAAGTCCTACCTTCTATGCCTTAGCAAAACATTCTTTGTATAACAAAATTTATTCTGATCATATTCCAGATACAAGGCATAGAAATCGATTTGACTCAATAGCAGAAGGGTTCAAATTGAATACCTCAACTATCTGGATTCTTGTAATATCTAGCATGGGGGTTCCATTTGGAAATATCTTGATTACCCTATCATTAGGGTAATAACACCTAGCCAATTCAAGAATCAAATCCACCTCCACAAATACATTTGGGACAACTAGCTTGACGATATCACATGTCTAGAGATGACATGTGGTGTGACTAGTGGATCTCCTATTGAAAGCATAGAGAAAAATGTCCCAACAACTTTGAGGCACCATATCATCACGAACCCCAAAATCCAAGTCTTGAAAATGGCTTGTTAGTACACCCTCACTAGTTTTCCTCTTCCCAACTAGTTTGACCTCTTTAGCTAGATCTTTAGAAGCCTCCTCTATAAACATAGAGTAATCTCTCTTCATAGTCCTTTTCTTCCTAGATGTTTTAGGCACTTCTATCTTAGGTTTGTCATCTTGGGTTTTTGGTTTTTTAACTCTCTTATTCTTAGGTTTTCTCTTAGGTGCAACAGACTCACTGGGTTCACTCATTTTGCATGGTATTATGGAACTAGGGTTTCAAAATAACTAATAATTATAGCCTTAATTCTCAAACTCACAGGGTTTATACTTAATTTCAACAAATTTTATCCTACTCCCAAAACCCTGCATGAACCAATTGCAATTCCCTTTTGAAAAAATAAATAGAAACCCTAACTACAAACCCTAGAAATTTACCAAATTCTCAAACTACCTAGTGCTAAAGTTTACTCATAGGGTCATATAAAATTGACTTATTTGAGATAACCAGCAAGTTTCTCTTTGAATTCTCTTCGCCTAAAGCTCGTCTTCTCCTTTTTTCTAAACTTGACCAATTCTTCTACTTTCAAAAAATTGTAATTGTGAAAGAAAAGGACCAACTACCTCCCTTAAAGCTTAGAGATGGAGCATCTTCACAATTACTACTTGAAAGAAAGCTCACGTGAGAAAGCTAACATTTAGCCATTTAGGTTTGAAATCAGGCCGTCAATCTTTCTGATTTAAAACATCATTAATAGTTCTCCTTGTTCATCACCTTTTTCTTTCCACTACCGTGCTTTAAAATAGTGATGAAAACTTCATAATTTTCCATGCAGCCACTCCATGTTTCTCAATAGTCCTCTTGAACTCCATCCTATTAGAAACACAATGGAAAACAACTGAGAGGGGGTTGAATCAGTTGTCACTGAAATTAAAACTTATTCAACTTGTTAACCTTATTATCAAATATAATTAATAACCATGAAAGAATAAATCATAAACACATCAGAAACACACATAACACCAAGATTTTTTATGTGGAAACCATGTTAGGGGAAAAAACACTGTGGAGATTAGTCCACAAAATTATACCCTATTAAAAGTATAAGAGAATAAATGGGGAATGCACATGCATTTAGGCACACTGCCTAGAGTGCACTACTAAAATAAAAATGGCTTACTGCCCAAAGAAGACTCACTGTATTACAAAAACATTTGGATTAAATCTAGATCTTGAACTAGGAAAATAACATCTGCTCATGCTTGATTACAGTTCTGGTTAAGCACATAAACTCAGTTCACTCTTCTTCACACTTAACTTCTTCCTTTGAATGATCTAAACATTATTTTCACACAGGAATCACACACTTCAGTTCACAATCATTTCTTCAAATGATAAAAAAATCACTCATATATATCTGCAACCAAGAATAACATCATCTACATGTCGGCTTCAATAAAATATAAAATGAATACAAACTGTCAGCCCAAATCAATAAACAATTTACAATGTGAATCAACCAACATTGGAAACAACATAATGAAGACCCAAAACAACATCCTCGAACATGAAGCACCTTCAAAAATTATTCCTCGAAGATCCAAAACACACTACAACCACCTTGTCAGCCAAGAACATGAAAAACATGGACACACAAAAGAAAATATTCAATTGCTAACACACCGATCAATGTGGACCAACAAAACAGATAGAGCGTGATCTAGAAACATCCACAAGTATTAGGAATCACTACAAAAGCATCTGTAACACTTGATGTTGCTAGAATCACATCATCTTCTTTCAGGAACACCAGCTGAAGCAACCAAAAAACTATCAAAACACAAATACTCATAACTCGATCAAATCTTCATGTGGATCTCTGAAACCTTACGTGGATAAACTAGATATACTCGAAAAAAACCCTTTAATTTTCACAACCTCTAATCATCAATATACTGATTTTCCCAACAACATGAACTTCACTGCATCACAGACAACCTACAACTTATTTTATTACAATTCTCTCAATATCCTCAACATATACAACCTCAAATACATTAATTTCAATAGTGTTGACATCAATGAAAACCACATATCAACAACATCCAACAATCTCCCCATTTAGCATTGATGGAAACACATGATGTGAAAAACACCAGCAACGCAACTTTCTCTTAGCACTTACTCCCTCTTAGGTTCTGACCCTTTTCTCCTCAACTCTATCACAAGACTCTTCTCCTCACGAGGTTTTTTTCAGGACTCTTCTCCCCCTTTGACATCAATGAAAAAGATACAAACAAGCTTTGAAACAAATATCTAAACATCTGACTACTCCCCCTAAGTAGTAGCCACCACAACATCAATCCAGATCAAGATATGACTGTGAAATGCACGGATTGGTGCAATGACTTGCATCTTAGTTCTAATTAGGAGGGCCAGTCACCCCTAGCTTCCCTTTGAGATACTCAAAAGTATCCTTAGGAAAAGGATTAGTAGATATATCTACAATTTGTTCCTTAGTGGGCACATACTCCAATCTGACATCCTTTTCACTCACTTTTTCTCTCAAAAAGTGAAACTTGATAGATATGTACTTGGTTTTTGAATGTAGGACTAGATTCCTAGAAATGTTAATTGCACTTGAATTATCATAGAATATAGCAATAGACTCATCATACACAACTCTAATATCTTTCAGCATCTGCTTCATCCACAATACTTGAGTATAATTGCTAGAAGTAACAATGTATTCTACCTCTTTAGTAGATAAAGAAATGGCATTCTGCTTCTTACTTAACCATGAAATTATCTTCTTTCCCAAGAAAAATGAACCACCACTGGTAGCCTTTCTGTCATCCACGTCTCCTACCCAATCAACATTAGTAAAAGAAATCAAATCGAACCTTGGATAATAATAAATCATCTTGCTAGCCATCCTGGACCTTCCTCAAGTGGTTAAGATCTTCACCAAGAAACCAATCTCTCATACCAATTGTTGAACAAGACAACTGAGAGGGGAGGGTGAATTAGTTTTTATAGATTTAAACTTTAATTTATTCACTGGAACTAATCCTTAACACTACTTAATAGATTAATCAATAAATACTAGTGTAGAAACTAAAAAGCATCACATAAGCACAATAACACCAAATTTATGTGGAAAACACAATAAGGGGAAAACTGTGGTGAATATTAACTCACACTATCGAGAATATCAAAACCAATTACAATAGGCTCTTTTCTTGAAAAAAAGGGCTCATTTCAAAAACAAGGACTCATTGACCAATAGGGATAACAACCCAGAGGGCTTACTACCATAGAGATATAAAGAAGATAAAGAAGGCTTGTTACATAGAGAATACAATATCAATGCAATAGAGAAATCCAACACAATTCACTCAATCCACTTGTAGACATGCACAAATAATAGAGTGCACCTTCAGCTCACTGCTTCTAGAAAGTCAACATTTAGGATTTGCATTGATTTTCCATACTCGCATCATACAAACACAATGATTCACACTTATCTCTACTCTCTTTTCGTTGTTGTCTCTATTTCCTTTGCTCTCTTCTCGCTTCTTCTTCCCTAACACATTATAAATTTATACCATCTCCATTTTTGAAACATATCCAAAGTTGGCCATCAAAATTCAAATTCAAATTAGGTCAGCACCAAAACATCCTAGGGTGGAATTGGAATGATGGCAACCCAAACAAACGATTCATAAGGACCCAAATAGATCCAAAATTCTTCACTAACTCCAAAATTACTATTCCACACAAGGTCAACCAAACTAGTGTAAAACACATAGAACAATCAAGCATGAACTTTCTAGATACCGAAATTATCTTCGATATAATAAAAAAAACTCAAACCTAGAACCGCAAGTCATAAGACTTCATCAAAGAGAAATCCAAACCAACAATATTTCTCTCGGACCTCAAATAGAAACACAGAAAAATATAGTTCACAACTGGTGAACATAACTCGCTCTGTACAATGAAGAGACAACCAAAACCAAGATATAGAAACTTCCAACAACCATGATCAACATATTAAACCATCTAAATATAGGAGAAAAATATAGAGAAAAACCTAGAGCAACCACTGAACATCTGCAACATATCTTCATTACAATTAATTGGTTGACATCAATGAAAAAACCTCCAATCTTTCCATTCTTGCAAAAAAAGGTACCCATCTTTTAATGGGGTTTTTTTTTCATGCAATAAATTTGGTCATAAGGGAATAGAATGTATAAGAAGAATGCATTAGATTGTTGGATTCTTTTCCAGACATTTTTTTCTTACAATAAATTTGGACATACATCTACTGAGTGTAGAAGTTAGATAATGATGATGAATAGATTCAATACTAGTAGAATGATTCAATCTCTTCAAAGAGATTGCTACACATGTAATGTATTTGGGAATAAAGCTAAATAGTGCAGATCAAGGTTAAATACTGTGTGAACCCCAGCCTAGGTACCTACAAAACAAAGATAAAAACACCTCATGTTACATTTTGCAAGCATAAACAAGGATTCCCCATGAAATCCATTTACAACTTCAAACTAGGAAAGAAAATAGGAAAGAACACAATGCAAGTGATAAAACAAAGATGAAATCCTAATTAGAAGTGAAAAATCATGATCCCATGGGGGAATCGATGCCAATTTGATGTGAAAATTGGCCCTTTCCCAATTCCTAAGATGCAAGCTTTGAATGTTGAAGAGATTGATCCACTTTGTTGATGAAAGATGAGATCTCCAAACCAAAAATCTGCAAAAACCTAGCTAGAACTCAATGGTGATGGATGAAAATGGCTAAATATTTTAGCATAATAACTTTGCAATGTTTGTGGATGGTCAAATGAGGATATGAGCTCTTCATTTATAGGATTTCAAGATGGATGAATGTCCAAATTTGAGCAATGTGGGAATAACATTCATCTAATGATATGGTGCCACTTGTCAAGCTATGAATGGATGATGGATGTGCAAGATTTGGGATTTGTGCCAATAAATGCATAAATTTGAATTTCAAATTTGTTGAAATGACATGTAAGAGGGAAGAAAAAAACAATAAATGCCACTTGGCTCAAAGAAAAGGACATGTAAGATGAAGTTATTGTCTTGTTGGATGATTATTTAATTAAATAGGGATAATTAAATCAAATGGATTGATTTAATTAACAAGAGAAAGTGACTTAATTAGATAAAGTGATTTATTTAATTAAGAGATGAATATTGATGAATTTAATCAGATAGGTGAATTTGATTAAATGGTTAGACTAAAGAATGATTCAAGCAGAAAAATGTTAGTGAGTCATGATCAAATGCACGATGTCAATCAATATATTTTACGTGTACATTTTTCCCCTCTTTGAAGCAATGCACTTGTTGCGTTGGTTCAAAGAAATAACCGATCTCAATCAAAGCCAAAAAGTTTTGATATTTAAAAGCTTGCCCCACTGCTGCATGGCAAGAGAAAACATGCCATTATAATGCCCCCTCAAGAGATCAGATGAAAATTTTAACTTTTTGGGTGATCTCGCGAAAAAAGATGACAAAGTGCCCATTAGGTCTAAACAGGCTCTGGGAGGCTAAAGATGTGTCTAAACGCAATAAAACAATGAAGAACAGGCTTGAAACGGACAAAAACAGGTTTGGGGGTCCAAAACCCTAGTAGAAAAACCATTTAGGGTTAAAAAACCCTAATTTTTAGGGTAAAAAGGGGCCCAAGGGGTCACTTTAAAGTCATTTTCACACACCTCCGCTAGCAAACTTCATATTCGAGCTCTCACCCTTTGGCGATATGGCACAACGACAGCTTCCCCTGCACATCAATGATCGAGTTCAGACCTACCAACAGCCACCTGGCATCGGAGCAGTGGTATGTGACCCTTACCCAAGCTTAGTTTTTTCATTTAATGCAGCATTTAATGCCTTAAAAGGGGAGCTCACCTCCAGCGATGCTATATAGCACCGGTCGGTGTTTAAATTGCGCCACTCCAGGCTGTTTTGCACCGCAGCGGTGCCATTTTTTGCCACAGCGGTGTAGTTTGGAGTTTAAAAACTCCAATGTTGGGCTCGGGCTCGGCGGGTCGGTTTGGATAAAGTGCGCCATGGAAGCGCCCTTTTCATGCAAACTACGATGCTGGAGGATAAAGTGTGTCATGGAGGCTCTATTTGGCTCCTATTAGGACTTAGCGTCGGAGTTTGAGTAAGATCAAACTACGACAGCATCACAAATTGCACCGCTGGGGAAGAGCTTGGAGCATTTGACAAGGAATTTTTCAAAAATTTTAACACAGTGACCTTCCTTGATGTAGGATGGGCCGAGGGAGCTCTACTCTCAGGAGCACCAATTGCGAGATTTGGCTAGTGTTCTACGGGACTTGAGCGACAGAGACCAAGATTGACTGGGAGTTGCAGGATTGTGGCATATTGCGTACGCGACACCTGTGCACACTCATCTAGGGATGTTGTTAGCATTGGCTGAGAGGTGGCATAGCGAGACATCGTCATTTTATCTCCCCACTAGCGAGGCCACCATCACCTTGGAGGATGTTTGGTGCATTCTACGATTGCCTATTCATGGCCGATGGGCGATCTTTGACATGGACGAGGGACACAAGTCCTGCACCAGAGTCCTCACCACATGGGACATAATCTACTACGAGGGACAGATTGAGCTAGAGTGCTACAGGGTTATAGCACCTCCCTATTGCTGGGCAGTTGCAGCCATCATCTTAGTCCTCGTTGCCCTAGACAGATGAGGGTGATATTTCAGTCCTGGCTGGGGGTATTGCTGGGAGAGGATGGTTTGAGATAGACCAGTTTGCTTCACATGGGGGCCTGTACTTCTTACCTCACTCTACAGAGATTTGCATGAGTACGTGTACATGGACTGCAGAGCGCTAGGGGCTAGAGTGACCTTACTTCATGTCTGGGCTTGGGAGCACATTTCTATGTTGCGTCCACGAGTTGTTCCAGTTCCAATGGGGGTAGAGGATGTACTTGTGGCATGATACAAAGGCGGTGTGTCCTTCACACACACTAGTGAGCATAGGATCCCCTATTGGAGGCGGGTCCTAGATGAGATGCTTGTCTTTACTTGGCATCCATACCTTGATTAGCTTGGATGGGCCAACGATACCGATAAGCTCTTCTATTACCGACAAGACTAGTACATGCAGGGGCATGAGCATACAATGATCGAGAGGTACCTACCTAGGCATGTGTAGCGTCAGTTTGGAGAGCCACAAGATTAGTCGGATGACTACTACGTAGCCGTGTTTGCACATAGTATGACATAGATATCATGGAGACATGGTATTCCTACCTCGGTGGAAGTTGATAGCTTTCGGAACTTGGTAGCCTACCCATGGGCTTTTGATTATGGCCTAGCAGATCCAGGGACCACACAGGCCTATAGAGACTAGTTTAGACCTCCTCTTTTGTTGACCATTCTAGGTGAGGATCCAAATCCACGCAAGGTCAGGGGTAGAGGGAGGGGATGAGGATGAGGACCGAGAGTCAATGTTCGACAGAATTGACTAGGTGTGCCCCCAGTTCTGCTAGGTCAAGGAGATGTCCACATGTAGGATCAATAGTAGGAGCTGCCAGTCCCACCACCACAAGCCGAGGGTGAGGATCTGGTTCATGTGTAGCCACAGGTATAGCCACAGGGACAAGAAGACGGTCAGGATGCATTGATTGCACAGCTGCAGGCCTAGGTTCAAGCACTGACAGTGGAGAGAGACTAGGCGAGGGCTAAGAGAGAGCAGCTCAGAGCAGAGAGGGATCAGGTTGTTCAACAGAGATAGGTTGCAGAGCTATAGGCAGCCACTGAGCTAGGTCACAGGTAGTAGATCGAGAGTATGACAACCTCCTCCTCTTAGGGTACAGTGCCAATGCGGTTCTACAGGGATGCCATCTAAGAGATAAAGTACTACCATTAGGCTTATCATGATAGCGTACCTAGAGCAGATTGTGTCCCAGAGTACTCAGAGTGGGCTAGCCAGAGACCACCAGAGGGTCATGGTGATAGGGGCAAGGGCAACGTCTATAGGGATCAGGCTTGATCCAAATGATACAGTTTTGTGTGCCTTATGGGCTCATTTTTGATAGCCTCGATGGGCCTTTTGTACTGATTGACATATATGTACAGTGATCTGATTTATTATTATTATTTTTGTACTATGATAGTGACATGATTGATGATATATGAGTTGATTTTGATGTGATGTACTGTGTTCTCCTTTATGCATGGATGGTTTTATTTCTATATGCTTTGTAGTGGTGTCTTATGGATGCATTTATTTCTAATGATGCATGTATAATGGTTATGATTAATGGATCTATATTATGTTAACCTATGATATGATGTGCAATGATGTTATCTATATGATGATTTATTTTATGTCAAATGTGATATGTGATATGGATTTTAATATGTAAAATGATGTGATCTATGGTATATGCAATAATGTGTAAAAAATGCTTATGTATGAGATGATTTATGGATGGACGTGATATGATATGATGATCGTGATGAAATGGTTTCATGAGATGCTTAGAATAACAAATGTTATTGTCCTAAATGTAATAAATGAAGTATGTGATGCAATGGCATGCTAATGCAAAATGATATGCTGATGTGTAATGTGATTGTGAACAAAAAGGTGGTGATATGATGTCATGATGTTATGCATGTATGTATGTTTAATGAATTAAATGCTTATATACCTATTGTTTATGTGAAAAAAATGGTTATGAAATGTTTCTGTAGATGCTTATGTGATGATTTATATGATATATGGTAATATGAAATGGTTGTGAAATGTAAATGATTGTTTATGCAATGATTGATATAATGTCATGAGATGCAATGTAATGGGTGAAAATGAAATGGCATGGATGCACCTATTTATGATCAAATTGTATATATGATGATGGATATGCAATGTGTATGTTTCCTATGTGATATGTTTATGCAATATACCATTGGTTTGTGGATGTAGGATTAATGATGATGATGGCAACAATGGTCAACTGTCATAGTACCTTGTTAGTGCGGTTAGTAAGAAAAGAAGAAGCCATTTCAACAAGATGCAAGATGACAAATGCAAATGATGATGATGATGATGATAACTTGTCGAGGAATTGGGATTTTCAAAGGGCCCAAACTTTCTTATGTTTGATAACACACATGGTACAATCCATCAAGTATAGGAAACCAGGATGGCGTTGTACCTAGTGAGATGGACTTTGACTCGACAATTAGATAGAAGCATTCTTGTTCACACCTGACATATGGAAACCTTGCTAGGATATACTTCAGAAATTTTAGATGCCTCAGACCAAAACACAGAAAGGAAAACCTATCCATGCAATAGTCAACAAGTTGCTCTAGGCCTCTTCCATACATACCTAACAAAGCATGTATTCGCCAAAGTTATCTTACAAGAACCTCCAACAAGCACAGCAGACAAAAGATAATGATCATTGCCCCATTCCTATTTCTCTAAATCCTCTATTTTGGGATATCATTGAGATGTCCTTGGAATGAGCTCAAATAAGATGTCAAAAGACAAAGATAAAGCACGCAAATAAGTTGATGTTCTTCAATACTGCTAACCAAAAGGGAATGTGTTTTTAAGGATAAGAACCGAAACTTATTGCCAAAAGATAATGCCCATTGTAGGAAGGATACATCCTAGGACATGTTAGTGGATGGCGGCACGCCATTTCGTTTATCCAAAGTGCTTTAAGGGATGATTGATATGGGACTGATTGGATGATAAGTTATCAATACCAAGACATGACCAACTTGCTTACACACTAGCTTAGACTTAAGACTTGACATTTTTGAGTTATTACATTTACCTGTTAGACTTGTTCCTAACTGTTTCACCAAAGGTTGAGGATGACGACCAGTTTATTGTGGATGGTGTTATTACCGGTGTAAGCGAGATGAGGTGGATGGATTTTTCCAAATACTTGGATGTTTTTGAAGTTTTGCAATGTTTTGAGGCTATTTTTTGGTATTTTCTGAGGTTTTACAAATGTTTTGATTTTCAATTTTTCAATGTTTTGGGATTTTTTGAGATTTTGACTAAGAGACTAACCTAAGGACCTATCCTAGGGGCCTCGGGGGCTGATCAACAAATTAGCCTTGCCTACATTATACACGTAGAGACCACGTAGTTCAACTGATGACTTGACTGATTTACAGATGAAGATATACACGATGAGATGTCAGTTTATTATGACAGACTCTTAAAGGACTGACCTAAATGTCTCGGGGGATGATCACAGATCAACCTTGCCTATGTTCAAGCTCAGAGATGATGTAGTTCGACCAGACGACTCTGTTTTTGACTTTTTTGAGTGACCTTTTGACCTGTTTTGGGATTTTTTGATGATTTCTGAATGTTTTTGGATTTTTTAATTTTTTAATGTTTTTGGATTTTCTAATTTAAGGACCTTAAGATCATACACAAATCTGATCCAATAACAAAATTCCCCCAGCGTGATGTGATAGACTACTTCGATAAAGGCAGGACAAACTGACCTTGAGGATGGGTCGAGTAGTACTAGGAGGGATCACGATATGAAAACATGACCAAGCTATGGTGTGGATGTGAGTGGATGAATGATGGATGGAGATCTGGGTATGATGGATGATGGAAGCGAAATGGATGGATGATGTCGAATAAGCCACAAAGGTCATGGTGGATGGAAAGTGCTTATTTACGCAAGGCGCCTGTTTGCCAGGTTTTGACCAAGGTACTTGCCCAAAGTGCCACTGAAGTGGTTTTCACTAGAGGATGATTTTTCTCTTTACTATTTTTAATCCTTTTTCTGATTTTTTTGGATTTTTTTTTTTAAATTTTTTTTGTTTACCAAGACTTCTATTTGCCAAGTTTTTTCCGAAGTAACCATTTTTTTAGTACTTTTTCTGATTTTTTTGGATTTTGGTTTCTATACCTTGAAATATTTAGGCATAAAACTTTTTGAGATGGGGGCTATTCATGGGCTCCTGTAGAGGTTCTCCTTCAGGTGTTGATAGCTGATATGCCCCTGACTTGTAACTTGCTGTGATGATGAAGGGCACCAACCAATTGGGTTCAAACTTTCCTTTTCCACTTGAGTTTGGGACATTCTTTTGATTCTCTTTCAAGACCAGTTCCCCAACTTGGAACATCCTGCTTCTTATTTTCTTATTGTAGCTCTATTTAAGTATATTCTAATAGACTTGTAAGTGATTTAAGGCATCTATACGTCACTCATCCAGTAGCTCCAACTCATTTAGTCTTGATACTATATATTCTTCATCTATGATGAGGTTTTACAATGATATCTTGAGGGATGGGAGCTCAATCTCAATGGGGAGTACGGCTTCTGATCCTTAGACCAAGGAGAAGGGGGTGGCGCCAATGGGTGTGCAAATGCTGGTTCGATAAGCCTAGAGGGCGGGATTAAGCTGAAGATGCTAGTCACAACTAGTGTCATTGACTATTTTCTTGAGGATTTTAAGGATGGTTTTGTTTGTAGCTTCTGCTTGGCCATGGCATTGGGGATAATATGAAGTGAAGAAGCGATGTTGAATTTTGAATTTTTTGCATAAGTCAATAACTTCCTAATTTTTGAATGGTGCCCCATTATCTGAGATAATGGCTTCTGGAACACCATAGTGGCATATGAGATAGTTTAGGATAAACTTAGAAATATGCTTCCTAGTTATATACGTCATGGGTATGGCCTCCACCCACTTAGTAAAATACTCTGTTGCGGTTATGATGAACTTATGGCCGTTAGATGAGGTGGGAGTGATTTTGTTGATGAGATCCAATCCCCACTACAAGAAGGGCCATGGTGTGACAATAAGATGAAGCTCTTGAGCTGGAGTATGGATGAGGTCCCCATGCTGCTGACATTTTTGACTCTTCTTGGCATGATCATGTGCTTCTCGTTCCATTGTGGGCCAATAATACCCCATCCTTAGTAGTTTCTTAGCGATGGTTATTCCGCTCAAGTGCGAACCACAGATACCATTGTGAGCTTCGGTTAGAGTGGTTAATGCCTCCTCGGTGTTTAAACAGTGGAGTAAGGTACCTTCTATGCTTCTACAGTATAGGGTATCACTTAGGATGACAAATCTAGATGCCTTTTTAACAAAGGTTCATTTTAGGTTTAATGGTAGGTCAGTGGGTATGACTCCTATGCGAAGATATGTGTAGATGTCATGATACCAAGGATCTCCATGACCAATGATTTCACACACATATTCTAATTCTGGTACCTTGAATGCTGGAATGAGAAGCTACTCAATCAAAAAATCATATTTTGAAGTGTTGTGAGGGATATCCAATAAAGACCCAATTGTCGCCATAATGTTTGTTGCTTTGTTGTTGGTTCTAGGAATTTTCTCAAATGTTATTTCAATGAAGGACTCCTTAAGGGTCTCCACCAATTTCTTGTATGGAGTAAGCTTGTCATCTTTGGTGTGATATTCATTATTGACTTGATTTATAATCAACTAAGAGTCTCCATACACTTTTAGAGCTATGATGTTCCATTCAACTGCTATCCTGAGACCTATAGTCAAATCCTAGTATTCCGCGATGTTGTTGGTGCAAGGAAATGCTAGTTTGTATGACTGTGGTATGCAATCCCCTTGTGCGGTGATGAAGAAGACACCAGCCCCTAATCCATGTTGTGTATATGAACCATCGAAGTACAGTTTCCAATGATCAGCTATGTTGAGGTTAAAGATGGCTTCATCTAGAAATTCTAAGACAAGAGGATTCTTAGAATAAATAGGTGCTTCTGCTAGTTGATCTGCGATGACCTGACCCTTGATTGCTTTTCTTTCCACATACTTGATGTCATATTCTGATAATATCATTACCCATTTTACCATTCTGCCTGTGAGCATTGCCTTTGATAGTAGATACTTAAGGGGATCAATTTTGGTGATGAGCTTTATCTTGTGTGCCAACATGTAATGTCTAAATTTTTGAGATGTAAACACTACTGTGAGACATGCTTTCTTGATAAATGAATAGTTCAACTCATGCCCAACCATTGTCCTGTTGATGTAGTATGTAGCCCTCTTTGTTCCGTTGTCATCATGTTGAGCTAGGAGAGCTCCAAGGGCTGTTGATGTTGCTAATACATATAAGATCAATGGTTTCTTTGGGATAGACAGCGTTAAGACTGGTGGTGTCAATAGGTATTCCTTGATTTTGTTAAATTCCTCTTCACATTTATCATCACATTTGTACACTACCCCCTTGTGGAGTAGGTGATAATATGGATTTTGTTTTTCTACTAATTGCGCTATGAACCTTCGAATGGAATGGAGTCTGCCTTAGAGGCCTCTTAATTGCTTTAGTGTTCTTGGTGCTTCCATTTCAAGGATTGCTTTCACTTTTGTTGGATCCACTTCAATACCCCTCATTGATACTATATATCCTAGCAGTTTACCTGATTGTACGCTAAAGACACACTTCTTTGGGTTTAGTCTTACTTTGTATTCTTCCAATCTGTCAAAGATGGCACTCAGGGTTGCTATGTGATCTTGTCTTTTTCTGGATTTTGCTAAGATGTCATCAACATAGTCCTCCACTATTTTATAGATCATATCCTAGAAGATTGATGTCATAGCCCTTTGATATGTTGCTCTTGCATTTTTTAGGCCGAATGGCATCATGTTCTAGCAATAAGTCCCCCATGGACAAGTGAAGGCTATCTTACATTGACCCTCTTTTGCTATCATGATTTGGTTATATCCTGAAAATCCATCCATTAGTGATAACATCTCATGTCTTGCTGTCATGTCCACTATTATGTCAATGTTGGGAAGTGGGAAGTCATCTTTTGGACATGCCTTGTTCAAATCTCTGAAATCTGTGCATATTCGAATGGCTCCATCAGGTTTTGAAATAGGTACTAGATTTGATACCCATTTTGGATAGTCTATGGGTCAAATGAATCCTGCATCTAACAACTTTTTGAGCTCCAATTTGACCAATAGGGTGATCTAAGGATGCATTTTCCAAAGCTTTTGTTTGATGGGTTTTGCTTCAGGATATACTGCCAAGTGGTGGACGGCAATATCTGGATCAAGGCCTGGCATATCAGCATAACTCCACGCAAAGTTTATCTATCTCTCCCTTAGGAATGTGGCTAGGAGTTCTTTCTCTTCTGATAGTGGTGATTCCGCATAGAATGTGATATGCGGAGTTTCCTTTGTTCCTAGGTTGATAGGATTGCATTTTTCGGCCAAAAGTGCTAACTTTTCCTGATGAATAGCTCTTAGAGGAAGATTGAATCCTTCATCCTTAGGTGCCTCAGAGAGGTTTTCAGCGTTGGATGCGTCCTTTCTTTTTACTTTTTTCTTGTCAAAGAGTGGCACGATGTGGTTTTCACTGAAGGACTTGGATATGATTCTTAGTTTCTCACTTTTGCAACTAAAGGATTCAATCGTTTCCTCGTAATAGGCCTGTGTGTCTAGCTCTATTATAAACCCTGCTTTATGATCTCCATCCAGAATGTTATCCCTTAATCCCATGAATTCTAAGAGCATCTCATCATTTTTTTACACATCAAGAACCAGTGGTCCTCGTTGGTCGTAGTCAATCAATTGGGGATATACTAAGCGAATTTCATGGTCTTGGTTGTTTGACTCAAAAGATAAGGTACTGATCATGCAAAGGGTGGTATCCTCAAATAGCCTAGGTAGATTGGTCATGGTATCCTCATCATCACTACTAATATAGGCCTCAGTTATAAAGTTATGCATGTCTCTATCTATGGATGTTGGTAACTGAATTTCTGTTGTAGTGGGCTGGGGAGAAGTATTAACCACTCTAACCGGAGGAATTCGGCCACGTATGGTTATACACGGAGGGGTACATCCAGGGCCAAGGTTTGTTATTGGTCACGTCTCTGGTATGATAGGTATTATAAGGCCATTGTCATTTTGTCCCAATCTTTGATTTCTATTGTAACCCATTGCAAGCATCATTTGGAGGCCTTTGCTTCTTTCATCCATTGGTAAATTTGTTGTTGGTCTTTCACCTTGGTATAACATATGCGATGGATCTATCTCAATTACCTCTTGGCCTAGATCTCCCCAGCTTGTGAATTTAGGATAATCTTTAGGAGAGGCTCGTGATGTGGAAGCTTTATTTTTTGTGGGCATCCTCGTGACCTAGGAGATTGTGGTAACTCTCCTACCACAAAAGTGTTGTTAGGAAACTTGTAACTTCCACAACCGTCCTCCCGGATGATGAGCTTGATGTCGGAGATGGTGGGAATGGCAGGTGTCTCTGTCTCAGATGTGGATGTGAGGGTGGCAGGATCAATGTATTATTTGGATGGGCCCTCATCATTTTTTGGTACTTGGGGGATTTTGTAATATTTTGCTTCAAGATTTTTGCACTATGATAAAGGTTCAGGATCTCTACGAATGGTAACTTCTTGTCCCTTATGTGTAAATTTCACACATTGGTGATGCTACTACTTTCATCGCATGAATCCATGGATGTCCTAGGAGGATGTTATATGGCAAGTCAAGATCTAAAACCTGACAGGTAGTTTCCATGATAGTCGGCCCTACTTGAATAGGGAGTTTAATCATGCCTTGAGACACTCTTTCTTGATCATCATATGCTTTTATCATGATGCCTTTCCCTTTGTCAATGAAATCTTTTGATATTTTCAACTACTTGATGAGGCTGAGAGAACATATATTTAGACTTGCACCTCCATCCACTAGGACCCTTTTGATTTTTCTCTTATTTATGATGGCTTCTAAGTGAAGTGCATGGTTATGAGATGGTTGGGCAGGGAAATATTGGTTGGAGAATGTAAGAAGATTAGGTGTGATGATGTTTCTGACCATAGCTTGGAATTGCTCGACATCAAGGTCTGCAAGGACAGTGGATGAGGCCAATGCTTCCTCAAGAATTTTTCTATGGGAAGATGATATTTTTAGCAACTCCGTGATGGAGATTTGTGTTGGCGTTCTCTTGAGTTGGTCTAGCACATTGTAACCACTAGGAGCAGATCTATATGTAGGGGTTTTGTTTGGCTGGGATGAGCCTGCAATAGTTACTTTGTTGTCTCTTGTGGTGACTCCACAATCTTTAGCATAGGCGCCCTTGATAATAATGACCATGCAGTTTTCATCTAGGGAGGCGACGACTGTTTCATACACATGATTTACATTTGCCTGGGTGCCTTTCCCTTTATCTTTTTGATTCCCTTTTTTGCCATGATTTGGCATCGGATTTGTGTATATCTTAAGGTCCTGGTTTCCTATAGGTTTTTCCATGTTTATGTTTTTCTTATCAATGAGATCTTGGACAATGTTTTTGAGTCTCATACAATTGTTTGTGGTCTGGCCTTTTATTTTATGGAATTCACAAAGTTGATTCTCGTTATACCAAGGAGGTTTGACATCGAGTTCTTGGTAATTGTCAAATGTAGGTGCTTTGATGAGTTTTTCATCTATGAGCTTTTTCATGATGTCCTCAAGTGGTTCCCCCAAAGTAGTGTATTTTCATTTTGGATAACTCTTACATTGGGGTGGTCCTCTTTGGTCATTAAGATTATTAATGGTTGGATTGTTGTTTAGTTGATATGGTATGTGATGGGTGTTTTGGTATTGTGGTTGGATTTGTGGTGTGGTTATATTTTGGCAAGGGCCACTAATGGCCACCTTGGCATCAACGACACCATCATTAGTAACATTTTTGTTTCTTTCCCACGTGCGAGGTTTATCGTTGTAATTGGATGGTGGGCAATTTTTTTGTTGTTCAGGGTATGATGATGATCCCGTGGGATGAGTCATGAGGGCTCATTTGATACTGATCACTTTAGGGATTAATTGATCATACATGGTGATTCCTTGGACCTTGAGATGAAATGCCAAGAGGTCATCAAGGTTAGAAATGATGGTGCAAACTTGTTGTTCTTCCGGCATGGTCCACTTGCTCCGATTGGCCTTTGATCTCCATCATTGTAAGAAGGAAGCGGATGATTCATTCTTTCCTTGCTTTATAGCTGAGAGTTCTTCTAGACTAACATCCATTGTAGTGTTTCATGCATAGTTTTTAATGAATGCATCTATAATTTCCTGAAATGTTATAATGCCTGATGGTAGATGAGAGAACCATTCCATAGCATGGCCTATTAGACCCCTAGGAAATAGCCGCATCAAATAAGTATTGTCATATGTGACTTCCATGCAATGAACCTGGAATTCCCTGATGTGATCTTCAGGGTTTCCCATCCCTTGATATTTATCAAATTTGGGGATCTTGAATCCCTTGGGGAATGGTTTCATTACTATACTCCTATCGAATGGATAGGGACACAAGTTGCTTGGTGTCTTCATTGTTCACCCTGATTGAAGATCTAGCAATTGTTGTGAGAGAATCCTAATTTGTGGTGTCACATCACTTTGCAAATCAGGGGGTGGGGTGAAAATGTTTTGAGGGTTTTCAATTGTGGGTTGAGTGGGTAAATTGGTCATTGTGGTGTTTGATGGTATCTATATGTTTTGCGAGTGAGATAGGCTTCCACCTATTTTTGTACGAACAACACCTGTTGTTGATCTTGTTGTTGTTGCGCTAGGATTTGTGCTTGCTATTGTGCTTGTTGCTATTCCAACAACGCTTGTTGTTGGGCTTGTTGTTGGGCTGCCAATTTTGCTGCTTCTTGTTGTTCTTGATATTGCTTAATTGTTTGTTGATATGCTTGCAATTGCGCTACTTGTCTTTGTGCCAGGAGTTGTGCTTGTGATCACACTTGTGTTGCTTGTTGCTATAATAGGGTTTGTGCTTGAGCAGCCTTCTATGCTTGTAGTGCTTGCAATGCTTGAGCGGCTTGTTGTTGTTGTTGTTCCAATAATGCTTGGGTTTGTTGCTCTTGTAATGCAGCTTGTGCTGCTTTGGCAGCTTACACAACTTGGGCGGCTTGTTGTACAGCTTTTTGTTTTTGCACTTGTTGGTATCCCCTTTGAAAACAGCTTGCAATACTGCATTATATTGGCTTGATGTGGTGGAATTTGGTGGTGGTGGATTTGGAATGGTGTTTGTGGTAGTAGTGAATGGAGATGTTGTGTTAATGATTTGAGTGGTAGGCGGTGTTGTGGTTGTGATTGTTTGTGCATTTTTCATTTGTTGTGATATTGACGATGAGTTGTGAGCGTTTGGTAAAATGATTTGATTGATGCTTGGGATGTTAATTTGATCGATACTTGGTAAGGGGGGAAGCCCTAAACTAAGGAGTGGTGTGGATGATAATGGCAATGGTGGAAGAGGTCAGAAAGTGAGGGATGTGAATCCTTGTGAAAATGTTGTGTTGTCAAAGATGCCCCCTAGTCCGAACATGTCTCCTTCCACTTACGAATTTGTGAGGAGGGAAGTTTGAGGTGTAGCGTGAAAAAATGATGATGATGGATCATGATGGAAAGTGAGAGGAACATTCTTATGTAATGGGTTTTTGAGTATGGTTTGTTCCAAGGTGGTATTTGCATCCAAGTTTTGATTATTAACAAGGGGGTGTGTTTGAATTGCATTGAGAAATGCACTTCCCTTATTAACGTTGGGTTGGGTTGGAGCAAGAGATGTCGTGATTTGTGGAATGTTTTGAATGATATTTTGGGATGGGGGTGTGGATGAGATAGGGATGGTGGATGAGATTAGAGGAAATGATGTCTCTACTATGGTGCTCATGTCAAAATACGAAGAAAATTTGGCCCCTTGTTTTGCTAGTTCAAGCATATACAATGAAGGGTTAAGCTTCATCATGATATTGACGATCTTATGGTTTTATGTATTTTGAAGCATTTCAGTTATTTCGTCATGAGACATTCCAAAGGGGAGGTCTTCTCCTTGAGCTTCTTCTTGTGGATTTTTTGAGAGAGTCAAAGGATTGCTTGATTCAGCGGGATTTATTTCAACATTCATTTGGCTAAGATCGCTTGAAGCGGGTGTTTCTTTGTTGGCTTCCATGCTTTTCTTGTATTGAGATCTAGTTTGAACCATAAAATAAGGACCAAGCTTTTAAAAATGGGAGATGAATCTCTTGATTTTTTGGATTGATTCTTATTCTAAGCCCCAAAGTAGACATTTCTAGGATATCTTGGGATCAAAAGGTGATATGATGATGATGTAAAAGATGGATGGGTGAATGTTATGATATTTTGGTAAGTCTTGAAGGAGATACTAGGCTTTTGGAACTTTTTGATTTTGATTTTGGATTTTTGGATTTTGTCCTTGATTTTGATTTTGATTACTTTTGATTTTGAACAAAAAGACCCTAAGATATTTGGATGATTATCTAAGGGATAGATTTGATCAAATGATAATAATTTGAATATGTGTGGAAAGAAGGATGCATCTATCCACACCTATCCAAGCAAGATGATGGTTTCACTAAGTATATGGGGAAGGATTCATCTCCATGTACTAAGCCAAACAAGATGATTTTGATAATCTTTGACCTAAGTATATGCAAAAGGATGCATCTACACACACCTAGCCAAAGGTGATTTTGATGATAATGTTTTCAAGGATTTCAATCTCAAAGGTTTTGATGATTTTGATGATTTGGATTTTGCCAAAAATCCTAATATCAAGAATGATTTCAAGATTTTCCAAAAGGTGATTTGTGAGATGATGTTTGTTTTAATGTCTTGGAGGATGGGTGAAAAAGATTTTGATGTTTTCTTTTGATCCTAAGATGAACCTAAAAAGACACTTTGCTTGCCTAGACCTAGGTATTGAAGAACATGCAAATGCTTTCTAAAGACCTTTATAACCAAAGAATGATTTCTTTTGAACAATCATTTTCAAATTTTGGGAAAATGACTTTGTGATTTGGATTTTTTGAGAATTGTGAGTGTTCAATCACGCATGAAATTTCTTTTTGTTTAGCTTTACTTAATGTGTTTATTTTACCAAAAACACTTTCTTTGATTAGGCTTTCAAACTAAGATGCCCAATGTCTTAATTTCTTGAAATCCCACAAGATATGTTATGTGGAAATTCAATGAAGTTAAGGCAAGGGTTTTCCTATTGTTTACTTAAGGAGACAAATTGAGATATAATCCAATGTTTAGAAACCTCTAAGGATGTGAATCCCAAGGGAAAGCAATAGCATATAGATTGAGTCAATGGTATTTCTCTCCAAAAGGGTTTGAAATTTGGATAATGTTAAGTGTTTGTTTTCAAGATGTTTTCGATCAAGCAATGCATTTTGTAACCCAAGAATAAGTACAATCCTATGGATGTGTAAGACAATATTTGTTGGATTCCCACTTGGACAAGTCCAGCTACATATCTCTGAGTGAATGGTTAGATGCTTGACCCCGGTGAAACCACCTCCACGTCCCTTATATGGGGTAGCCGAAGCATATACCATGAAACTCCCATGGCATGCTTTCCATTTCTACTAGAAGGCCCAGCGAGTAAAAGTGTGAATTGGCTTTAAAATGACCCGTTCTTGCACCAACAAAATAGATTAAAGAGATTTTGGAAAATTCTAGCACACATGTGGGTTGTATAAGGACTTTTTCCGTTCAGGAGTTATTACATATGGCAAGGTCCCTTTTGTATCCATCTTGTTGGAATCAATCTTGTGATATTGGCGTTTACTCCAATATCCACATTTATATACTGGTTGGAAAATACTTTTGGCTTTAGAGTGTTATTGGTTGAGTTGTTCCCTTGGGTGAGTACTTTTAAAGGCGGGGTCCTCTAAGATAAACAAAGTTGAGTAAAAGAAAAATCGTAACTCCAATTAATCTTTCATGGCACAAATAAAGAGAATATGGCAAGGTACCTCACTCACACTCACACAAGATTTTGTTAGAATTTTAAAGCCCAAATCAAAGTGTGGAGTGATTGCTTTGTCTTAACCCAAAATCATGAAAAAAGCCTTTTGATTCTTAAGATCGGTGTGAGGTGCGAGAGAAGCGCATATGTCCTTTTTCAATGGCTTTAGTCTAAGTAAGCCCTCATGAAAAACAAAGCTACACTTGTTCTTTTAAATCACCAAAACCAAAATGTGAGTTTATTTTAACCAAGCGACAAGTGTAGACATTTTGTTCAATTTGTTAGCTCCAAGAAGCAAAATATGGTAAGTTGTAATCCTAAGGTTCATTTTAGCTCCTTTGCAAGAAATAAACAAAAAGATTCTTTTTAAACCAAAAGGAAGATTAGTGTCCTAAGAAAGAAGGGATAAAAGATTCTTAAAGAAGTGTTAAACAAACACTAAAGTGTTTAAAAACACTTTGATTGGATGAAATATCATCATCATGCTCCTTCTTCCCTTGTTTTTTATTTCCAACCTACAAGTGAGAAAAAACAGTCAGATTCTGGAAAATACCGAAGTTAAAAACCAGAAAATAGAATATAAATTAATCATAAATCAAAAGCACATGCTTCATCATTTCCCTACTTTGTCTCGGCGTTGCGGCTCATGAAGGGTGTCATAGTTTGTTCTCCTAGTGGTACCCTCAGGTGCAGCTTACTAGTCGGCGAGAAAACTCTATGTCATGACAAAGGCCAGCAGCATCACAATTTCACCCAATGGTGTTTGATTTTTTGTTGTCAGTTGGAGTTTTTTAATTTTTTTTGAAAAGTCCACAAGTCAATGAGTCAAATGATGATAGAGTTTAAATTCAAATATTTTGGTGAGAGCCGAGTCTAGCGATGTAGTTTTAGTTTTTGTTTTAAGCGGTGCCATATAGCAACACTGACGAGCCTGCGGTGCCAAAGCAACGACACTGAGCTCCCCGCGTTGGAATTTTCTGTGTGTGAATGAAAATGTAGAATTTTTGGAAGAAACTGATTGAACGTGAGATGCTGCCCTCCTTCTAGTGCCAAATGTGCGAACCCTAGCCTAGGTACCTGCAAAACAAAGATAATAAACACCTCATGTTATATTTTACAAGCATAAACAAGGATTCCCCATTAAATCCATTTATAACTTCAAACTAGGAAAGAAAATAGGAAAGAACACAAAGCAAATGATAAAACAAAGATGAAATCCTAATTAGAAGTGCAAACTCATGATCCCGTGGGGGAATTGGTGCCAATTTGATGTGAAAATTGGCCCTTTCCCAATTCCTATGATGCAAGCTTTGAATGTTGAAGAGATTGATCCACTTTGTTGATGAAGGATGAGAGCTCCAAGCCAAAATTCTGAAAAAACCTAGCTAGAACTCAATGGTGATGGATGAAAATGGCTAAATATTTTAGCATAATAACTTTGCAATGTTTGTGGATGATCAAATGAGGATATGATCTCTTCATTTATAGGATTTCAAGATGGATGAATGTCCAAATTTGAGAAATGCGGGACTAACATTCATCCAATGATATGGTGCCACTTGTCAAGCTATGAATGGATGATGGATGTGCAAGATTTGGGATTTGTGCCAATAAATGCATAAATTTGAATTTCAAATTTGTTGAAATGACATGTAAGAGGGAAGAAAAAAAGCAATAAATGCCACTTAGCTCAAGGAAAATGACATGTAAAATGAATTTATTGCCTTGTTGGATGTATATGTTTGACTTGGAATTTTTGAATTCAAATTGAGAGAATATTCCAAAAGATTCCTTGTGAGGAAAATAGGGATTTAATAAATGAATTAAATCTATTTTCATGTGCAACTTGCATTATCTAGAGGATGTGACATGAAATTAGATTAAATTAATCAAGGGTTAATTAATTTAACATGAGGTTTGATGATGTGACTTATTTGATTCAGATTTATGGATTTATTTAAATAAGATAAGAGAGGAATATGACAAGAGATTAATTAAATAAGGAGTTTGATTTATTTAATTAAAAGGGATGGTGTTAGATTAAATCAAATAAGGTTTTTATTTATTTAATTTAATAGATAGACTTTAGAGATTTAATCAAATACATTGATTATTTAATTAAATAGGGATAATTAAATCAGATGAATTGATTGAATTAACAGGAGAAAGTGACTTAATTAGATAAAGTGATTTATTTAATTAAGAGACGAATATTGATGAATTTAATCAGATAGGTGAATTTGATTAAATGGTTAGATCGAAGAATGATTCAGGAAGAAACGATGTTAGTGATTCATGATCAAATGCATAATGTCAATCAGTATATTTTACATGTCTACAAATACAAACTAATCTAGTCAGAAAAGTGTTGTGTGCTACACCTGCAATAAATAAGGACATATTTCAAAATTCTGCAGAAGAAAGAATGGGAAGAAATCTAATCTGGAACAAGGGAATAAAATTGTGAATAAAGTTGATCCTACTAAAGCTAAAAAGGAAATGGAGAAAATATGGAGGAAAAAGAAAGAACCTAAGAATAAGGATAGGTCAAATACATTTTGTACTGAATCTGGTGTAGATACTTCTAAAAACTAAACCCAGTGCTAGATTTAAGGGGAGCAATCAAATACAAATCTTATAAACCCATGATACAAGAAGTGTCAAGTACTGACATGAGGATATGTGTTGTATGACATCATTCTTAAGATTTTGAAAAATATTTTGACAAAAAATATGCAATTATGGAGATTTGTGGAGCATTTTAGGGTTTATAGTGTATTCATAAAGTGTTTATCAACTTTTTAAAGTTGGATTGCATTAAATGTGAAATTAGGGTAAATTGGTAAAATATAAAATGAAAATTCATTTTTTTTAAAATCACTTTTACACATTTGGGAGAAACCAAAGTGAGATGATGTGACTTGAAGGTGATTTGGAGTATCTAGCATCAAACCCTAGTTTTCATCGTAGCTTGAAAAAGGTATTTACTACTATCTATACTTTGTGGGATTTAATTTGAAGAAATTTCCATAAGTATATAAAAGTAAGTTGAAGGAAATATGGCCACTCCCACCGTGGTTGAGACTTCTAAGAGATCCCAACCAAAATTCATAAGATTTTCATGGAAGGTCTACAAGATAGACCCCGCGGGTGCGTTTTCACAAATTTTGAGCAATGTCTTACCCACTGAGGTACAAGAACCTACATTCACATGAAATTGGAAGAATTTGACCATCACATGCTCAAGGATCAATGGGTAAAGGAGTTAGTTAGAAATGATTCCTTGGTGAAGCCAAAAGATGAAAACCATGTACAAAAAAAGCTAGATTGGAATTTGTTTCCAAACTCCTATAGTGAGATGAATGAAAAGTTTATAAGGATGGAACTTAGTAGAGTGCACAATAAATTTGTGTGGACAAGTGTAGCTAGGGTAATTACCAAGGAAGTGATTAAGGTTGTGACTGGTCTCTAAAATACTAGACCTATACCAATACTGAAAGTCATGAAGAATGATGTGGTCACGAAATTAACTGGTGCCACATATGATGGAAGGTCACTAACAACTAAACCCATTAAAAACCCTATTGTGAGGTATGGATTTGTAATGATTGGTTAGAAAATATATTTCAAAAACAGAGGAAATTCAATGTCTACAACTAAGGAATCAAGTTGTTTTAAAGTAACCAAAAACCAACCATAGTAATTCAACTAAGAATTAGACCAAAAGAAGAAGGATTAAAATGAAAGGGAAATATGCTAAGTAAAACTCACTTGATATCATAAAATCCTAAACCCTTATGATATAAACCCCAACTAGTGAACAAGAACAAGGCCAATGAGACAACTAGCGAACTTCTTAGGTCATTAGAGCATGAAAATTTGAGGGTTCCACCAAATTCAAGCATGAAGATGATGACCTATCATAGAGGAATAAGAATGAAAACTACTGATAACAAGATGATTTCCTAGGATATTTGGATGTTCATTAGATGATGAGGTGATACTACAACATGGAGATAAAGAATGTGGTGAAGTGAACCTAACATGAATGAGGAAATAGATGAATTGAGATAGAGAAAGATAGAGAAGGGGGCCAAAAGGAGGATGAATATTGTGAGATAGTGAAGTAGAGTTTGAATGCTCAAACTGCATATTTGACTGATTGGATAAGACTATTCTATAATAAAAAAATCCCAGGAAATTCTATAATTTATTTTCCATTTCAGTACCAATAAAGTATCTTTGTTTTTCCTGCATTTTTTTTGTGCAAACCTATATGTTGTAGTTTTTTTTTGTTTGTAAGGGAAGTACCCTTTATCACACAACAACAACTGTGAGTGCTTTTATCTCCTTCTCAGTAGGTCTTCTTAATTAGATTTTGTCTGATTGTTGTATAGTAGTGTCAATCTAATGAATTTCCATATTATCATCTTCTTGATTAAAAAAAACCACTTGCTAGCCCATATGAACATTTTACATTTGATTGTCCATATCATACTCAAATCCATCTTCCTCTGAAGGTGAATATTCTTCATATATCCCATATGGTTTGGCTGCCAACATGTTTAAATTGTGGTCATTTCTTTTTTGGTCATGTAGCCCTTCAACTTCATGGCTTAATTGTGCCACTATGCAATATTCAAGGGGATGAGGTAGATTGCAGGGTCCACACCATGGAGTGCTTTCCACCATATTTTTCCCATGCCTTTTTAATGGGTCAAGTGTATCTTTGCTTACATTTTTCTTTTAATCATTACTAATTGGCCTCCCATCTTTCCAATTTTTCTTTTAAGGCATATCATGTAATCTTAGCTTTTTATTTCTATGCCGGTTTGGCTACCTATATTGATGGGTGTTAGCATTTTGTAGTATTCTAGCTTTATCCCTTCTATGAATTTTCCCTAAGGATTTCCTATTATTCTCTATACTAAAATCAAATTTGAATGATTTGGTGAGGATTGGAGGATTCCTTGTCCTAAGCTCATAGCTTTTCTTCAAGTCAAATGCATTTAGGTACAACACTAGGCACATGAGATTTGTGGTTTTTAAATTAGGTGGAATTTTATTGAATAGTTTTATAAATCTAGTGTTAAATATTATCACCGATTCATTATAATTATTTTGGATATTGGTAAATTCATGCAAAGAAAATGTTGGTTCATTGTGATCTTCATACTGCTCCTTAAATATCTTATTGAATTCATCCCAAGAACTAATTGAGGCATCTGGTAGATTCTTGTACAATTCCTTGGAATCTTCAACTAGGATTGCATGAATAACTTCATATAAACATCTTCATGTTGTACATCAAAGTCATCCATGATTGTTTCAAATTCCCTTATGTGATCCTCCCCTGATATAGGATTGTTCGCAGAGAATATTGAGACTATGTTCCTTACATCGTTATCAATGGCATTTGGGTATCCTTGTATGCCAAACAAGTCAAGCTACCTAAATCTATCTATATTCATGGGTCCCCTTGCAAATGGGTTTTTTCTTGGGTTAGGCTAATACTAGTTGTGTTGGGGTCTTTGCTGGTGTTGGTATTGATGCATGCCTTGCTACTAAAGATTTTGGGTAGGGACTCCATGAGGGTGCACATTACTTTGTACATTTTGATGGGGGCGCAGATGTGGGTAATGCCCAATATGTTGGTTGTGTCCATAATTTTGATATTTTACTCTTCCCTTTCCAGGATGGAATGGGTAATCATTGCCCATAGGCTAAGATGTTATGGAGGCATTTGGTGGGTTTGAAACTTAAACTGTAGGAACATTCTATTGCACATGATTGGAACTTCTTGTAATTGTTGAATTCCCCACTGTGTTACAGGATACTTTTGGGATCTTAGGGCCACTTGTGTTCTGATTTCCAACAATTTGATTGTTTAGTTGGAGCATCTCTTGAGCTAATTCTTGTTTTTGTGGGATCAACTTAAGCCTTTCAACATTTTCTCACATTTGTTCAACCTACTGTATTATCTCTTGACAAGTTGGTTCTCTTGTTGAAGTAAAAACCTCATTTGCATCAGTAAATCATACCATTATAGGTGCTTGCTCCAAATAGTTATTTTTGGGATTTTTAGTATGTTGTGGAGACATTCTTTCCTCGTAGTCTCTTCTTGCTTCATCCTATTGTATTCCCTCATCCATAGAATCCTAATTTTCTTTCACCTTTTGTGGATCAAGTCTGAATGAAATCACAAACCTATATAAGATGTTTTGTTTCAAAGGGTTATAAGGATCTCTTGGTGGAAATTTTTCACTTTTGTGGAATTCAACATCATATAAGGGACCATTATATACATTGAAATGTTGTTCTAATTTATTTCCTTGGTCATTGTATATATTATTTTATAATCTTGTGGTTACATACGAGTTGTTGAGGATCCCTCTTTATTAGTAGTTGTTCTTGAAGTGGGAGGGGATTTTGAACCATTCTTTTTTGTTAATTTGTATCCCTTTTCATTGAATTGTTTTTATTTACATGTTTTAGAGATCTTCTACCATCCATCTTGGGTGAAACTTAATTATTTCATGTTTGGAACTTCATCTTTCTGATGTGATGTTCAAGTGATCACTCATACATAATTTCTTAGAGATTTTTAACAATAGTTGCCACCTCTCTTAAAAAGGAATAAGTTTTATTTTCTACGTTTGTTATCCTGTAGAGACACTTTTTTAGGTGTAGGATAGGATAGGAAAGGAATATCTCCACAATTTCAAACTTTTATTGAATAAGATTTGAAAATTTTAGTAACTCTTTGATAGGATGGTCTACAACCAAATCTCTAGGCTTTTCCCTAGTAGAGTCACCAATATTTGTTGGTTCCAAAATCTATAGATTACTAAACTCTAAAAGTATGCCAAGGTTTATGTTCATGTTTAACAATGATTTGACCAATGAACAAAATCAACCAAGATGGTTTGAATTCCCCACTCTTGAAGTTCTACTATGCCTAGGTGGGTGTACAATGATCACCAATGAATGTAAATTCTCCAAGATTAAAATGGTGATAATTAAGTAGATTGTAATCCTCACACAAATTTAGAGGGTTTGTATAATCATAATTTCTTCAATTCATTTATCCACTCTCAATCTATTTTTCTTTGGAATGAGGGTTTGTCTTATATAATCTAAAAATAACTTCTACTCCTACTCCTACTACAATAAAATAAAATTTCTAAATAAGGTTTTATGAAATACTATTTTAGAATATATATGATCACTATCATCTTCTTATTGTGAAATGGAGTCAAGAATGCAAAATGATATGTTTCCTCCTTCTAGTTGAAACTTGAATTGTTTGGAATTTAGATGTTTATACCTTGTATAAGCATGTAAGAATGTAGTTACCAATCTCTTCTTATTAAACCAAATGATCTTCCCAAGTTATTGTGATTGACTTAAAATAATTTCATCCTTCTCTTAAGGAACCAGTTAAATGATCCACAGATAAATGGTAAATGTGGACCTTGATAAGTCAGATATATCTTTGATACATTGATTTAAAATAATAAGTAATGACCAAACTAGAGACAACAAGATAATATTCATCAATTAATCTCAACAAACAATTGAAACAAAAATTCAGCCACCAATTATATCTTCATTCTATTGATCTTCAAAAATATTTTACAATATGTACTAGAAGTTCCCTTTTTCTACTAACTCCCTCATTGACCCCCTTGATATTGGAAGATAAAATGGTCTGAGATTGGTGGTGTAATCATTCCCACCGTCAACATAAATTTCTTACCAGTCTATACCATAGTCCCACCATGTCATGTCAAGACTGTCCTAAGTTGGTGGTGTAATATATTTACCATTCTCATTCTGCCCACTATACCAAATGTATTTATTTCTATCTCTATAGGACTATCAATTAAGCAACCTTCTACCATCACCTCACACATCATTCTTTACCTTTCCATCCGATGATAGGTTACCTTTAGCAACTAACTGAAAGGCTTACCATCATACCATAGTGTCATAGTTTACTCGTTGTGGGGATACGGGTTACTCTTATATAGTTAAGTGTTTCCTTACTACTATCCCACACTCCTCTTATTTGAATTCCATGGTATAGCAGTACACATTCATATTACATCTTATGCCCCACCAACCCATGTTTACTTTTGTTGATTGTTGCAGTATTGCAATAAAGGTTTGTATTGATCTCTTTGCCCCGCTAGCCCACCAAGGAATTTTAGAATTGAGAAGATGCCCCCATGGGAGTGCAGTAATTTATTTTTATATATTTTATGGTGGAGGCATAGTCATATATCATTGATATAGTATTTTAGATATCATTTTTTTGGATGATTGGATATTTTAGATCTATAGTTTTGGCTTTTAATTGTCAGTTAGACCTAAAGAGTTATCATATTTTCTTTTATAGTGAGTAAGTTTAGGAAAGTAAGGAAATTTTAATAAACAATACAAGGATCAAGGCTCCACCAATTGGGTTCAAATTTTTCTAAAGTGGTAAAGTTAGGAAAATTTTGGAGGTTCCAATAGGAGGGAGGGAGTGAGGGAGGGAGGGAGAGAGGGGTGAGAGAGAGAGAGAGAGTAACAAGATTGACAGAACTATAGAGGGTAGGAGAGAGTGAAAGATAAAAAGGGGAGAGTGAGACAGTGAGAGAGAGAGGGGGGAAGAGAGTGAGAGAAATGGAGGGAAGTTGAGATATAGAGAGAGTAGAGAGGAAAGGAGAGAGAGAGGGAGGAAGGGAAAAGTGAGAGAGATGAGATAAAGAGATGTGATAGAGAGAAAAGTAAAGGAGTAAGGTGGAAAGATTGAGAGAGGGAATGAGGTAGAGATAAAGAGGGATAGAGGGATAGGTAGATAGAGAGAGGTAGAGAAGAAAGGTGGGTGGGAGGAACAATGAGAGAAAACTGGACAAAGACAAAGAGAGATAAATAGAAATAAAATTAGAGAGGGGGGAGGGAGGTGGCGAGAAAGAGATAGTTGAGATAGAGATAAGTAGAGAGATAGAATGGTGAGATAGCAAGTTTGAGAGAGGGAAGGAGAGAGAGATAGAAATAGAGAGAGAGAGAGAGAGAGAGAGAGAGAGAGAGAGATAGACAGAGACAAGAACAAAGATAGAGAAAGAGAAAAAGATAGATATAGAGAGAGACAAAGACAAAGAGATAGAGAGATATATATAGAGATAGAGATAGAGAGATAGAGACAAAGATAGAGATAGAGAAAAATACAGAGACATAGAGAGAGAAAGATAGAGATAGAGACATATAAATAGAGAGATAGACAAAGACATAGAGAGAGATAGAGAAATGGAGATAAAGAGAGATAGAGAGATAGAGAGAGACAAAGATATAAAGATAGTGAGATAGAGACAAAGAGATATAGATAGAAAGACAGACATATATAGAGATAGATAGAGAAGGAGAGGGAGAGGGAGAGGGAGAGAGATAGAGAGAGAGATACAAAGAGACAGACATACATATAGATAGAAAAATAGACAGATAGATAGATAGAGACAGAGATAGAGACAGAGATAGAGATAGAGATAGAGACAGAGATAGAGATGGAGACATAAGCAGAGATAGAGATAGAGAAAAAGATAGAGACATAGAGAGACAGAGAAAGAGATAGAGAGAGAGAAAGAGATAAATAGAGAGAGACAAAGAGGGGGATAGAGAGAGATGGAGACAAAGAGATAGAGATAGAGATAGAGATAGAGAGACAAAGAGAGACATAGAGATAGAGACAAAGAGACAAAGCAACAAAGAGACAAAGAGATAGAGAGACAAAGATATAGAAAGAGAAAGAGAGAGAGAGAGAGAGAGAGAGAGAGAGAGAGAGAGAGAGAGAGAGAGAGAGAGAGAGAGAGAGAGAGAGAGAGAGAGAGAGAGAGAGAGAGAGAGAGAGAGAGAGAGAGAGAGTGAGTGAGAGAGAATGGTGAGATAGAGAGAATTAAGGAGGGAAGGAGAGAGTGAGAGAGAAAGATGGGAGAGACGTGATAAAGAGATGTGATAGAGAGAAGCAAGGAGGGATGGAGGGAGATAGAAAGACATATAAAGGGATAGGTTATATAGAGATATGTAGATATGGAAGGTGGGTGGAAGGAAGGAAGAGAGAGAGAGAGAGATAAGGATGGGTGGGGGTAGATAGAGAAAATTTTAGAGGGAAGAAGGGAGGGATGGAGAAAGAGAGGTGAGATAGAGAGAAGTAGAGAGATAGAGATAGAGAGAAAAAAAGAGAGAGAGAGAGAGAGAGAGAGAGAGGGGGGAAGACAGAGTGAGAGAGAGAGAGGAGGAAGGATAGAGGAGAGAGAAAGAGGGGAGAGGGAGGGAGAGAGAGAATGGAGAGATATAGGGAAGTAAAGAAGGAGAGAGTGAAAGAGAAAGAGGGGATATTAAGAGGGAGAGATTGAGAGAAAAAAGGGAGAGAGAGAGAGGACAAGAGAGAAGGAACAGGAAGGAGAGATTGTGAGAGAAAGAGGGGGTAGGGAGAGAGGGAAGGAGAGAGTGAGAGAGCAAGGGGGGAGAGAGAGAGAGAGTGAAAGAGGGGGGAGAGAGAGAGATAGATAGCAAGAGAGAGAATGAGTGAGAGACAGAATGGTGAGATAGAGAGAAGTAGAGAGGGAAGGAGAGAGTGAGAGAGCAAGGGGAGAGAGAGAGTGAAAGAGGGGAGAGAGAGAGAGAGATAGAGAGAGAGAGAATGAGTGAGAGAGAGAATGGTGAGAGAGAGAGAGAAGTAGAGAGGGAAGGAGAGAGTGAGAGAGAAATATGTTGGAAGAATGAAAAAGAAGCCCTCTAGTATGTTGTCATTAATGCCAAAATTGGCTTGTGACAATTTTTCTTCCTTTAATAAATAGTGTTACTATCACTTTGATATGGTAATTTGGTCCAAAATTGGTCATGTTAGAAGATATATTCATGTGTTTTTGATATGTTAATCAGGACCATTAGTTGCATCTATGGACATGATTTCAACAACTTTGGTTGTATGGGCTGAAAGATATGAATGATAGAAGTTTGGTCTATAGTTTGGTATGGGTCTTCCTCTAGCTGACTTTGATAAACTATGTACACTTCATGGATGTTTAAAGTGTTATGTATTAGGTTTGTGTTGACCTAATTAATGTGTTTCACACTATTTTTTAGCACCAAGGAAGTTTTAAGCTGACAAGTTATTTTGAATCGAGTATGTGCACATCAAATTAGGCCGACCTAATTGATGTATGAAGATGTAGTAACACATATATATGAAACATTTTGTAAGGATGCGATGTGATGTGATTTGACAAGTAATAAGCATTAATGTGTGATTGAATAATATTTTATGAAGTTCTATGTAATTGTTGTGAACCTGTAAACCAGTGCAGGATTTTGTTTTTGTAGAGCTTAATTGGAATTGAACTCAAAACACGAAAGGTGTATTTCTTTAGTTCATCTTTTTGGCAGTGAGCCACACTCTCTTTGTAATCATTTTAGCTTGTGATCCTTTCAAGGATAGTGTGTCTTGGTAATGTTCCCTATAATATCTTATGACCCATTATAATATATTGTGAGCTAATCCTCACCGTGGTTTTTCCCATTTTTTGTTTTCCATGTAAAAATCTTGGTGTTCATGTGTCATTTCATGTTATGATTCCTTTCATTTTTTTGTTTACACTTGCAGTAAGATATCTTTTAATTGTTGAATAGTTAGAAATTAAATTGTTCAATAGAATACTGATTCACCCCCCCCTCAGTATTCTAGGTGTTCAACAATTGGTATCAAAGCTTGGTTCCTTTGGAAAAGTTTAACAGCTTAAGGAAAATCTTGAAGCTTGAACACATGGTTGGAAAAAAGTATCCTATTCCTCCAGAAGAGATATTTGCAACTAAGGAGCTCCATGTTGCTCTTGAAGACCTGGATAAAAGTGAGAATGAGAAAGAAACTTTGAAGGAAAATTTGAGTGAATAAAATGAAAGCATTAGAAAATGAAGAGAGAAAATCAATAAGTTCAAAGAAAGGTATAGAGAATTAAGTGATCATTTGAAGAAAGCAAATGAGGAAATCACCGAACTAAAAGTACAAGCTAAAGAAAAGAAAAGAATTGAATAATTTCATAAAGTTGAAATTCAGAACAAGATTGATGAATGTACAAAGCTTGAATAAGAAGTGGCAACTCTAAGGTTTGACTTGGAGAAAACAACAACTCATGGGGAAAAATTCAAAACAAGTTCTACAATGCTTAATGAATTGAGTGCATTTTATAAAACCCTCTAAAGACAAAGGTGGTTTGGGACTTGAAAAAGGATAATTTTCAAAGGAAAATTAGACTTCTAACAAAGTTGACAATGAAGGGAAGACTCAAGGCAATAGAAGACAAATAAAGAATCAAAGAAGCAATACTGGAAAGATTCCTATCAAACAACCTAATGGTCAAAGGTGTTTAAAAAGAAATATGAGAGTGGTGTGGATCAATTTTCATGGATTTAAACTTTAATTCATTCACCAAAACTAATCCTTAACATTTCTTAACAAATTAAACTTTAAATACTAGTGTAGAAACTAAAAACCATCACATAAACACAATAACAATATATTTACATGGAAAACCCAATAAGGGAAAAACCATGGTGAGGATTAACTCATAATATAGAGAATATAAAAATTGATTACTAGAGACTCACTGCCAAACCAAGGACTCGCTACCTAGAGAAAGGAATCACTGTCCAACAGGGCTAACAACCCAGAGGGCTCACTATTATAGAGATACAAAGAAGATAAAGAAGACTTGTTATAGAGAGAAGAAAATATCAATGCAATAGAGAAATCCACCACAATTTTCTCAATCCACTTGTTGACATGCATGAATGATAGAGTGCATCTTCAACTCTCTACTTTTAGAAACTCAAAATATAGGCTTAACATTGATCTACCATACTCACATCATACACACGCATTGATTCACCCTTATCTCTATTATCTTTTCACTCTTGTCTCTATTTCCTTTTCTCTCTTCTCGCTTCTTTTTCCCTAACTCATTCTACATTTATACCATCTTCAACTTTGAAACATATCCAAAGTTTTCCATCCAAATTCAAATTCAAATTATGTCACCATCAAAACATCCTAGGGTGGAATTACAATGAGGGCAACCCAAACACACACTTCATAAGGACCCAAATAGATCCAACAAACTTCACTAACTCCAAATGTACTATTCCACGCAAGGTCAACCAAACTAGTGTAAAACACAAAATTTCCAGATACCAAAATTATTTTCAATACAATCAAAGCAAATCAACTCTAAAAATGCATGTCATAAAACTTCATTAAAGAGAAATTTGGACCAATTCAATATTTCTCCCGGATGTCAACTTGAAACATAGAAAACCATAGTTCACAATTGGTGAACATAACTCACATTGTACAATGAATCAACAACCAAAAATCATGATATAACAACTTCCAACAACCATGATCAACATATCTGAGCCATACAAATATAGGAGAAAAATTGAGAGCAAAACTCAGAGCAACCACTGAACATCTGCAACATATCTTCATTAAAATTTTCTCAATATCCTTGAAATATATAGCAAATTACTTGTATCCTTGACACTAATGACAACAACAATCATTTGATGACCAATTCACTAGTTGAAATCAACCTTTAATCTTCCATTCTTGCAACAATTTCCTCCTTTGTCATTAATTGCAACACATGATGTGAAAAACCATCAAAGACACCATACTAGCTCTGAATACAATTCTCAATATTGTTATTTTTGTTTCTTTCTATTTCTCCCCCTTAGTGGATAGTCTTTTATATTCTTCCTCTTTTTCTTCACATGCTTCCTCTTCTTTTTCACATGCTTCATCTCCTTTTTCACATGCTTCCTCTCCTTTTTCATATGCTTCCCCTCCCCCTTTGACATCAATGGAAAAGGAAAAATATATTTTACATTGATTTCCCCTTTGAAATAGAAAATAGAATGCTCATAATGACAACACCTAATACTACCTACTCCCCCTGAGAGGTAGCCACCAAAAAGTTAGTCCAAAAGAAAGATAGATCCAGAGATCCACCAGAATAATTCATCTCCATATGCATCTAGTTCAAGAAAGGGGTGGAAATGACCCCTAGCTTGTTCCAGAGATACTCAAAAGTATCTTTAGGAAGAACCTTCATAAATATTTCAGCCACCCAATCTTTCATCGAAATATACTCAAGCTTTACTTCATTATCCATGACCTTCTATCTCCAAAAATGATACTTGATAGATATATGCTTCATCCTCGAGTGCATCACAAGTTTCTTTGAAATGTTAATTTCACTTGTATTATCATAGAAGATAGAAATAGGAAAATCATACACCATTGTGATATCTTTCAATGTTTGCCTCATCCATAGAACTTGTGTATAGCAAGATGCAATGACAATATATTCAACTTTAGTAGTAGACAAGGAGACTGAATCTTACTTTTTAATCAACCATGCCACCAATATGCAACCAAGAAGGAATTTACCACCACTTGTACTCTTTATGTCATCTACATGTGTTTCCTTAGGATCTTCTTGAAATCTATCCACATGATAGACAACATGCACAATATCTTGTCTAGTAGTAGTCAAATACAATAGTCCATCAATCATAGATCTATACTTGCTCTAATCAGCCTTAGGTGAATCGTCATCTTTATCCAATTTGCAACTAGTCACCATAGGAGTACATACCAATTTGGAACCAACATCTCATACTTCTTCAATATCTCTTTTACATATTTAAACTATGAAATTAAAATTATTTTCTTTATTTGATTGATCTATAGCCCAAGAAATAAATTCATCTCTCGAAACATAGACATTCTAAATTCTTTTTGCATCTCTTCTACAAACATTTTACACATATTTTAATTTCCTCCAAAGATAATTTCATCAACATATCAAACTACAATCAAGACTTTGTCATTTTCAATCTTAAAATACATATTACTATCTACCATACCTTTGTTGAAACCTTGCTAAATCAAATACCTATCTAACCTCGTATACCAAGCTCTAGGAACTTGCTTGAATCCATATAAATATTTCTTCAATCTACACACCATATCCAATTGCTCTAACAATTGAAATCATTTCGATTGTTCCATGTAGACCTCTTCTTCTAGCTCACCATTCAAAAATGCTGACTTGAAATCCATCTAATAGACCTTAAAGTCTTTATGAGCAGCAAATGATAAGAATATCCTTATACCTTCCATTTTTTCTACCAGAGCAAAAGTTTCATAAAATTTTATGACTTCCACTTGTGAGTAACTTTTACACACAAGCCTTGCTTTGTTTCTAACCAATTCTCCATTCTCATTAAACTTATTTTTGAATACCTATTTTGATCCAATAATGTTCTTATCTACTGGTCTTGGGACCAATTCCCAAGTTTGATTCTTCTCAATCTGCATAAGTTATTCTTTCATGGATTCCATACAATGTTCATATTTAAATGCTTCACTTATAGTCTTCTATTCAAGCTTAGAAAGTAAACATAGATTAACTTCAGTAGTAGCTCTACTTCTAGTTAATTCTCCTTTAGTCTTATCTCCAATAATCTAACTTTCTAAATGATTATTTTGTACATATCTAGGTGTCTTAGGTGACACCAATAGAGCATCTTCTTCTTTTTCATTTATTTCATTATGCTTCTCTTTCTCATCCTTTTCCCATTCTTCCACAATCATTTCAATTCAAACACAATCAGGTTCATCAGATACATATCCATCAATGTCAATTGAATTCTTAACTTTCTCATCAACATTGACATTTGTACTTTCTACAATATTTCTTAGTCTTTTATTGAAACATTTTTATTCTTTGATTTTAGTAGAATATTCAAGAAAAATTCCTTCATCACTTCTAGTATCAAACTTACCTAAAGTTTCTTCATCTCTTCTAATATAACATTTTCTTCCGAATATCTTGAAATTTTTAGTAGTAGGAATTATTCCAAAACATAGCTCATGGGGGTATTTGTACTATTTTCTCTTACTTTAACTTGATTGAATACATAAGCAGTAGTATGAATAACTTCTCTCTAGTAAACTTCTGATAAACCAACCTCAGTGATCATTGATATAGCAACCTCTTGAAATGTTCTCTTATTCCTTTCAACAACTCCATTCTACTGATGAGTTCTCTAAGCAGATAACTGTCTCTTTATTCCATGCACTTCACAAAACATATTAAACTCATGGGAGGTGAATTCTCCACCTTTGTCAGACCTTAAGCATTTTATGTTCAATTTTACTTCATTTTCAACCATAACTTTGAATGTCTTAAATATATTTAATTCTTTTGATTTCTCTCTAAGAAATGTAACCCATGTATATCTAGAATAATCATCAATCAAAAGCATAAAGTACCTTTCACCTTGTAGACTTATCAATCTTGTAGGACCATAGAGATCTGTATGAATTAAATCTAGTAGACTAGTAGTAGATTGTTCCTTTGATCTGTAATGACTTCTTGCTTCCTTTCCAAACTAGAAATTCCTATAGATAGCATTAACAAGATTTTTAATTCTTGGTAAATATCTCATGGCCTGAATTACAATGATCCTTGCCACGCTATCAAAATTCATGTGACAAATTCTCCTATTCCATAACCAAATTTCATTAATTTGAGTCATAAAGCATCGTCCATTAGCACCCTTAAGTTGATAGATATTTCCTTCAGATTTCTTTCCTGCAACAATTAATGTTCTAAATCCTTTCTATATCTACATTTCTTATCCTTAAATGCAAGATCATATCCTTTGTTACACATCTAACCAACACTCAAAATATTATGCCTTGATCCCTTAACATAGTAGACATCATTAGTATTATACTTGCCATCAAAACTTACTGAACCTATCCCACAAATTTAAGCACTAGTATCATCTCCAAACATAACCAAGCTTCCATCATATTTTTCAAGTTTATCAAACTTAATTTTAACACTGATCATGTAATGTGAACAACCACTATCAACAACCCAATAGCTCTTTTCTTGCTTAGCATATAGGGTAGAGATAACAATACCTTCACTTTTCTCCTTTTTCAGAGGGATTTCCTTCACCCATTTTTCAAAATTAGCAGAAGTAGGCCCATCCTTTATAGCCAAGAACAAGCATTCATTGTCATTAGGATCTTCATACTTAGAATCTTCATTAGATATACTAGAATTCTCATTCACATAAGATGCTTTGTTAATCTTCTTTCCTTTCCTTTCTTTCTCATATCTTTGTTTATTCCTCTTAGCTCTTTTCAGACACTTTGATGCATAATGACCTATTTCTCCACAACTAAAAAAAAAAGGGTGACTTACCTTCATACTTTCCAGATCCTTTCCTCATCCTTCTCACAAAGTTAGCTTCTATTTCATCAACAATTTCATGATCTGAATCTTTAGCTTTTGTAGCCTTAAAAGTAGTTTCTAATTTGCATCCATTCCTCAGACTTGGCTTGCTCATCTCCTAAGATGTCAAAAATCCCAACAAAACATTTTTAGTATAGGCCTTATAATCTATACTCTCTTTAATTGAACACACCTTCTCACTATAAGAATTAGGGAGAGTTCTAGAATCTTCTTTACAATTTTATTTTCATCTACAGTAGCACCAGGTCCTCGCATTTGGACAACTATCCCATCCAATCTCTGTACATAAGCTTTGACATTCTCAACTTCAAATATGTGTAGAAGCTCAAAATGTGTCTCCAAATTCTATAATTTTCCCTCTTTTACTCTCTCATCACCTTCATGTTCCCTTTCCAAAGCATCCCAGATTTCCTTAGCAGTCTTCAGATTTTGAACCTTAATCAGCTTGAACTGTACCACATTGTTCTTGAAAATTTACTTCACCTTATTCTTCTCTTCATGTGCTTTGATCTCATTAGCCATACTCAGACCATTAGCAGGATGAGTGTAAGGATTCTTGTAAGCTTTCTTCACATCATATCTATAATACTCCAAATATTCCTCCATCAATATTTTATAGATAACATAGTTAGTTCCATCAAACCTAAAATAATCATAAGTCATCTTACTAGCCATCTTGGACCTTCCTCAAACGGTTAAGATCTTCAACAATAAACCAAGCTATCTTAACAATTGTTGAACAAGATAGCTGAGATGGGTGGGTGAATTAGTTGTCACAGATTTAAACTTTAATTCATTCACTAGAATTAATCCTTAACACTGTTTAATAGATTAAACAATAAATACTAGTGCAAAAACTTAAAATCATCACATAAACACAATAAGGGAAAAAACATGGTAAGGATTAACTCACACTATAGATAATATAAAAAATGATTACAAGAGGCAGAGAAACAAGGCTCACTTCAAAAACAAGGACTCACTATCTAGTAGGGATAACAACTTGAAGGGATCACTACCACATAGATACAAAGAATATAAAGAAGACTTGCTACAAAAATAATACAATCTTAATGCAATAGATAAATCCACCACAATTCACTTAATCCAATTTTAGACATGCATGAATGATAGAGTGCACCTTCAACTCACTACTTCTAGAAACTCAACATCTAGGCTTCACATTTATTTACCATACTTTCATGATACACACAAACTGATTCAAACTTATCTTTATTCTATTTTCACTCTTGTCTCTATTTTATTTTATCTCTTCTCGCTTCTTCTTCCTTAACTCAGTCTGAATTTATACCATCTTCAACTTTGAAACATATCCAAAGTCGCCCATCCAAATTCAAATTCAAATTAGGTCAGCACCAAAACATCCTAGAGTGGAATTAGAATGAGGGAAACCCAAACACACTCTTCATAAGGTCCCAAATAGATCCAACATGCTTCACTAACTCCAAAAGTACTATTCCACACAAGGTCGGCCAAACCAGTGTAAAACACAAAGAACAACTAAGCAAAAACTTTCCAAATACTAAAATTATCTTCAAAATAATCAAAACAACTCAACTCTAGAATTGTAATTCATAAGACTTCATCAAAGAGAAATTTGGACCAAAAATATTTCTTCCAGACCTCAACCAAAAATACATAAAACCATAGTTCACAATTGGTGAACATAACTCGTACTATAGAATGATTCAACAACCAAAAATTAGGATATAGTAGCTTCCAACAACCATGGTCAATATATCTGAACCATACAAATATAGGAGAAAAATATAGAGCAAAACATGGAGCAACCACTAAACAATTGCAACTTATCTTCATTACAATTTTCTCAATATCCTTGACATATACAAGCAATAACTTGTATCCATGACACTAATGACAACAATAATCACCAATTGACCAATTGACATCAAAGACAATACCTTCAATCTTTCCAGTCTTGCAAAAAAAGGTACCCATATTTTAATGGTGTTTTTTTTTCATGCAATAAATTTGGTCATAGGGAAACATAATGTATAAGTAAAATGAATCAGAATGTTAAATTCTTTGATGGACAATGTTTTTCTTGCAATAAATTTGGACATACATCTACTGAGTGTAGAAGTTAGATAACGATGATGAATAGAGTCGATACTGGTAGAATGATTCAATATTTTCAAGGATATTGTTACACATGTAATGCATTCGGGAATAAAGCTAACAAGTGCAAATCAAGGTTAAATACAAATAAGTCTGGTTAGAAAAGTGTTGTGTGCTAAACTTGCAATAAATAAGGACATACATAAAAATTCAGTAGAAGTAAGAATGGGAAGAAATCTAATATGGAATAGGGGAATACAACTATAAATAAAGTTGATCCTACTGAAGTTAAAAAGGAAATGGAGAAAATATGCAGTCCTGAAAAAGGAAGAACTTGAGAATCAGGATGGATCAAATACATTTGTACCTAATCTAGTGCAAATACTTCTAAAAACTAAACCCAGTGTTGGATTTAGGGAGAACAATCACATAAAGATATTATAAAACCCTGATACAAGAAGATTCAAGTAGGGACATGAGGATATGTGTTGTATGACATCATTTTGAAGATGTTGAAAAAGATTCCAACACAAAATATGAAATTTCGGATATTTGTGGAGCATTTTAGGGTTTTCAGTGTATTCATAAAGTGTTTCTCAAATTTTTAAAGGTGGAATGCATTAAATGAAAAATTAGGGTAAATTGGTAAAATATAAATTGAAAAATCAGGTCGTGTTAAATTAATTTTTCACATTTGGGAGAAAGCATAGCAAGTTGAAGTGATTTGAAGGTGATTTGGAGTATTTGGCATCAAACCCTAGTTTTCGTCAAAGCTTGGAAAAGGTATTTACTGCTATCTATATTTTGTGGGATTTAATTTGAAGCAATTCCCATAAGTATATACAAGTGAGTTGAAGGAAGTATGGCCACTCCCACTATGGTTCAGACTTCTAAGAGACCTTGACCAAAATTCAGAATATTTTCATGGAAGGTCTATGATATAGATCCCGCAAGTATGTATTCACAAATTTTGAGCAATGTCTTACCCATTGAGGATACAAGAACCTACATTCACATGGAATTAGAAGAATTTTAAAATTAGGTGCTCAGGGATCAATGGGTAAAGGAGTTAGTTAGAAATTATTCCTTGGTGAAGCCAAAATATGAAAACCTTGTATGAAAAAAGCTAGATGTTTGGAATTTATTTCTATACTTTTGAAGTGAGATGGATGCAAATTTTGTAGGGATGGCACTTAGTAGAGTGCACGATAAATTTGTGTGGACAAGCGTAGCTGGGGTAATTACTAAGGAAGTGATTAAGGTTGTGACTAGTCTCCATGAGACTGGATCTGTAGTAGTACTGAAAGTTGTGAACAATGATGTGGTCATTAAACTAATTGGTGCCACATATGATGGAAGGGAATTAACAACAAAACCCATTACAAACCCTATTGTGAGGTATGTTGTTGTAATGATTGGTTAGAAAATCTATTTCACCAACAAAGGAAATTTTGTGTCTACAACTACAAATGTTTCAAATGAGATGATAGTTAATTTAAGGGACTATGACTTGTGTGAGTTACTCTAGAAACAACTTATGGATAACCTGAACCAAACTAAAACAAAGATGTATCTATTCAAGTTTGGTACTTTGGTAGTTTGTTTGACATTATACTTTTTGAGAGAACTACTTGGAAGGAGTAACATTATATTGGATCACAATAGACCGGTGGCACATCAAATATTTGAAAATTTATATAGCCTTGGAGATTTCAAGGCATAGAATGATGCTTTGACTAAATTTTCCGTAGTCTTCTAGGAAAACATGTATGAAAGAGATAGAGTTCCAAGGAGCTTAGTAAAGAAATATGCAAAGGAGATAAATTTTCTTGTGTCCACTAATGAGTGCATTATAGATGCGCTAGAACCTAGAACTCTATAGATAAAACCTCTGGGTTATGATATTGATGAAAAAATTGTTGAGGGGTTGATTGAAATGCTACTAAGCATTCCTAAGGATCCTAGTCTACCCCATCATGGCACATATGAAGAGAAGTCTGTTGCAGTACATTTGGAAACTTTAGCACCACAAAGGGCTAAAAGATTGAATAAAAATGTTGAAGCATTCTTTAAAATGCATCACTATCAAAGGATGATATTGATAGGCTAAGGGAAGTTGCAAAAGAGAAAAGAAATAGATTAGTTGAAGTAGCCTCTAAGCCTAGAAGATCAGGAAGAACATCCTCCACCACTACAACTGCATTACCTAAAACACTTGGTATAGTAGTTGTAGTGAAAGGAAAGTAAGTAGAGCACAATAACCCTACAAAAATTGATGTAGTTGTCTCCTTTGGACCCAATAGTAGAGCTTCTAAGAATAGAAATGTACCCCTTGCTGCTCCATCTTCCACCCTTGGAAAAAAAATAAAGAAAAAGGTAAATAGAAAAAGGAGAATAAGTGATGCTATACAAGAAGACATTGATCTTGGCTTGGAAGAAGATAATCAATTGAAAATAAATAGAACTAGTACCTCCACTAGCAATGAACAAGCGAAACCAAGAGACAATGTTGAAATCTTATTTGAGGAAGAAGAGACAAAAGATGAGTTGGAAGCTTTCAAAATTTGTGTGCATGAGAAGAAGAGAGAAGAAGGTACATCAAAACCTATGGACAAAATGCCCCACTTTCCTCTAGTAAGTGGTCATCCACCTCTAAACATGGAAGATTTAGTAAAAAATATGATGGAATCTAAGGATTTACTAGCTATTGCAAAATTATTTGACGAAGTTGATGAACAGGGTAAAGAAACAATTGTAGATGCTTTTGTTAAATACATGGTTATTTTCAATGAGATTATGGAAACTATAAGAAAAAAGGTGAATGGCAATGTATGGGAAGAATTAGTACATAGAAGGCATGAATTTATAACTGTTGAGGATAAAATAAAATATGATGTCGTGAACACATATGGATCCTCCTTGTCTGAGGAAGATGTGGCTACCTTGCTAAAATAATGTTCCTATTTTTTCAAAGTTAAAGAAAGATTCACTATTCTAATGTCTAGAGAGAAAGAGAAAAATTGAGGCAAGAGACTCTTAATATAGGAAGAGAAATAAAAAAGAATTATGGGATGAGAACTAGTTCTTCATCTGATACAACCCAAGCACAAGAGCCTACTAATGTTACAGAAGTAGAGGACCATATTTTTGGTGAAACACATGTTGGTTTAGAGACATTTGTTCCTCTAAATAATATAGAGGAAATAACCAATAAACACACTGAGGATCAACATAAGAATGACACTGGTACTAATCCAAAAGAACACCATGAGGATACTAGAAAAAAATGGAGAAGAATACAAGAATGAAGATACAAGAAACATAGGTGAAAAGGGAAATGATGTAAATGATGAGAAAGAAAAGAATGAAGAAGAAATGAAAGAAAAACCATCAGGAAAATCCTCTAGAGAAGAAGTAGAGGAAAAGAAAGAAGAAAACAAGGAAGAAACTAATTTTAGAAGAAGTGAAGAATTCTTGAAGGCCATTGAGCAGTCAAAGTCATCTAGAGAATCATCCAAAAGTAATCTTAAGGGTCGACTGACAAAGAAAACAAGGATTTAGCTTGTGCTACCACCTCAATTGATTTAACTTCCATCACACCTAGGCTATATATATCTAATTAAGATTGCACCAGTTGAAAGGATAAAAATCTATGGTACTTTTCTTAACTCCATTACACAAGAAACTATTGAAATATATCAGAAATGGTCTAAATTGGTAAATGAAGCTATTAAGGGTTTGTGGAAGACTTCCCCTGAAGCCACAATTGATGATTCTTTAGTTCCTATTGAAAACCTAAAGTTCTTGGTCAATTTTGTTAAAGAGTATACCTCTACTCTTAAGTTAGACACTAAGAAAGAGGAAAAGTCAATCCTACTAGAGAAAATGTTACTAGTTTTAGAGGATAAATGTGCAATCACACATATCAAGGTATTGAAAAGTCTAAAAGAGGTAAAAGATTGTGATGAGGAATCTCAAATATTGTTTATATATTGCATGTGATGGCTTGATGTAACTCAAATAATTAAAGACTGACTAGACTCAATAGAGTCTCAACTGGACAATGCTTCTGAAACCTACTGAATTGTAGATGACAAAAATTATATTGTTTGGACTTCTATTATAGACTTGCAGAGAAAGTTCTTCACCTTACAGAGACAAAAAGAAGATGTTTTGTGATAGCTTGGATAGCTTGGAGATCTAGTAATGTCCATAAAAATTCCTATATCAAGTGCCTTGGTGGATGCAACAAAACTAGACAAAATGACTCTTAATCCATCCACTCCAGAAGCAGAAGAATGTTTAGTAGAAATGGAATCACTACACAATGTGCTTGTCAAGGAAAATTGAATTTGCGATGATGCAAAACCTACATGGGAAGCTATTCTCAAGGATTTACAAGGTTAATTATATATTTTTTTACCCTTTGTCCTTGATGTCAAAGGGGGAGAAGGCTATAGGTGGAGAAGGGTTTGTGTGGGAATAAAATAACATTGTCAAGAAATTTTTGGTTTTAGAGAGTTAATTTTTTTGGTATATCTTAAAGGGGGAGTTGATTTTGCATAATTTTGGTTTTGGAGTGTGAAGAATTTTTTTTTTGGGAGCTTCATTTTTGGCACATGTTTCCATCAATGAAAAAGTGGGATATTGTTGGAAGAATAAAGAAGAAGCCCTCTGGTATGTTGTCATTGATGCCAACATTGGAACTTGTGACAATTTTTGTTCCTCCGGTAAATAGCTTTCCTATCACTTTGATCTGATAATTTGGTTTGGAATTTCTTGTGTTATAAGATATATTCATGTGGTTTTGATATGTTAATTAGGACTATTAGTTGCATCTATGAGCACGATTTCAACAACTTTGGTTGAATGGGCTGAAAGATATGAATGATAGAAGTTTGGTCTATAGTTTGGAATGGGTCTTCCTTTCGCTAACTTTGATAAAATATTTAGGCTTCATGGATGTTTAAAGTGTTATGTATTAGGTCCATATTGACCTAATTCACATTTTTAATGCTTTTTTTAACCATTGAAGAATTTTTAATCCAAATCAAGTGCATGTGTACATTGAATTAGGTCGACCAAATTGATGTATGAAGATGTAATAACACATATATATGAAAAAAATTGTAAGGATGTAATTTGATGTGATGCGACAAGTAATAAGAAATAATGTGTGACTGAGAAATATTGTGTGAATTTGTATGTAATTTTTGTGAACCTAGAAACTAGTGAAGGATTTTTTTTTTCCAGAGCTTAATTGGAATTGAACTTAGTGCACAAAAGGTGTATCTCATTGGTTCATCTTTTTGGCAGTGAGCCATACTCTTTTTGTAATCATTTCATGTTGTGAGCCTTTCAACGATAGTTTATCCTAGTAGTGTGCCTTGTAATATCTTATGACTAGTTATAATATATTGTGAGCTAATCCTCATGGTGGTTTTTCCTATTATGGGTTTTCCATGTAAAAATACTAGTTTTCATGTGTCATGTGATGTTATGATTTCTTTCATGGTTTTTTTTATATTTGGAACAATATATCTTTTAATTATTGAATGGTTAGAAATTAAATGGTTTAGTAGAATACTAATTCATACCCCCCTTTTAGTATTCTAGGTGTTCAACAAAATAGGGGAGATAGAGGGAGAGGGAGAGAGAGAGAGAGGTGGGAGGGGAGAGAGGAAGAGAGAGAAAAGGAGAGAGTAAGAGAAAGAAGAGAGAGAGGGGATGGAGGGAGAGGGAGAGAGTGAGAGAAGTTAGAGAATAAAGGGAGAGATAGAGAGAGAGAGAGAGGGAGAGGGAGAGGGGTGATAGAGAGAAGTAGGAAGGGAATGAGGGAGGGAAGGAGGGAGGGACTAAGATAGAGAGTAGAGAAGGAGGGAGCGGGTGAGATAAAGAGTAAAGAGGGAAGGAGAGAGAGATAGAGAGAGAGAGGTAGAGAGGCAGGTCTTAAGCTGAAGGGAGAGAGAGTTAGATAAATAGATGGAGATAGTGATAGAGATGTCTAGAGCATAAGAGATAAACAATGAGTGAGATAGAGAGAGATACAAAGATAAAGATAAAAGAACTTGTTTATTACTAAAATTTCACCTCTTGATTACTAAAATTTGACATGTTGATTACTAAAATTTGATTCAGAAAAAAACAATAAGATCTAGTCAAAACTAGAGTTTCCATTATAACTCTAAAAGATCTAAAACCACTCTCAAACATCCTAAACTATATACATGAAATATAAAATTTATTTCACTAGTAGAGAAAGACAAAGACAAAGAAAAAGAAAAAAAGAAAGAATTCAAGAAAATGCATTCTAAAAAGTTATCATTCACATTTGGCGAGCACCAAATTAGGTTGTCACCAAAAATGGATTTCAATGACCAAGCCTTAGGCTTAGTCATCTGATCCATATGGCGAGTGTCAAATTTGGTGCTCGCAAAATGGTCATTTCTGGTAAAATATATATATATATATATTTTTTTTTTGTGTCATATCTTTCTACAGTTAGCAATAGAAATATATTTCTAGCAATGATAGGAATAGAATTTTTTTGTATGATCTTTGGTGAACACGCAGAGATAGAAAAATATTGTTAGTAATAATTTTTTTCTCTTTCCAACTATATTTTTTGGGATATGTATCCTTGTGCTCTTTGAGTCCTTTTAATAATTGCTAAGATTATTTAAGTTAGTGAAAGTTAAATTAGGCCTAGTGTCATCATGAAGGCTTGGTTATGCTAGTATGTAAAATTAGAATAAATAACCATTCATGATTCTTTTTATTATTTTTACTTCTAAGGTGAATCTTTTTTATCTTATATATTTTAAAGTATGTCAAAGAAAATACCCCATAGCCCCACAAAAATAAAATAATAATGATAGAGGATCCTCCTCTCATGTGCTAGCCATATCCATGATCTATTTTTTTTTAGCTCTCTTTACTTACCTTAATGTTGACATTCCCCAAACTATTAGTTTGTTAAGATAATTCATAGAATAGAGATTTAGGTCAAAATAAGGAAAATCCCAACACTTTAGTTAAATTTTATAGATGTTAAAAAGATTAAAAAAAAAATTTCATGTTGGATGGTTTCTTTAGCTTCAACTAGATATTAGTGAAAGAATAAGATCAACACAACATAACATTCACTACCAAATAGGGCACTTTTGTGTATCAAAAAAATTATTTTAACCAATTTAATGTTAATTCCCATGTCAAAAGGGAAATGGATAATAATTTCAATGACCTTGTCAATGAGATTATATTTATTTATCTTAATGATTCAACTAGTTTTTAAAAATTGTAAAGGAATATTTTGATCATCTAGAGAGAGTATTTTAGAAGTGTTACTAAAATAAGATAGAGATAAGTAGAGAGGGAATGAGAGAGTGAGAGAGAAAGAGGGATGAGAGACAAAGAGAATTGTTATATAGAAAAAAGTAGAGAGAGAGAGAAGGAGAGAGAAAGAGGGATTAAGAGAGAGGGGGAGGGAGGGAAGGAGGGAAGGATAGGTAGAGAGAGGTGAGATATAGAGAGGGAAGGAGAGAGAGAGGGAGGAAGGGAGAAGTGAGAGAGAGGTGATAGAGAGATATGATATAGAGAGAAGTAGAGAAGGAAGGGGGAAGGTGGAATGATTGAAAGAGGGAAGAAGGGAGAGTAGGAGAGAGAAAGAGGGATAGGTTAGAAAGAGATAGGTAGAGACAAAAAAACTTTGGGAGGAAGAGAGAGAGAGAGAGAGACGGGGGGGGGGGAGATAGAGGAAATGAGAGAGGTAAGGAGGGATGTAGGGAGAGAGATATTTGAGATAGAGAGAAGAGGAGATGGAAGAAGAGAGTGATAGATTGAGAGAGAGAGAGAGAATGACATACAAAGAGAAATACAGAGATAGAGAAAAAGAAAGAAATAGAGAGAGAGAGAGCGACACACAGAGAGACACAAAGAGAGAGAGAAAAAGAAAGAAATGGAGATAGAGAGAGAGAGAGAGAGAGAGAGAAAGAGATAGAGAGACAGACAGACAAACAGAGAAAGACATAGACAAAGATAGAGATACAGATAGAGACAAAGAAAAAGAAAAAGATAGAGACAAAGATAGAGATAAAGAGAGAGAGGGGGGGGAGAGGGAGTGAGGGAAGGAGAGAGAGAGAGAGAGAGAGAGAGAGAGAGAGAGAGAGAGAGAGAGAGAGAGAGAGAGAGAGAGAGAGAGAGAGAGAGAGAGAGAGAGAGAGAGAGAGAGAGAGAGAGAGAGAGAGAGAGAGAGAGAGAGAGAGAGAGAGAGAGAGAGAGAGAGAGAGAGGTGGGTAGAGAGAGATAGAACAAAAGAAATAGGAGGGAGGGAGGGAGGAAGGAGGAGGGAGGAGAGAGGGGAGAGGAGAGAGAGAGAGAGAGAGAGAGAGAGAGAGAGAGAGGGAGAGAGAGAGGAGAGAGAGAGAGAGAGGGAGAGAGAGAGAGAGAGAGAGAGAGAGAGAGAGAGAGAGAGAGAGAGAGATAAAGCAACATTCATTAGCCCATGACTCAATAACTAATAACAAGGAATAAATAGAGATAAAACAAAACAATGATCAAGGGATGGCATCCTATGCAAAAGACACAACACTTACAAGGTATGACTAACACCAAGAGTCATGAAGAGTCATGTCTTTGGAGGACCAATCACATATATAAGGCATGCAATCCAAACAAGAGGAGCATATAATGGAATAGAATGAAAAGAAAATAAAATATGAAAAATATTTCTGAGAAGAGCAAGATTATAAGAAGAGGACAACAAGTAATAAATATAGAAAAGACTATATATATATTCTGATCAATGAAGAATCAGTAATATGTGAATATATTTAGTAGGTAATATATTTGGAATATTAAATATTTATATGATTATTAATATTTATATATACATAGATATAGACAAATTTTATAATGAATAATATGAAATGAGTAAAGTATATTATATATATATATATATATAAGTTACATATACATATATATATATATTGAAATATATGTATTTTTATATTCATGATTGTTCCATAATGATGCTTGTAGAAATTATTGAGCCTTATAAGTAATTATGATCTTAATGAATAGATTAATATTTATTTATATATGTTTTTTTCCTATTATCAATAAAATGTAAGATTGAAGGAAGGCGATTAAGGAATGAAGAGTCATGGGAAGAGACAACAATTCAAGTGATGTACTCACTTAGCAATAATATTTAACATGTTTTGAATATAAGAAATAGATATTTCTAATTTGATTATTGATACAAATCTTTCTTTAATCTTATCATAATGAAAATTATTCTAGGAAATGATGAACTTAAAGAACCATTGATAAATGAAAATATGTTTGATTATAGGCATGAAATAAATCTTGGATGAATGCAAATATATATGATTGTTTAAATATTGTCCTCATGGGTGTTTGCTACTTATTGGGAGGTAGGGTGTGAGGGAAGTGGTGCCTAAAAACCCAACTTAAGATTCCATCCCATGGGCCCAAGGAAGGGATGTGTCATGGAGGGGTGGAAAGTCCACTTAAGGTTTTGTTAATCCCAAGGTAAGGGTTGGGCCATCGAGGGGTGGTAGGTATAGACTACTTAGCACTTCCCCAACCATCCCCAATAAATTAAGTTTCTTCTGAGGTGATGAAAGGGGTGGAGAATGCAGGTACTAAGTCACCAAGAAGAGAAGATTGTGGTGCACAATCTCTTGGCTTAACAAAGGACTTTAGGGCAGATCCATCCATGCCACTCCTCATATGTCTTCTTAATTGCATTTATGATTTTGTTTATATTTGGATATCTAGATATTAATGCTAATAGACATATGTATATTTGGAAATTTTATTCATATGGTGAATGCAGATTTCAATCCAAGATCATTTCATTAAAGAGAAAATTTATTTGAAAAGATGAAACCCTAAACCTAATCTATAAGCGAATTCTAGGGAGAACTAGGTAAGGGACATAACATAAGGGGTGGGGGTCTCACCTAAGATTCTATTGCGGCCATGGAGGGGTGGTAGGCCTACAATGATTAGCGCTCCCATGAATGTCCCCAATAATTTAAGTGTCTTACGAGGTGATGAAATGGGTGGAGAAAGCAAATACTAAGTCACTAAGAAGAGAGGATTGTGGTGTACAACCTCTTGGGCTTGGAAAAGGACTTCAAGATGGATCTACCCATGCCAATCCTCATATGTCTTCATTATTACTTTTGTGATTTTGTTTATATTTGGATGTCTAGATATTAATGCTAATAGACATATGTATATGTGGAAATTTTGTGCATATGGTGAATGCAAATTTCAATCCAAGATCATTTCATTAAAGAGAAAATTTATGTGGTATCAGAGCATAATACTACCATCCTATGAAAACAATAGTTAATGTTAACCTACCAAAGAAGAGAATCTAGATAAAACCCCACCCCAAACAACACCATGGACACATCTATGAATAATGAGATGAGGGAATTCATGGAGAAAACCAACCAAGCCCTTAGGGACCAAAATGAAAGGAGTGAGAGGACTTCTCAACCTCTCCTCCAAGCCATCCAAAATATGAATGGAAATAATGTAAGGGACACAAAATCTAATCATTCTAAAAATAATGATCTTACACCTTCAAGAGCCAAAAACTCTAGACCCACAAGACCTACCTTCTTGCCTAGAGAAGAAAATATGGAAGGGAGGGAAACAAATGAACTCCTCGTAGATAATGTGGATGATATTGTAGAAACCTACTATAGAATTGATCCCAAGATTAGGATGACCATTCCATTTAAATATTATTGTGATTCCAAATTAAGAGTTGCCCCTAGAAGGGAGAGAAACCATCAAACCAACAAGGATCTCAAAAATAGAGTAAGCAAACTAACCCTCCCCAATTTTGACAGAGAAGGAAAGAACACTGCACAATCATGGGTCCAAAAGTTGAACACATATCTATCTTTAAGCCTAATGATAGAAGAGAATGCCATCAAGTTCATTGTGTTACATCTAACAGGGATGACGCATGATTGGTGGCACCACAACCTCATAACCCAAGGTCATCAACAAGTAACCACCTATGATAATTTCACCTAGAGGCTAATCAAAAGATTTGACCAAAAGCATCCTAAGTGGTATTTTAAAGAACTCACCGGAGTAAGAAAACATGGAACTATAGAGAGGTATGCCACCAAATTTCAAAAACTAGTTGTCGTGGTACTCAACATCTCTAAAGAGAGACTCACCTACTTGTTCATTGAAGGATTAAGGGTATCATTCAAGAGTATGGTGAGTGCATTAGAACCTGTTATGTGGTCTCACAACATGCCCCAAGAATTTAAGACTTGGAGACCCAAGTAAAAAAAATAAGAACTCTTATGGCACAAGTTGAAAAGATCACCAAAAGTGAAAAGTAAAGAGAAATCTTTAATCAAAGAGTACTTCATAATGTAAGTGTTTTGGGTACCATATACCGAGAACTAGAAGCATTCTAAAAGGAAAAAGGTGGTACAAATATGAGTAGAGTGTTCTGGTCTAATATTTGGAGTATGGTAAAATGGAAGTTTTGGTAAAATTGAAGTCTAAGGAAAGTTCATGCGTAAAGCTGAATACTGGGTATCGGGTACCGGGTAGCAATGTGAAATGAAATTTTAGAATCTTAAGGTTATCTAATGATTCTAATAGTCTACTAACCTGGTATATGTAGAAGACAATTATGCAAGGATTTATGATATGCTACAAAGCATGTTATTTATGATATTTATGTACTAACATTTAAATAATGGTTCTATTTACCTGAGATGTTTATAAATAGTTTCTTTAAAAGGGATTTAATGAGTGAAATTTTTGATTGCAGGAGATGAAAATTGTGATGCAAAATTCAGGTATGGATCGTCAGAGAAACTTGAATCATGGATAGAACTATATCCAAGTCGAGTTGCATACTCTGGGAGGTTATAAGTCAAAGGGCTTTGAATCCAACATAATGCCGGAGATCCCAGTATTGTACATGTGGTGGGGATAGATTCCAATCTTTAGGAGAGTCCATTCCCAAGAGTAGCAGACCCATAGCAGAACAGAGCATGGGAACAAAGTGATAAAGTAATTGTGCTGAATATATGGGAAGTTCCTACACACTATCCTGATTTGAAGTATCATCCTTGTGATGATTAAAGATTAAAGCTTGAAGAGCTTAAATGTGGGATTGGAGTTGACCTTCTTTGACTTCAATTGCAATTCTCTTACTAGTCACTACATTCCATGTGTCTTGATGTGATTTTTCCATTGGATTTCTTCTCATGTATTTGTCTTATCCTATCTATGCCTTGTGTTCTATAAATGGCTAGAGGATCTTCCTTTTAATTTTAAGTTCAGAATTTGTGGATGTCAGAAGAGCCAAAAATTCTTTAAGTTTTTTTCTTTTTTCCTAATTTTTGAATCATTCTAGTGTAAAAAATTGTATGCACATAGGCATTGATCAATATCAAATCCAATTTGATAGCTACCTATCTCATGAATCTTTGTATTTTGTTTTGTTAGTTCATCTGAACAAGACTATGTTTCGTCACTTACGGGTGCATATAGAACCTACTCGGTGTCCAAACTAAAACCCCTCTCTTTAAAAGATCACACAACCTTATATGTAGTTGTGAAGAAATCTCGTGAAGTATAAAGTGGTTTGCTCTTTTTTTGGTTAATTCTTTGGGGCATGCGTGGAGAATAACTGGGAGAAATTTTAATTTTTTTAGTATTTTTTATGCTTTATTTTAGAATAGATATTTAAACTCTTGAAAATGTTCAAAAAATAGATCAATGAATGGAAATTTATTGAAAATATTTCATTTTATATGAAATTTATGAATGCTTAAAATGCTAAATCCATTTAAGTGATAACAAATAAATTGTTGATGTTTATGAAATATTATTTTAAACCTTTTGATTTCATGATATTTTTTCTTATTTGATCTAATTGAAAACTCAGTGTCGGATATATATGATTCTAAACAACCATATTCCCTTTGAGATTAAAAACAATGTCACATTATACTCGAGAGTGAACCTAGTACAATCAAGACCTAATTACTAGAGACTTGGGATTGAATTGAGTCAATCTTTTCCTGTTAAATTAGATTCCCCTTTTAGATTGTCTATGTTCCATATCTTCCAAGAAGGATAGGCTCTTTGTGGTTTATCCATGAATAATTTATTTTCCCTATTGTTGCAAGTAAAATAATCCTCAATAGAACCCACCAACTTGGATGAAGCGATACAAAAGGTCATGAAATTAAAGGATAGACTACCAAGAGACAAACCCAAGAAACCAAATCCCTCTTACAATAATCGTGAGGAGTTAAAAAGGAAGGGCCTTTGTTTCAGCTATAAAAAAAAATGGGACAAAGGGCACATTTGTGGCCAAGACAAAAAGAGATGTGTGAAATGTAAAGAAGTATGGAGGACATGACATAAGTGTAGGGAAGGAATATGTTTTAAATGCAAAGAAGAATGGATACCCAACCATACATGTAGATGAAAAAGGGGTCAAGCACACCATATTGAAGCAACACATAATCAAGATGAAGGAGGACCAAATAAAAGAATAAGATATGAATAAGGAAGTAAGGAAAGGGGAAAATCTTCCATGAAATGAGTTGAAGGAATAAAACTCTTAGGAAACCACACCCTTCTTACCATGACCAAGAGGAACTAAGGAGGAAGGAATTTTCCTTGATTACAGGAATGCATAAAAATCAAGGTGCCACTGCAGTCAAAAGACCTTACAAGGATATTGCAAAGGAAGAAAACCACGAAGACCTCTCATAGATATGCCACCTAGGAGGGGACAAGATCAACCCACTTGGGCCAAGGGCGTACTTGCCCAAGATTTCTTTCCCTCAAGCAATCATAATATAAGATGTGTAATTTTAATATGTTGCTTCTTAGGGTGATGATATCCATTTTTATGGGAGTTGGATGTTCTAATCCCAAGTGATGGATATTCTAGCTATGCAGATAATGTATGAACTAATTTTATTAAGTGCTACTATTCCCCCATAACTCTCAACCCCACGAGTTGGAGTTTGTGAATCAACATGACTTAAGCCCACTTGAATTAGATATTAAAGTAGACAACCAGGTAGCTCAACCAAGTAGGTGAGTAGCTCTCAATCATGCAAGAAATGATCTCAAGTAAGCAAGTGGGTAGCTCAAGCACACAAGTAAGTAGCTCATGTAGGTAAACAAGTAGCTCAAGCAAATAGACAAGTAGCTCAAGAACATAGGCAAGTAGCTCAAGCATATAGGAAAGTACCTCAAGCATACAAGCAAGAAACTCAAGTAGACAAGCAAGTAGCTCAAGCACTTGGGCAAGAAACTCAAATAGACAAGCATGTAGCTCAAGCACACAAAAAAGTAGCTCAAGCATGCAATCAACTAGCTCAAGAAAGTAGGAAACCATCTCAAGCACACAAGAAACCAACTCAAGAAAGTAGGCAACTAGCTCAAGTAGGAAACCAAGTAGCTCAAGCACACAAGCAACAAGCTCAAGAAAGTAGGAAACTAGCTCAAGTAAGTAAGCAAGTATCTCAAGTGAGTAGAAAAATAGCTCAAGTAAGCAAGCATGTAGCTCAAGCACACATAGGATGACAGGAAAGATGCTCTAATACCAAATAAATGTTCTCTTTAATAAAATGGTCTTGGATTGAAATATACATTCACCATATGCAAAAATTTTCCACATATACATATGTTTGTTAGTATTAATATCTAGACATCCAAATATTAAAAAAATCACAAAAGCAATAATGAAGACATATGAGGAGTGGCATGGGTAGATCCACCTTGAAGTCCTTTGCTAAGCCCAAGATATTGTATACCACAATCCTCTCTTCTCAACGACTTAGTACCTACTTTCTCCACCCATGTCATCACCTTGGAAGAAACTTAACTTATTGGGGGTAGTTGGGGGATTCCTAAGAAGTCTAGGCCTACCACCCCTCCATGGATGTAGAAGAATCTTAGGTGGGACCCACACCCCTCTATGGCCCAACCCATGCCTTGGGTCCTAGGGTCAAAAACTTAAGTGTGGTTTTTAGGCACTACTTCCCTCACACCCTACCTCCCAATAAGTAGAAAACACTCATGAAGAGAATCTTTAAACAATCAAATATATTTGCATTCATTCAATATTTATTTCATGCCTATCATTAAATATATTTTCATTTATCAAGGGTTCTTTAAGTTCATCATTTCCTAGAATAATTTTCATTATGATAAGATTAAAGAAAGAATTCTATCAATAATCAGATTAGCAATATCTATTTCTTATATTCAAAATATGCTAAATATTATTGCTAAGTGATTACATCACCTGATTGGTTATTTCTTCACATTACTCTTTATTCCTTAATTTCCTTCCTTCAATATTAAATTTGATTGATCATATAAATAACTATTAATCTATTCATTTTTATATTAAGATCATAATTACATACAAGTCTCAATAATTGTTCCAAGCACCATTATTTCATAATTGTGAATATATATATGTGTATGCATGTATGTATGTATGTATGTATGTATGTATGTTATTATTCCTTACTTATATCACTTAGTGTTCATATATGTATGTTTATATAATTATTCATTTCATTATATTATTATATATTCTATATATATGTGTGTGTGTGTGTGTGTGTGTGTGTGTGTGTGTGTGTGTGTGTGTGTGTGTGTGTGTGTGTGTGTGTGTGTGTTTGTGTGTCTATATTCTTTATTCATTTCACTTTTGCATGCCTTTTCCAATCTATTCTATCTGTAGCCCTTCTTATCTCCCCCAACCAGTCATCCTATATCCCCTTAAATACCTTTTGGTTTGGAGAGGGATTGCACCCTTTCAACAGTGATACTCATTGAGTGGATGTGTCCCTTGAATCATTGCCCCCTCACAAATGCAAAAGTTCTTCTAATGATAATTATTACCGCTCTTATTAAAATGAATCATTGCCTCTGTATTCTATGATTTGATAAGATGGGTGCTCTTTTTATGACATGATAATAATATAGTTGCCTATTTTTCATTTTTATATTTAGTCTTATTTTTTATTTTTTTATTTGTTATTTTTTTATCTATTTCACACTTTATGTAATTGTGTATTTTATATTAATTTTATCATCTATTATGACTACAATATTTAAAGTGTTTTATATTTTAATATTTATAATATTGCATTTGATAATTTAGTTATAATATTATCATGTGAGAATTATAATTAAATTACTAATATTTATTATTGTAATATTTATTTTGTTTTTATCCTATGATATAATATTGATATAATAATATTTAAATTAAAAATTTATAATTTTGATATCTATTTTATTTAATGTTTGTATTTCAATAGGTTATGATATTGGGGATATGACAGTCTGCCCCGCCCAAGATTTCTTGCCCTCAAGCAATCATAATCTAAGATGTGTAATTTTAAGATGGTGCTTCATGTGGTGATTATATTAGTTTTAATGGGAGTTGGAAGTTCTAATCCCAAGTGATGGATATTTTGGCTATGTGGATAATGTATTAACTAATTTCCTTAAGTGCTACTATTCCTCCATAACTCTCAACCCCACAAGTTGGAGCTTATGAATTAGTATAACTTAAAACAACTTGAATTAGAGTGTAAAGAAGACAACCAGGTAGCTCAACCCAATAGACAAGTAGCTCAATTGGAAAAGTAGCTCAAGGAAGAAAGAAACTAACTCAAGCACATAGGAAAGTAGCTCAAGTAAGAAAACAAGTAGCTCAAGCAAGCAAGAAACTAGCTCAAGCATGCAAGCAAGTAGCTCAAGTAGGACAAAAGGTCTATTCCTAATATACAACAAGTTGGAATCATTGTAAGAAATGTTGAAACTAATTTATCCTTTCAATTGAGAATGTAATATATCACAATATTTGAGGAGCTCATATCAAAAGGTCTCAACATTGAATGAGCCCTAATTGCTAAGGGACTCACACAAACTCAAAACCAACTGACTAGTTTCAACAACAAACCCCAATTTTGAGATAAAAATAAGACAATTACTAATGATGGTGTGGTAGATGCAAATCTTATTATTAAAGAACCTTCGAACACACAAAATATACAACAAAAAATTCAATAGAACACATAACAAAATGTAGTGTAGGAAAAGGTATCCCTTTTTCACACTTAATTTGGAAATAATTAATAATAAAATGAGCCTAATGTTTCCTTAATTTAGTGTCAAGTAACATGTTTTTCATATTCACATTAATTTTAGGGCCCTTTTAATTAAATGGACTTAATTGTGCCTTATTTTTGTTGTTGTAAGGTATACCTTTACACTTTCACATTAATCTACAACTTTATTAATTGATTGAGGTTAATTTTCCTTAATTGGCCCCTTTAATTCAAATCCAAGCCTAATTAAATGCAATTTCTGAGGGATTAAACCTGACATTCATAAATGCCATTTCTCAACATTTAACTTTGGAAAAAGTCCTAGGTGAGTGACCTAAGACCCATTCTCCATAGGGAAAATGGGTCTGCACTTCGATCTAGAACCCTATTTTTACATAATATTTAACATTGACCAGTGTGTGTCCTAGGTAAGTGGCCTAGGGCCCGTTCACCCTATGGAGAATGGGTCCTCACTTAGACCTAGGACCCCCTTTGAAATATTCTTCTGATGATATTTTAATGATTTCAAATCTATAATTCAATGTTGGATTGTGATATTTGAAATTTGGGAATTGATCTTAAGATATGTATAAATACAAGGTTATTTCACTATGTTTCAACCTCGCAACCCTAGAATTTTATAAGCAATCAAAGATACTGTAATCAAGGGAAATCAGATAGAGTTAAATGGGATTAGCTCAAATAACATAAAAATCCAATGAAGTAACGAAGTACAATGGAAATCAAATGAAAACGAAAAGGAAATATATTACCAAGAGTCTCCATCTTCCATGATTGATCTTCGTTACACCTTCTTGCTTGCTGGAAATGTTGCCCTCAGATTTGTACTTTGAGCAATCTAAAATGCCTAAGCCCTACAACAAGATTCGAAGGATTTGATATGCCTATGACTATTGCCAATGTCTAAAAGTCAATGCCTATGCCTAGAATAAATGCCAATATTAATCAAATGCCTATGACAATGAATAAGTGAGTAAATAAATGCCTATAGTAATTACGTAAAATGTCAAGATATGAAAAATGAGAAGGAAAGGGCATTTTATAGAAAAGGCCATTTCGAACGGACGGACGAGATAAATTAGTGATGAGACCCTAAAACGAACGATCTAGATTACACCCTGAGAATCCCTAATTAGGGTTAAGGCAAAATCCTTAATCGAACGGTTGGAATAAAAATAGATCGAACGGTGGAGAATAAATGAGACAAATTAATTAGATAATGAAGATTTTCAAAAAATCAAGAAGATAAGATTGCCTGATTTGCAAGATTCAAAAAATCAAAGAGATAAGATCGCCTGATTTGCAAGATTCAAAAAATCAAAGAGATAAGATTCGGACTGAAGATAAGATTTGGAAAATCAAGAATCTGCCTGATTACTTGATTTTTGGAAGATTAATTAATTTGAATTAAAATAATTCAAATTATGGATTTTATGAGATAATAAATAATCTTTTTGATTATTTATCAAAAAGGACGATTAGGATTGACGATATTTTAAATAATTTAATTTATTTAAAATGAGAAGAATATGAAATTAGCAATTAAATAATTAAATTATTATTAATTCAGCAGATAAGATTAATTAATTAAATAAATTAATCAAATTTAATTAAAGGCGATTAGTGAATATTAAATAAATAAATATAATTCATTTATTTAATAATCAATAAATTAAATGAAAGGAATTAAATAAATTAAGAAATTTATTTAATTTAAAGAAAGACTTAGACAGTTAATGACGTATCTAATAAATAAATAAAATTTATTTATTTAATAATCATAAGGAATCAAAGGACATGAATTAATTAAATAATTATGAATTATTTAATCAATAGTTGAATGTGAACCAAGGACATAATTAAATGTCTTAATTATGCTAGGACAAAGTGGTAAAAATGAAGCTTGCAGGCCTAGGTCATTTTTAGGTGTCTACATTTTGCCCCTCTTTGTCATAATGTCGCTTGTCGCGTTGTGACAAAGAAAAAGAAGTCAAAAATGCCCCAGTGCAAAATAAGAGAAGGAAGAATGACGAGGAGGATTACAGTATGCCCCCTCGAGAGGACAGACAGGTTCCAAGAACATGGGTGTGCTCTTGAAATTAATGAGAAGACTAGAATATGAAGAGACAAAGAAATGTTATCAAAAAAGATATGGATGATGATATGGATGCAATGCCTATATGAGATAGGCAAGAGAAGATGACATGACTAAAGGAGATGCATGTATGTTCCTAGACCAAATCCTTCAAACCTTACCATAGGACTTTTAATATTTATTGCTCTTAATCATCATTGGGCAGTAAAAATAACACAAATGGACAACAAACACCATGGTATGATGTAGACCAAGGTGTGCAAGGTCATCCACTTGAAAACTAGACAGTCACAGACAAGGAATGTCCCAACTCATACTAAGGGCGAAGTTGCCCCAGTCTTTTTGTCAAGACAATCCACAGACAGCAGTCAAAGAAAATAAAATAGGCCAGGAGACGTCATCGCACCTCTAAATCCTTCATGGGACATCCTTGAGGTAGCTAGTAACATGACCAAAAGACAAGACAATAAAAATATAAGACAAAATAGCCAAGAAAGATTAACGGCCATGTAATTTTGTTTGCCAATGTTTGTTTGCCAAAGATTGAATTCTTGCCGGTTTGACAGTTTTGACAATTTAAGATTTTTGCCAATTTGACGGTGTTGATAGTTTGACGGGGCCTATTGTCAGGAAGGACACATCCTGAAAAGGCAAAGGACATTTTGACAAGGTCCAAATCCAAGAAGGACACATCTTGAAGAGGACCAAAGAGTGACGGGATTGACATTGTTTTGACCAATATGTTTTGGCAAGTTGACTGATGTTGACTGTATGATTGATTGGCTTATGTTGTTTGATTTTAACCAATTTTGACATTGACGTTTTGAATGACTGTCTTGTGTCTGAGTTTGACTATGTCTGACTTATTTGACCAATCTGATGATTGTGACAAATGCCATGATTTTATTTGGATGAATCTAAAAGGACTGACCTAATGTCTCGAGGACTCATCGACCGATGGCCTTGCCTACATAGCAAATGTGCAGAGACAACGTAGTTCGACAATGACATGGACTAATTGACATGACTGACTTTGACTCCATTTTTAGGATTTTGACATTGATTTGGATGTTTTTGTGTTTTTCTTCAGGACATTTTATGATTTTTAGGTCTTTCTTCAGGACATTTTATGATGTTTTTGGTCTTTTTTTAGGACATTTTATGATGTTTTTGGTCTTTCTTCAGGACATTTTGCGATGTTTTTGTCTCTTTTTTCAGGACTATTTGCCGATGTTTTTGTCTCTTTTTTCAGGACTATTTGCCGATGTTTTTGTCTCTTTTTTCAGGACTATTTGCCAATGTTTTTGTCTTTTTTTAGGACTTTTTATGATGTTTTTGTCTTTTTTCAGGCCATTTTATGATATTTTTGTCTTTTTTAGGACATTTTATGATTTTTTTGGATTTTGACGTTTAAGAGGATCATGACAAATGCATATGACTAATTCCTACACATGAGAATCCAAGGACAAACATGATTGTGCCCCTAGTCAAGCTGAATACCAATTGACAGGTGATGACAACGTTGTTTGACGTGGGAATGACGCATCCCGAAACAACATGAGGACGATGACAATAATGTGACGAAAGTATCAAGGTCTACAGCTAGGCCAGGAACACAGTCAAGTAAAATTTTTGATAATGTGCTTGTATGAATTGGACTCGTTGCATTTGGAATGACTTGGTTAGGACTAGATGGGATGATGATTATCCTTAGACCATTTGACAAGGGAAAGCCAAGGTAAGTGACAGACATGAAAGGATAGGGGGTGGCCTTGGTAAAAGACGAGACACATGAGACTAAGGGAATTGTCATATGATTTTCAAGGACTATGTCATATAAGGACAATAAGACTATGACGGTCAATGACATGATGTTTCGTGAATCGTGTATGATCGAAGGATAGACATGTCAAGAGTTTTCCCAAAGCATGATTTATGTGTGCCAGTTTTATGTCAAAACCAAGGTAGGTGGGAAAATGGACGGAAGTGATAGGGCTTAGATGGATGTCAATTTCATGAGGAAGGCATGGGAAATGAGACGACTTGCCCCCAAGTGTAAGAGTCCACATAGATGATTTATTTTACACATGACGCCTGTTTGCCAGGTTTTCATCATGGTACTTATCCAGGGTGCCTGTTTGCCAAGTTTTCACCATTGGATGAAATTTTTCTCTTTACTATTTTCTTGACTTTTTGATTTTTTTGGTGTCACCAGCGAGTTTTTTCATCGGTTTTTTTTTTTTTTTGATTTTTTTGTTTGTATTTTGATATTGTGGATAGCTTGGATGCTTTAGATTACCACGACTTTCCAATCCAGACGGTGCCGATGTAGAGAGGGTGCCATGATATGCCAATGACCTTGTGAAGGTTGTCTTGTCGGGATCAGCGTAGCTTTTATACAAGATCGATGTCATATGATCCTTTCGATAGAGTTGGCCCTTGTAATACACATAATAGAAAGTGCCATGAGAGTCCTTGTGGTAAAGTTGCTACCATGATGTGACGGATTTGTGATGTAGGATTTTTGGACTTTAGGCGAGATGTAGGATTATGACAGATGATGGTAGATGTGGAAAGGTTGTTTGGACATTTGGATGAATGACTTTTTATTTTCCAAACTTGAGATGGTGGATGACGGATTTTGGAGGGATGGCGTTTGGAACCAACACTTTTATATGCCTTGATTGATGACCATTTTGAAGGAGGTGGACATGTGTTATATGTGGGAGTCCTCTTGTATTGTGGCTCCACATTGTGATTGACTTTTTCTTTTGACATGTTTTCTTTGCTTGATCCATCTTTCTTTGGGATCCATTTTAATTTCATTTGTCCATTTGTCCTTTTGTTTGATTCAATGGCCTTTGACATTTGATTTTGATCTTTTGATTTGTAGGACTTTTGTTTTTGTTGGTCCCAAAGGGGAGGTTGATTCATGATAGAATGATGGTTTATGGTGTGGGTGGAGGGGGTGTTGGCAGCAATCTTATGACAAGGATTTCTCATGGACTCCATTTTGACATTTGTATCTGACAAGGTTGCCCCCAGTATCGATGAGGTACCACTGACATCGTTTGATTTGCTGTCTGAGGAATAGCCAAGACCTTGATGTCTATAATTTTCTTGAAGCTGTATTGGTTCAAGAATGCCTTGCTCATGTATGCCTAGTCCTTTGCCTTGATATTGCATGCTTTGACAGATTCTATTTGCGATGGGGTATTTGTTGTTTTGAAAGCAAGATGCTAACCCATCATGATGTGTATGGACACTGTCACTCGTAATATTTTCGTCTGCAAGAAAGCCTGCTCTGACAAAGATAGATGACCCTAGTTGATAAAGTGTCTTAACTTCATTTTCATGTTGGACATATTCATGATTGATGTCTTTGGTCTGATCATGTGACATGTCAGGTTCAAATAATTCTGTTGGTGCTTCCAAGGCAATGTCAAAGCCATCATTATGGTCAGTGTCATAGAGTCCAGTAAATTCAGCTATAGCTTGATTATTTTCAAATATGTCCATATTGGAATACTCTTGTGCTTGAGGAATATCGTCTAAGTGTCCCATGAAGGCAAGTGTCTCATTTTGGAAACTATCAATAGTCGAGGCCTGTATAGGATTGAAAAGTATTTGATCATAAATAGTGTAAAGGTCGAGTGGATCATTTTGGACTTCTTGGTCAACAATAGGATCTTGGTCAAAAATGAGGTTGTCATGGATTTGGACTTCTTGGTCAATGGTAGGGTCTTGTTCAAAGATGGGGTTGTCATGGATAGGTGTGTTTTGGATGTCATGATTGTCTTGAACGACTCCCTGAATGGAGTTTAAGATAGGGTCATGGGATGGACTACCTTGTTCTTGACATGAGGGTGACATTATAAGGTTATGCTTTGGGCTTTTATTTTGACATGTATCCTCAAGTTCAGACAATGGGATTTGGCTTTGAGCAATGACAAAATTTTCATGACTAGATGTGGCTTGTGAGGGGATGACTTGAAAAGGATTAATGACCAAAGGACTAGGATAGGACGTGGGAACTTGGACTGGACTAGTATATGAAGGACTAGGATATGACATGGGTACTTGCATTGGACTAGTATGTGAAGGACTAGGGTATGACATGGAGACTTGGACCGGATATGACATGGAGTCTTGGACTGGAGTAGGATGTGATAGCATATGATGTGACATGGGGACTTTGACTATATTAGTTGGTAATGATATAGGGACTTGGACTGGATTGGAGTAAGGTTGACTAAAATGGGACGTGGAGACTTGGGCCGAATCGATATGGTATGATGTGGGGACGTGACATGTGTTGGTAGATGGTTGATAAGGCATGTAGACTTGGACGGGATTGATAGGTGAAAGGTCAGAATATGACGTGGAGGTTTGGAATGGACTAGTGGACAGTTGGCTTCCCTTGTCAATGTTAGGATAAGGGTGATAAGTGGACGTTTGTTGCGAATTAATGGCAGGATTTGTGTCAAATGACTGTTGATGGTGAGGGTAGACAGATGGAGGTGGCAAAGTATTTATGTCAAAGCCTTGTGGTAACTTAGCCCCTTCGTCCAAAAGCATGGCTAGATACCTTTGAGGGTCACGTAAGACTATTTTTTTTGCAAAGGAGAATATATCAGGATTTTTCGCTGCAGCTTCTATGTCTTTCCAATATGCTCGTCCATTTTGGTCTCTTTGTATGAATGGTTCGTAAATTTTTTGTGATGAAGATGGCATGTTCACGGAAGATTGCATATTCATGTTGTGAAATGGGTCAGAAAAAGTCCAATGTTGGTTTGTGCCATAAGTGTTATTGTCGATGTTGGGATTGGAATCTTGTCCAAAGTTTTCCATTTGTCGTTGTTGTCTTTGAAGCCTAGTCTCAACCGTAAAAGGGATTTGCTCAAATGAGGATGATGAGAATGACAAGTAAATGCAAGGATGACACTAGCCTATGTTTTTTGGATTTTTTTTGGATAAAGGATGACAATGCAAGACTATGTTTTTGGATTTTTTTGGATAAGGTATGCAATGTGTATGCAAAGTAAGACAAGGTTATCTAAGCACTTCTAAGCTAGGACTTTGTTTTCGATTGTGACTGCTAAAGGACTTTGTTGGAAATGACAAGTTGACAAGGTCTAAATGACTAGTGAGTCTTCCTAACTAGGCTTTTGAGTTGGAAGAAATCTCACAAAAAAAAGGACAATGACTAAAGGAGGTTTGATAACTTAGTCCAAGAGGGTCTAATGTCGAAAACAATGTTTTTGCAAAGGTGTGCTTAAGATTTTCCTAATCCTAAGTATGCAAGTATGGACCTTAAGGACAACGTAATGCTGAATGTACTAAACTAAAAGGAATGAGGTATGCAACCTATGGTGACTAATGCAAGTTTAGACAAGACTTTGAGCAATATCAAGTTTGGTTTCTGACAGAATCTTTTTGATGATAGTGTTTGACGAATGGTTGACAATTTGAAGACCTCAGGTTTCAGATGCGTTTTGACAAATCAGTTGCGTCGTCGAAAATCACTTGCGGTTTGACAGATGCGACTCAGTTTAGTTTCAACCTAATTTTCGTGTTGTTTTGATGGAAGTTTTGACTTGTTTTGATGAATGTTTTGTTTGAACTGTGACAAAACCAGAATGCACTTGACAAACACAGCGTTTTAAAAGGTATCCAAGCACACATGAGATAAGCACAATCCTAAAAAGGCCACTAGGCCTTGGGTTTGTATACTTGATATAGCCCACCAGTTATACCCCGGATTGGTGATGAACACCTTTCCTTCTCGAGAGCGGACAGCTTAGAATTTGGTGGCATTGGCTCCCCTCCACGGCTCATTAACGTCATTCGAGCACACCAAATTCGGATTCATTGGGTAGTGACATCCCAAGAATTGCTATCTCTACTCAAGGGGATCGGTAGTGAGTAATCTTCGGGCATGATACTGTACCCTGCACTATATCAAGCAACGGCCAATAGAACGGTTGGATACTAAGACAAGGGTGTTTAATTCGGGCATTCCGTTCGTGGGGCGTGATCCATGCGGCGAGAGTCCCCTTTCGGATCCATCTCGTCGGAACCACGCTCGTGATTCTTGGGCTTTCCCCAAGAACCCACTTTTTTATACCGGCTGGAAGTCCCTCGGTGTCAGGGTGCTACCGGTCTGAGTCGTCCTGGGGTGAGTACTTTTTCCCACCAGGACAGGCCCAAGTTCTAGAGTCGATAACCGTTTCTCTTACACCCAGGATCGCACGAATGCGCAAGGGGAGAGGATACTCCGATATATCGAATCGTGAAGGGTAATTAACAAAAAACAGAATGGGTCTGGTTTTCTGATCACAAGGTTTTTACCAAGTGAGAGCATACTCACCTACCACTCCACAAGCACAATCAGACACAAAAGACATGATTCTTTTTATAAGCACCAAAACTAAGTGTTTGCTAATCTAGAAATAAACAAGCACACTGTTTGTTTGTTTCCCTCTTTGACATGCGAATCTGCAAACAATAAGTTAGTAGTTTTGTAGATAATGGTCTTGGACACACGAAAAAGATCGCCACACGCTACCAGAAAAGATTAGTAACAAAAATAATAAAAAAATAAATAAAAACTTAAATGAAAACAGCAAACTTGAAATAGTGATAACTTCATCCAAACTTAACAAAATTTCAAGTGGTAGATATCCATGGAAAGCTGAAAATTTAATCTTCAAAACCCAGAAAATATTTTCCACGATTCTGCACAGAAAGAAAGTTATAGACAAAAGAAAAACGCGGGTTTAAAAATGAAATTAAAAAAAATAGCGATCACTAAAACAGCCATAACTTTGTCAAATCCTAACGAAATTTAAAACCGTTTAATGTTCTGGAAAGCTAAGACTGAGATCTACAAAACCCAGAAAACGTTTGAAAATATTTTATTCGCCCATTTTTCTGTGCTCGAATGAAGGTGACGGGATTTCGTATGACGTCTTGGCTGTAACCTGCAAAACAGTGAAAACAAACAAGAACACACACGATTTTTTCTGCAAAATGTCGGGTTCACCAATGTAATCAAAGGAAAATAAGATTGTTAGATGGGTTAGATCAAATAACATAAAAATCCAATGATATAACGAAGTACAATGGAAATCAAATGAAAACGAAAAGGAAATATATCACCAAGAGTCTCCATCTTCCATGATTGATCTTCGTTACACCTTCTTGCTTGCTGGAAATGTTGCCCTCAGATTTGTACTTTGAGCAATCTAAAATGCCTAAGCCCTACAACAAGATTCGAAGGATTTGATATGCCTATGACTATTGCCAATGTCTAAAAGTCAATGCCTATGCCTAGAATAAATGCCAATATTAATCAAATGCCTATGACAATGAATAAGTGAGAGTAAATAAATGCCTATAGTAATTACGTAAAATGTCAAGATATGAAAAATGAGAAGGAAAGGGCATTTTATAGAAAAGGCCATTTCGAACGGACGGACGAGATAAATTAGTGATGAGACCCTAAAACGAACGATCCAGATTACACCTGAGAATCCCTAATTAGGGTTAGGGCAAAATCCTTAATCGAACGGTTGGAATAAAAATAGATCAACGGTGGAGAATAAATGAGGAAATTAATTAGATAATGAAGATTTTCAAAAAAATCAAGAAGATAAGATTGCCTGATTTGCAAGATTCAAAAAATCAAAGAGATAAGATTCGGTTGAAGATAAGATTTGGAAAATCAAGAATCTGCCCGATTACTTGATTTTTGGAAGATTAATTACTAATTTGAATTAAAATAATTCAAATTATGGATTTCGAGAGATAATAAATAATCTTTTTCAGATTATTTATCAAAAAGGACTGACAGTTAGGATTGACATGATATTTTAAATAATTTAATTTATTTAAAATGAGAAGAATATGAAATTAGCAATTAAATAATTAAATTAAATTATTTAATTCAGCAGATAAGATTAATTAATTAAATAAATTAATCAATTTATTTAATTAAGACAGTTAGTGACGTATTAAATAAATAAATATAATTCATTTATTTAATAATCAATAAGAATTAAATGAAAAAAGGGAATTAAATAAATTAAGAAATTTATTTAATTTAAAGAAAGACTTAGACAGTTAATGACGTATCTAATAAATAAATAAAATTTATTTATTTAATAATCATAAGGAATCAAAGGACATGAATTAATTAAATAATTATGAATTATTTAATCAATAGTTGAATGTGAACCAAGGACATAATTAAATGTCTTAATTATGCTAGGACAAAGTGGTAAAAATGAAGCTTGCAGGCCTAGGTCATTTTTAGGTGTCTACAGATACTTCACAAGATCAATTCAAGAGAATTCAAGTGTAATTAAGAGGCATTTCAAGGGAAGATTTATAGAGTATTATTGCAGCAATCAATATTGCTATCATCATGTCAAAGATGTATTGCATCATGCATGTTTTTTGATTGTATATGTTGATGTAGTGTTCAAGATCTTATCAAGCATATCAAAGGAATTGTTTCACATCAAGTTTCATGATCAAGGTCTACATTCATTAACGACACTTCATGCTAGTTTGTAGATTTTTTATCTAAGGTTTCAATTAAGGTTTAGTGAGTTGTTACATATATTTTCTTATTCATCATTTTGTCATGCTTTTCTATTTCATTTCAAGTTTTAATTACCAAAGTAGAGTTTGACCAAGGAAAACCCCCATTCCCTAACAAACAACATTTTTCTCTTTGTGATGTGTGATTGCAGATTTTATGTTGAAGATCCTTTGAAGAACAAAATTGAAGAAAGTTGAAAAGTTGTCAAAGTTACAAGAAAAGTTGTCAAATCATGGAAAATATTTTATAAATTTTATTTCTGGTTGTTCGATAGTGAACACCTAGAATTTAGGAGTACAAAACTAGCAGAATATAGCCCATAAAGATTTTTTTAGAAACCCTAGCTAGGACCTATTCACCATGGGGTGAATGAGTTCTCAGTGAGCTTCAAAAGGTGACTTTTGGTGAGAGATACACAACATTTTTACCTTTCCAAATCTTCCTTTGGATTACTGCTTCTATTAGATTTGATTATTGCTCTTCATTTGCACTTTGTAGCTTACATTTTGAATGAAACTAGGAAAAATAGGTCTTGTGGATAAACCCCCCTTTCATAAAAAATCTCCAACCACCCACTAAAACACACATACTTTTCACTATTTCATTTTGGTGAACCCGAGTTTGATCATTGCATTTTATGACTTTCGAGTCCTCTTTCATCATATATTTAGATCTTGCATTCATTCCCATCTCTTTGCATTGAATTAGCTCTCATTTAGGGTATCTAGTAAATGTAAGACTTGGTATGGCTTGCTCAATCCCTAAAAGGAAAGGCCTGGTAAGAGAGGAGTTCTCCCAGGTGGTAAGGGGAGGGAAATTCAGTTAAACTAGTTCTTGGGTTAGAATTAGTGGATTAACCTTTAGTGGAATTTAACACATTATTTTGTGCTAGTTGAATTAGTCCATGGTTTTGCATGTATGGATGATCTTCATTCAGGAGATGGTTATCACGATGTCATGAATAGCTTGGTTATATGTTGTGGGCGCTTTTTGATAGTGATGGTGTTGGCCTCCTCTAATGGTTCAATAACTAATCCCTTAAAGTTGTAACTTAGAGATTAGACATCTACACCAAGTAGTTATTTTGCTCATCATGAATGTTCATTTCATTGTTAACCCAGGGACATGAACTTAAAATGGGTCAGCACCATATGTGCACTAGGACTCAACTATAGTCATCCTTATCCTACAACTAGAAAGGAAACAATACTAAAAATAAAATGCTGGAAATAAATTAACATAAGTACTGAGCATGAATTAGAAACTAAGCTAAGCATCAACAACTAAACTGGAATGGATGACATAAGTAGAAATCTCAACAAATAGACATGAAGTTACTCTATTTTCCTTGGCTATAGGAATAGCCATAGAACATAATTCCAATGGTTGTGGGAACTGACAAGTGCTGAGATTGAAACTAATTACTAAACAAAAAAATAATTTTAAAACTAAATGGGTGGAATTCTCACCAAGTGGGTCCCCTTGAGTGAGTCTTCCTTAAGCTAACTCGGATGCAACAAATCAAAAATATCATTTTATTCATTGAAAACATGATGACAACATATCAACAATATAACTATATTACTTGAAACTATAAAATGCAAGTACAATCTCAGAACATCCAACCTTGTGAAAAGGGGCATCTAACCATTATTTATAGAGGGAAAAGCTTCTAACTAACCCTAACTAACTAGGTAGTCAACTCCAACATAATAGGAGGATTCCATTTGTTGAAAACATGGAAAAGAGGGAGGAAGTTATGCATGTGCTAGATTTAGTCAAAGCAAACTTGCCTCAATGAGGATCCACCATAGCAACACTTCCTAGATTTTCTCAACCAACAGACATGATCATTTAAAAGGTAGTTACAACTTTCACATGAGCTAGGAATTTCCCTCCATTGGAAGTTTCCCTCCATTTACCTCTTTAATGACCGTGTTTTTAACTTCCTTAGCAACCAACCAATTGGCATGAACTTCTTCCACATTAAAAGCTTCATTTATATCTATAACTTAATGTGAATCTACATAATGACATTAGCACGCACAAAAAAATTGCATATCCATAATTACCTTAAAGTAAGATTCATTCAACCACATGTAAAATTAACATAGATAATTCACATAGTAGGTTAATATTATCAAAATTAATGGGAATAATTTCATTCCCAAGGTTCATAAATTTAGGGAAATAACATGGAGAATGTTAATAACCAAGTACCAAAGTCTATAGTAACAACAACAAGATCAAAATTGAGCCATTATTTGGACTCATCATCTCCCCCCAACCTAATGATCTATTGGTCCTCTAGTAGAGGGAACTCTATTCCATTACCTTGTCAAAGATCTAAAGTCACCAATTTCTATTTGCCCCTGATCAATCTTTGCAGTATCTGAGTTTGGATCCCAGTAGAACCCCTACTTGTTTTCTAGTCTGCTCCACTTTGGCCTCTTTGTATCTATATCATACTGATAGTATCTATTGATGGGTATTTTTGCACTTCTCAACATAGGTAATGCATAGGTTCAACACCTCTCTTGAAAGGTAATCTCCTTCAAACAAGTTGCATAAAATTACCCTAAGGTCTCTCAGGTGTTAGATCATGACTTGATTGGAATGTCTCAGTTGGTTCATGTGATTTGTTGGTAATCATAGGGAAACCTTATGTATGTTAAGTTGGAGGGAGATTGGTTCTTTAAATGAAGTTCTCAAGGTGTTGGAGTTGATGTGTAATTGTTGGAAGTTCAAAACAACAGTCTACAACTCCACTTTTATCATCAAATTTGGCTTTACAATGATGTTGGGACTTTGCCTAAATTACTATTTCAAAGAAAGGGTGAAAATGGAAGGGAAAGGAGGAAGTTCCTAGACCTGCAACTACCGATGAACAATGATAATGGAGGATGCTACTATGGAAAACCTTCCTAAAACTAAGTTCCACTTAACCAAATCAACTGGCAATATCATGAAACTAGTACTATCTCCTAAGGTTTGTAGATTTTTAACTGTTCATTCACCATAAAGTATAAATAAAAGATTAAATTTAAGTGCAACAATCAATTTATGTTTAGACTAGCTTTACACTGCTATTTATCATCAATAAACAACAAAAAGCATGAACAAGGAAGGGCATCAACACAACAGTATTCTTCAACATTAATGAACAACATTCACTAAACTACTAAAGCATGCAAAACACATAGAATAGAAAAGTAAATCTACTCAAATATACTAACTATGAGGAGATGAATCATGAAACATGAAGGAAACTCAAGAATCCACCAAAAGCAATGAATTTCTATTAGAATTTCAGTAGAATGTCTTTACAACAACTCAACTCTCTCTTTTAAAATGAGAGGAGACCCCCCTATTTATAGTCTTCAAAAATAAAAATGAATGGCCAAGATTTAATCTCATTGTGTGGCCAAGATTCACTAAAGATTAGGGTTTCACCTACCCCCAATATTTTGAAATTTAAAATTACATTTCTTGTCTTATCCCTATTTTGTCCTCTATTGCCTGGAACTATAACACTTTGTCTTCTAGCTGATTGCCCTTTTATTATAGCTACACAGTGAGAAACTCATCATTAATAATAGGATTTCCTTCATTTTTCTTTACAGTGGCATACTCCACGGATTTTCCCATCAATGCTCGAAGATTATTCCATTCCAAGATGTTAGATTGGAGCTATTGGAAGGTCAATTTCTTGGACCTTCTAGTGATTAGCTCCCAATTCTTTGTATGCTTTAGCGTACTATTGATTACTTGTTTTGATTGGGTGAAGGTTCGGGTGACAAAATTGATAAAAGTCCAGCGTTAGTGAGCCTGTAGCCCCATTCTCCATCTTATTATGGCAATATGGCCTTATTTTCTTAGGATCCAACTTGACAATAGGCATGTCATAATCCATTATGAGCTTTAGATATTCTTCACAATCTGCCCTGTGTTCTTTGACACACTCTAGGTCAAGCTCCAATTCATGCATCACCTACTCCAAGACTTCTCTTCTATGGTCTCGGCCCATTTTCCATGTCTCAGACAACTAATGATCATCCTTTTCCAAACCCAGCTCCTTCTCCCAAGTATTTTTGAGCATCTTTGAGATAGCCTTGAGCTTAGGATATGCAATCCTATATAATTCTAGGAATTCATTACAAAATTTCTATGTGCCTTTGAGCTGCTTTTTCACTTCTCAAAACTTGTTTGATGTCAGAACGACATGACCAATGCCCATATCACCATTATAGATTACCTATTGGAACCATTTTTCAATAGCTTTTGTCCAATTCTTTTTTCTCTCAGGCTTTCTTATATGTGATCCCTGGACAACAGTAGTGGTGGGGCTGATGAAGTTGTGGGTATCTCCTCAGTAGAAGACCATTGCCATATGTAGGTAGTGAGGTCTACCACCTTTGCCTTCAACTCCTCCTTGGAGGACTCATCCTTGTTCATTTAGTAAATGATAGTGGTGGCAGACCTCTAGAGATGATCGATCTTTTGCTCTTTTGTTGTTATACCTAGGTCAATTGTAAGAGACCCACACTTCCTTAATCAAAAGATTCACTATTTTTTTTAACAAAGTAAATATATTAATGTCTTGCTCAATTAGTTGTATACTCATAAACTTCTATCCATATGGGATAGGCATCTATCCATCCAAGATAGGCATCTAACCATACAGGTTATGTTAATGTCCATATGGAACCAAGACTCATCTATCCATCTGGGATAGGCATCTAACCATTCAGGTTAGGTTAATGTCCATTCGGGACCAAGATCTATCTATCCAAATAAGGTAGACATCTAACCACATGGGTTAGAAAATGCTCTGGAAATAGACTTAGACTCATCGGGATCATCTAGGTCCCGAGTCACTCTCTAAAGACTAAACTCCCCTACTAGGAGTGCATCGAGGTCAACGTCCTTAGGAGTATGTGAGATAATAATAAAAATCTTCAATCCCAACTTAGAATTTTTCCTAAAGCCTCAAGGAATCAAGTGAATCCATCCGAGATTCCTTTTGAGTATAACAAGTAATTTCCAACTTCAATTTTAATATTTATTTGTCTTTCTTTAACTCAAGGTATCTTAACAAGACCAACAAGGAAAACACCCTTAACCAATCCTAAATACCTACCCCGAGTGCCTACGTACTAGGGACAACTTTGTCCCTAGACTGCCTACATACATCGTTTCAACAAGAGATCAAGGCATACAATATGCAATTCTATTTTCTAATCTATTTTTTGAAGTAAACTATTTTGTGGGTACGTAACCCTTTTTAGGGCCATTTCCCCAGACAAATTCTCTTCAGTTGGTACCCACATAAGCAAGATTTTAAATTGCGAACCCTCAATCTAGGTACCTGCAAAACAAAGAGATTAAACACCCTAAGTTAGATATTGCAAGTATAAACAAGGATTCCCCATGGAATCCATTTACAATTCAAACTAGGAATGAAAATATGCAAGAACACAATAAAAATGATAAACCAAAGATTGAAATTCTAATTTAAATAGCAAACTCTTGATCCCATGGGGGAATTGGTGCCAATTTGATGTGGAAATTTGGCCCTTTCCCAATTCCTATGATTGCAAGCTTCAATATGTAGACTTGATGATGAACTTTGATCCAGTTTTGATGATGAATGATGAAGACTCCAAGCCAAATCTGCAAAAGAACCTAGGTATGCACTTAATGGTGTGAAAATTGATAAATATTTGAGCATGTTAACTTTACTCAAATTGTGGATGATAAAATGAGGATAGGAGCTCTTCATTTATAGGATTTCAAGATGGATGAAAGCCTAAATTTGAGCAATGTGGGACTAACTTTCATCCAAGGATTTGGTACCACTTGTCAAGCTATGAATGGATGATGGTTGTGCAAGATTTGGGGTTTGTGCCAATAAATGCCAATATTTGAAATTCAAATTTGTTGAAATGACATGTAAGAGGGAAGGGAAAATGCAATAAATGCCACTTGGCTCAAGGCAAAGGACATGTAAGAGATCTTAAATGCCTTGTTGGATGTACATGTTGACTTGGAATTTTTGAATTCAAATTGAGAGAATATTCCAAAAGATGCCATGTGAGGAAAATAGAGATTTAATAAATGAATTAAATCTATTTTCAGGTGCAACTTGCATTATCTAGAGGATGTGACATGAGATGAGGTTAAATTAATCAAGGGTTAATTAATTTAACAGAGAGATTAGATGATGTGACTTATTTGACTCAAATTTATGGATTTATTTAAATCAAATAAGAGAGGAATATGATAAGAGGCTAATTAAATAAGGATTTTGATTTATTTAATTAAAAGGATGGTGTTAGGTTAAATCAAATAAGGTTTTAATTTATTTAATTTAATGGATAGACTTTAGAGATTTAATCAAATAAATTGATTATTTAATTAAATAGGGATAATTAGATCAGATGGATTGATTTAATTAACAAGAGAAAGTGACTCAATTAGACAAAATGATTTATTTAATTAAGAGATGAATTGTTGATGAATTTAATCAGATAGGGGAATTTGATTAAACGGTTAGACCGAAGGATGATTTAGGGAGAAACAATGTTAGTAAGTCAGGATCAAATGCACGATGTCAATCAGTATATTTTCGATGTCTACATAAATCATAAAGATTCATGGTGATCTTTTGCTTGTTTGCTAATTCATCTATGTCCTAAATTCTTATAAGTCACATCACACTTTCCTGTTAAATAACAAATCATGAAAGATAAAAGAATTAAAAATTCAATTCACATGCCCAAACCCTATTGGGGTTTTCTATGATTTTCACTAGCGAATGTAAGTCCATTATAGTATTACCTTTTTAGATTGCCAATCCAAGAGGGATTTCTCACCCCTTGGATTTTAACTCCAAAAAGGTTCTTTATTACTCCCCAACGATTTATAGGGATGATGTCATAGACGCCGTTTTTGTAGCTATTGATTCTCAATCAATAAATTCAATGAGTCCTAAAGAGTATCCACTCTCTCATATTCAAACTCAACAGGTTGGTATGGCCAACACATGGGAGAGTGAATAAAATACCCCTTTCTCCCCTGCACATCAGGCTCTATTAAACCTGGGAGGGTAATCCCACTCAATATATTTATAGATACTTGTTTGTTGAAGTACCAAATACACTATAAACATATATTTCCCCTTTAGATGCATAATAGACACAATACTATAAAGGCTTGGCTAACCTCTACAATAATTCCTAATTTAAACATGAGAGATGTAACTCATTAAACTACTCACACAAAAGAACTGAGATTCATATTTGATTTAAAAAATGATCAACTAATGTATTAACTAACACATGTAACATGAATAGCACACTTAGATTAGTGCCTCATCCTTGGAACAGAGTCAACTCAAACACATACATAATCTTATAACAATTTTTACACCTAACAGTAAATGAAGCTCTAAAATGCTACATTACAGTATTTCAACATTATGTCTTAACCTTTACTTCTTACTACCATCCTAGCACTCAGTTCAATACAAATTTTCAACCATATTCAAGTACCTACATTAATTCTTTGAATTAATAGACAAGAATAGAGCCACACATCTATCTAAAACTGATGGAGAAAAATAAGATAACCTTGATTATATTATTCATAACTTGCAAAACCAGTACATAGGAGAGTAATATAGTCTCAAACTTGAAACATTCAACATTATTTTTCCAGTATTGTAATCAAAATTACATAAATATGGATAGACTCAAATGCTAAAACTTAACTCTAAAATGCTTTGTATTCACACTATAGTGTTCTCTTTGTTAAATTACAAAACAACCTCTCTCAAAAATGAGGTAGAAAAACAAGACTTAAGGAGAAAGAAACCATAAGTAGAGATCCCCCAATGACATCTGGCACATTTAGGTCCATAGATCAGTAAATTCCTTTTCTTTCTAAAGAATCTTCATCCAAAAACTCTTTTCTTGCTCCTTACTCCACTGCCCTGCAACAAAAAAATATTCTCTAGCCTAAAAAATCATCATTCTCTCCATTCAGTGTTTTACCCACATTGAAAATTCCTTTACTTGCAAAAAACTTCACCTCCTTTGTTCATTTTCACCCAATTGCGTGAAAATGGTGTTCTCTGTAAAAAATCATCTCCAAAAAAAGAACTTTGCACATTGAATAAAATATTCACTTTACAAAATTATTTCCCATGCCCTTTTCTCTTACTTTCATTTTTTTGCCCATCATTAAACTTTGAATTCCCAACATAGTATTTTCACCTTTTTTTTCTTGCAAATAAAGTTCTTTAACTTTATTAATGAAGTCTTTAATTTATAGAATTCATCTATGCTCATTTACCTCTACCTCATATTAAAATATAATGCCCAACAACAAAAGTTTTTAACCTTTTGTTATACCCACAAAAATATTTTATCAAAATATTTGGCCCTCGTGCTCTAGATTAAAATATTATATTTTAAAAGAGGAGCTTTTAAACTATTACACTCGACAAACATTTTAAAAGTTAAGAAACTTTAAAATTTCACTTTGGCCCACCATTTACTTTCCTCCAACGTTGCCAACATTCATAGCATATCGCAAATAGAAAATGAAAAATGAGAACATAGTTGCGATGGCCGATGAATATAATGTAGCCAAAGTTTGTTTTATTTCATTTTACCGTGCAAAAATTATTTACTTGTGAGCTTTATGTTTCCCCTATTCAAAATTATTAAACAACTTTGAGCATCCTGCCATGGGCCCACTACATTTACTCAAACTTTGCAAACATATTCATCACTCATCTCTAATTCAAAGAGAAAATTAAAATATAATTAATGATGGAGAGCATATTATCACCCATCACAAATACCCTGAGAAGAGTGATATTCATATTAGCGATGAGTGAAATACAAGTGCAACATTGCGGATTGCCAATGAGATGAGAAATAAAATATCAAATTGTGATGTGTGAAGTTTTTCCTCCTACTTTCACCATTTCATCATAATCCTCTATTCTTTGTTTTTCTGGGAATGATGGAACTCATTGCAGCCATAGCAAGATAAAAGTGTGTAGGTCATTTCTTGGTAATGTTGGGCATTTTTGCAGCTGTCAGCAACCAAAATTCATCACAAACATGTTTAAAATCCGTACCCAAGTATTGGGAATGATCATGGGATGAAATTACAACTTGGAACAACATTTTTGAGCCAATTAAAACCCCCAAAATCTTTGTGTAAAGCCAAAAATGTGAGAGATGTTCCTCCTGCAATAATACTTGATTAAATCTGCCCAAAATGCTCTAGAAGAAATATCCATTGCAAAGGAAATACTTCAATCTTCAATACAATAAAGATTGGAGATAAAAAATCTGCCCTTAACAACTCCATTGCTCAAGCATCGCGTATCGCAGATGCAACAAGAAACTGAGATATATATTAGCAATGAGTGATAAAGAGCTCAGAACATACTCCATGGCCAATGTGCAATAGGAAAGAGCCCTCAAATCCGTGATGGGTGATGAGAAACAAGCACCATCGCTGATTGTTGATTTGAAATGGAAGAGAGACTTGATTCCAGCAATGGGCGATGAGTTGTGTGTGAAGTTGTGTGAAGTTGTGTTGTCAATTTTCAGCCAATCACAAGAAAGAATTAAACTTGTTTTTCCTCCCAAACTTTTGAAATGTATTTTATGTTTTCCCTAAATCCATTTTTGCATTTACCCAATATTTGAAATATTCAAAATATTTTAAATATTAACATTTGAAAACATTACAAAATGGACAAATTTTAATTATGCCTATGGTCCAAATGAAGAAATTTCACTGCGCACAAAAAATGACCCCTGGAGCCAATATTTTTTGCATGTGGTCATAATCAATTATTTAGAGAAAACCCATTTCCTCAAATTCCTCCCAGCCATAAAAGATTAGGTACCTCCTTTGCAAATTGGCCCCTAGGACGTGTTCGCCACAACAGAAGTACATTAAAATAATGTATCAAATGACCTCCGATCTTGATGAAAATGGAGTTGTAGTGGTTTTAGAACAAAAGAAGGAATGGGTTCTCCTTATATTTTGAAAATTTGAAACTTTCTAGGACAACATTTTTTGCATTGCAATCGATAAGCAATTAAATAACGCATTAGAACTTATACTAGGAGTCTGAAACTGAGTAGGCATGTAGGAATTTGACCCAAGAATGTAGTGAAAAAGACGTCTCAGAAAAAGAGATCCAGAGATGAAATTTATTCAATGTCAAAGTTACTCAGTTAGCCATTTCTGCAACTGCACCTGTTCAGAACCAATCAAAGCTCTCAAAGTCACCATTTTGAAAAAATATCAAAGAAAATTCTAGGGAGCTACCACTAGAAAGATAAGCTCATCTAGGTACACTAAGTATGTGTGCAAAATGGATTTTCTTTAGTCATTACTCTTCACGAGATATTAGGGGTCAAAGATGACCATTTTGAAACATTGTCAAAAATGTAGATGTAAAACTAAACAAACTGCATCTGCTTTTGACCTCAAAAAAATAGAAAATATGATCTTGAGAATTTGAAATCAAATAGGGGAGTACATGAATGTAGGGAAAATGGAGAGCAACAATCCATTTGGCATGAAAATCAACTGGCTCTGAATTGTAACTCTCCAAAGTAGGTCACTTGGACAGATTTTGCAGGTGCACTTTTGAGTGTACAAAGGCAGATTTTTCAATATGGGCAATTCAAATTTGAAAATTTGAAGGTGCCAATAGTGGCTCTTTCTAGGGATGTATCATTGGGTGAGAGAGTCTTTATTTTTCTAAATTTTCAACCTCATTTGGAAGCTCTAGACCACCAAATGGAAAAGGGAAGCCAGTTCTTATCTCTGCCAAACACCAATCTGTTAAAAAGACTGATTCCCTTTAATCCATATTTTTCTTTGTCATACAACATCAATATGAGTGACTTCATTTTTGCAAACAGAAGTGTCAGGCTTCCTTTGTATTTAGCTTTACTCTCACATGGCAACCAAATGACATAAGTTGCATCACTGCTATTCATTTCATCTTCCGATTCTATGCTAAGTGACAAAATGTGAGGATAGTGGTCAAGACCATCTAAAAACACAACCTTATCACATTTATAATTCCTTCACAAAGATTAAGTTCCAAAAAGAAATCATCCTTCAAAAATAGTGTGCAATCCTTTTGTGTGTCAAGAAAAGAGTGCTCACACATTTGTAACTCATCCAACTGAATTGCATCACATGTTATTTTGTTATCATCCCAACAACACAACTTAATCACATCATTACACGCCTCAATGTTCTTAAAACATAATACCTTTATCAACATTCCAATCATGACATTCAGAATAAATGTCAGCCTCCCAAACAACATTTCCTACTTCAAGCTCATAGACAAGACTATCAGCATTAGTAATGTTATCACACAAAAAAGTTTCTAGAGTAGGCTCAAATGACTCAGAGTTCACTTCTGCCAAAAACCCCTCATAATGACTGTTTAAAATATATTCATTGTTGTAAGAAGTATCATACTCAACATTACCCCCTACTGCATCAACATGACAATCTGAAGCATACTACTCATGAGAAAAACTATGAGTTGCAGATCTAGAAAAGAGGTCCTCATATGTATCCATGTGATTGGCACAATCACATTCTTCAAGTGTAAAATCATCATAAAGAGTGCTATCATTAGTTGTACCAATGTTTACTACTACAAATTCACTTTCATGTACAATTACATCAATGCTATCCTCATGGAAATATTCATTGATAACTTTAAAGTCAACAAAAGGAGTAAAAGAAGGTAAAGCATTAAACAAATCAGGAGTTCCCTGTTCATCATTATCAACATATGCATGCTCCTCATAACCAGCTACTTGAACTGATGCATTCAATAAATCTCTTGCATGCATATCTCTTTCTTTGTTCATACTACTGCAACAACTAGTAGGGCTACACTCTTCACTATCAAATTGAAAACCATCATTTATCTCTTTACTATAACTTCTTACATATGTTTGCTCTTAGTGAAAATCATTGCATACTCTGTCACTTTTATCTAATGCACCGACATTCTAAAAATTACTCTTCAAATCAACATGCTCCTCTATCTCATCATCATGAAAGCTTTCATCAATGGTACACTCACTTGTAGAATTGGCATGACTAATTGTACCATTGTATTACAAATCACACGTCTTCTTCAAACAAAATATTCAATTCATATCCATCATCTTGTTCTTGTGAGCCTTCAAAAGTATTGTCATCATTTTCCTTGTTAGAGCACTTTCCATTTGAAGAGATTAATTCTACCTCTTCCTCAAGAGAGGAATCATAGTCACTAGGGCTATAAATAGAATTGAAATCATCGTGATCACCCATACAAGAATTTTTGACAGCTGGTTGTAAACTTTCATTTACAACACCATTGTTCTCATCATGAAGACATGAAACTTCAGAATCAACATGATCTTCAACTATATATTCAAAGTCCATACAAGAGAAAATACTTTCAATTTCAACTGCATCATTGCAGCCTTCATCATGACCATCATGGTTGCAATCTTCATCTGGGTACTTTTCTTTTGTGGGTTGTTTAAAAAAAAATTCCCCATCACCTAATGATGCATCATTTTTGTCTTCTACTACACCATCTGCATCTATTGGATTGAGTCTTGCAAAAGAACAATCACATAATTGAGTTAGGAGATTACTTCCATATTTATCTATCATTTCCTCAATTACTGAAAGCCATTGATGTATGCATTTAAGATTAGGAGGCTTCAAATGAGTTGGCATGGTACATAGACCTAACTTATAATTCTCACAAAATAAATCAATGGAAAATAACTCATCAGATCTTTCTAATTCTGGTATAGCAAGTAGAAATTTTATGAATCTATCATGAAAATCATTGATGGATTCATCTTCAAACCTTTCTATATCACATAATGCATCAATAGGTGACATAAGTTCAACCTCATTTTCAGATTTCTCTTCAAATTCTTCTTGGGTATGCAAATTTCTTTCTTCAGTTAAGCATTCATTGTCTATTGACTCTTCTTCAAAATAATCAATGAAATGCATCTTGAGGTCATGCCATGAATCTATGGAATGCATTGGTGAAATAGAAAACCAATATTCAACATCATTTTCTAAAGTTCTTACAAAAAAATTCATGATAGCATCTTTCGTTACTATTTGACAATCTTCCATTACATCAAGAAAACCTTGTACATGTTGTGATGTCGATTCTTCAAAGCCTCCTCTAAACTTAGGCAAATATTCATTAATTCTTCTTGGGATAGAATGTGGGTAACCTTGCATTTTACTAAAATCTAGAAGATCATATATTTCAGTAGTGAACACCTTTCTTTGAGGACAGGGTTGTGTTATAGGCATGATACTATAGCTTGTAGAGGGAGAACTAGGACAACAATACATTTTACAAATAAAATTTATTCCCTCTACAAATAATTTCTTCTCAAGATATCTTTTCATAATATCTTACTTTCTCATTTCCCTTTCTACTAGTATCTTGAAATACTGAATATGGGACAGTATTAACTAGAAATTTTTGTTGGAAACCTTCATACAAAGATGTTACAATAGAAAAATACTTGAGAACTACTGCAACCAACTCTTTTGATGATGTAGACATTTATGTAGAGTCGCCACCTCTTTGAAAGGGGAAAAGATCTTCAATGAGTAGAAAGATTCTTCCAAGATCTATGTATTTCTGAGTTCTCTCCACCAGCACAACACCAAATTTCAAGAATACATCAAAAAAATTGTAGCAATCTCCTTCAAGTATGCATGTCCTTAGATGATTTTTGAAAATTCAATACCTCTTTGACTAAATCGTCTAAAACCAAATATTTCTAGAATTCTCCCCAGTAGAATCGCCAATCTATTGGTTCCCAAATCAACAGATGCAATGAGTCTTAAAGAGTAGCCACTCTCTCATATTCAGACTCAATGGGTTGATATGGCCAAAAAATAGGTGAGGGAATAAAATACCCCTTTCTCCCCTGCACTTCAAGCTCTATTAAACCTAGGAGGGTAATCCCACTCAGTAGATTTATAGATACTTGTGTGTTGAAGTACCAAATACACTATAAATTTTTTTCTCTTTTATATGATTAATAGACACAATACTATAAAGGCTTGGCTGACCTTTACAATAATGCTTAATTTAAACATGAGAAATGTAACTCATTAAACTCCTCACACAAAATAATTGAGATTCATATTTGATTTAAAAAATGATCAACTAATGTATTAACTAACACATGTAACATGAATAACACACTTATATTAGTGCCTCATCCTTGGAATAGAGTCAATTCAAACACATACACAATATTATAACAGTTTTTACACCTGATAGTAAATGAAGCTCTAAAATGTTGCAGGGTATGTGCAGGATCATCATGGAAAAAATAGGCCCTTAAGTGGCAAAAAAATAAAAAAAATCAGAGTTAGGCAACTTGGCATAAAAATTTGAATAAGTTATCTATATTATTTCAAAAATATGTAAGAATAGAATCTGCAGAAAATTGAATGTAGTTTCTAAACTACTAGATTTATTTTTTAGAAAAAATCTATTTGGTGAAAATTTAAAATTTCAATGCAGTAGTACTTAAATTTAAGGGAAAAAATAAAGTAGGTGTCTTTTTGACCACCCTAACCATAATAAAATGATAATATTTTTTTATAATATTTTAGAAATAAGTATAGGACTCATGTCTGGATGTGATGCATTTTTTTTGTAATTTTTTTCCAAGTAAATAATTAATTATGATTTTTTTATTACAACTTTTAAAAAATATAAAATACCTATTTGTCTAACCACCTTAACTTGGTCAAAACTTCATGAAATTCATTTTTTATTTTTTTAATCCTATAGTATGTGAAGCATAGAATGGGATGCATGTTTTGGATTCAAAAAATGTGATACTGTTTGAAAGCTATAGATGTTTTTCAATTAGCCTATCAATCAACACTTTAGTCATAATTCAAGTAGAAAATGAATAACATTATTTATTAAATTCAAAGTAAAGCATAATTTATATTGGTGGAAAGCTGAGAATCTCCTTTAAAAACCTTTTTTATTTCATCAATTTTGGGTAAAAAAAAGTTATCAGCCACATACCCTACAAATACCCATCATATTGCCACTTTTTGGCCCATCATGATCTTGCACATACTCTGCATTACAATATTTCAGCATTATGTCTTAACCTTTACTTCTTACTAGCATCCTAGCACTTAGTTCAATACAATTTTACTTCCATATTCAAACACCTACATTAATTTTTTGAATTAATAGACAAGAATAAAGTCACACATCTATCTGAAACAGATGGAGACAAATAAGATAACCTTGATTATATTATTCATAACTTGCAAAACCAGTACATAAGAGAGTAAAATAGTCTCAAACTTGAAACATTAAACATTATTTTTCTAGTATTGTAATCAAAATTACATAAATATGGATAGAATCAGATCCTAAAACTTAACTCTAAAATGTTATGTATTCACACTATAGTGTTTGTTGTGTTACAAAACAACCTCTCTAAAAAATGAGGCAGAAAAACAACACTTAAGGAGAAAGAAATCCTAACTGGAGATCTCCCAATGACATATGACACATTCAGGTCCATAGATTAGTAATTGTCCTTGCTTGCTGAAGAATCTTCATCCAACAATTTTTTTTCTGACTCCTCACTCCATTGCCTTGCAACAAAAATATATTCTCTAGCCTAAAAAAACATCAGTATCTCCATTTAGTCTTTTACCCACATCTAAAATGCCTTTACTTGCAAAAAAATTCACTTTGTTCATTTTCACCCAGTTGCGTGAAAATGGTGTTCTTTGTAAAAACTCATCTCCAACAAAAACACTTTGCATAGTGAATAAAATATTCACTTTACAAAATTATTTCCCATGCCCTTTTCTCTTACTTTCATTTTTTTCCCATCATTAAGCTTTTAATTCCCAACATAAAAGTTTCACCTTTGTTTCCCAACAAATAAAGTTCTTGAACTTTATTAATGAAGGCTTTAATATAGAATTCACCTGTGCTCATTTACCTTTACCTCATATTAAAATATAATGCCCAACAACAAAAGTCTATAACCTTTTGTTATACCAACAAAAATATTTGGCCCTCGTGCTCTAGATTAAAATATTATATTTTGAAAGAGGAGCTTTTAAAATATTACACTCGACAAACATTTTAAAAGTTAAGAATCTTTAAAATTTCACTTGGGCCGACCATTTACTTTCCTCCAACATTGCTAGCATTCATCACGTATCGCGAATAGAAAATTAAAAATGAGAAGATAGTAGCAATGCTCGATAAATATAATGTAGCCAAAGTTTTTTTTATTTCATTTTATCAGAAAAAATTCATTTACCCATGAGCTTTATGTTTCCCCTATTCAAAATTATTAAACAACAACTTTGAGCATCCTGCCATGGGCCCACCACATTTATTCAAACTTTGCCACGAGCCCACCACATTTATTCAAACTTTGCAAACATGTTCATCACTCATCTCTAATTCAAACAACAAATGAAAATATAATTAACGATGGAGAGCATATTATCTCCAGTTGTAAATTCTTGAGAAAAGTGATATTCATATTAGCGATGAGTGAAATACAAGTGTAGCATCACGGATCGCCAATGAGATGAGAGAAAAAAAATATCAAACCATGATTCGTGAAGTTCTTCCTCCTACTTTCACCATTTCATCAAAATCCTTTGTTCTTTGTTTTGCTGGGAATTTTGATGGAACTCATTGTAGCCATGGCAAGATGAAAGTGTACATGTCATTTTTTGGCAATGTTGGGCGTTTTTGCAGCTAGCAGGAACCAAAATTCATCACAAACATGTTTAAAATTCCTACCCAAGTATTGGGAATGATCATGGGATGAAATTACAACCTGAAACAACATTTTTGAGCCAACTTAAACCCCCAAAATCTTGTTGTAAAGCCAAAAACGTGAGAGATGTTCCTTCTACAATAATACTTGATTAAATCTTCCCAACATGCTACAAAAGAAATGTACATTGGGAAGGAAACACTTCAATCTTCAATACAATAGAGATTGGAGATCAAAAAGCTACCCTTAACAACTCCATCGCTTAAGCATTATGTATCACAGATGCAACAAGAAACTGAGATATATATTAGCGATGAGTGATAAAGAGCTCAAAACATACTCCACCATAAATGTGCAAAAGGAAAGAGCCCTCAAATCTACAATGGGCGATAAGAAACAAGCGCCATCTCTAATCACTTATTGGAAATGGAAGAGAGACTTGAAACGAACGATGGGTGGTGAGTTGGGTTGTGTGAAGCTGTGCTGCCACTTTTCATCTAATCACAAGCTAGAATTAAACTTGATTTGCCTCCCAAACTTTTGATTTTTGCATTTTCCCAATATTTAAAATATTCAAAATATTTTAAATATTAACATTTGAAAACATTAGAAAATGAACAAATTTTAATTATGCCTGTGGCCCAAACGGAGAAATTTCATTGCACACAAATGGTGACCCCTAGAGCAAAGATTTTTTGTGTCCAACTATAATCAGCTATTTAGAGAAAGCCCATTTCCTCAAAATTTTCCCATTCATAAAAAATCAGGTACCTACATTGTAAACTGGCCCTAGAGACGTGTTCACTACAACAAAAGTACATTAAAATTATGTATCAAATGACCTGCGATCTTGTTAAAAATTGGGTTTTAAACATTTTAGACCAAACAAAGAAATGGTTTTTCCTTAGATTTTGAAAATTTGAAACTTTTTAGGACACCATTTTTGGCCATGCTACGATTAAAAAGCAATTAAATAACCCCTCATAGCTTATGCTGGGAGCCTGAAACTGAGTAGGCATGTAGGCATTTGACCCAAGAATGCAGTGCAAAAGACGGTTTAGAAAAATAGATCTTGAGGTGAAAGTTATTCAATGTCAATGTTGCCCAGTTGGCCATTTCTACAACTGCACTTGTTCAGAACCAATCAGGGCTCTCAAAGTCACCACTTTGAAAAAATATAATTTTTTTTTTTTAGGGGTTACCACTAGAAACATAAGCTCATCTAGGTACATTGAGTAAGTGTGCAAAAGGGATTTGCTTCAATCATTACTCTTCATGAGCTATTAGGGGTCAAAGATGACCATTTTGAAACATTGTCATAAATGTAGATGTAAAAATGAACAAACTGCATTTGCTTTTGATCTTAAAAAAAAAGAAATATTATCCTGAGACTCTGAAATCAGATAAGGGAGTACATGGATGTAGGGAGAATAGAGAGCAACAATCCATTTGGCATGAAAATCAACTAGCTCTGAATTGTAACCCTCCAAAGTAGGTTACTTGGACAAATTTTGCAAGTGCACTTCTGAGTTTGCAAAGGTAGATTTTTCAATATGGGCATTTCAAATTTGAAAATTTGAAGGTGCCAACAACAACTTTGTTAGGCTATAAGTGCAGTAACTTAAGCACGGTGACATTACCCGTAAACATGAGTCAGATGCACCATTAATATTGAACGCTGCTGGTTTTTTTTGTTTTCCTCCTCTTATCTATGTTTTCTTTCTAAGAAGTAAATTAAATGCATTATCAAGAATAAAAAAGTAGCTTGTGCACATAAACTAAATGGTAATACAAAAACTTTATACCTTCTTGTTAAGGAAGTAAAATTAAATGAAAAAATAAAAACTATTTATTCAAGGTACATTTGCTAGAAATAAGTATTGCATCTACTTATATCCTATGAAAGTAAATTTTTTTGTAACAATGAATTGAATCATGAAAATAGTCAACACCATTTGAGTAATAAAAACACTTATACATAATGATAAATTCTTTAAGATGGGTGATCTAATTCAAAGATGGTGTGAATCTAATTGTATTGCAATGTTAGCATTTTCTAGAAAAGAAACTTGAATCTATTTGCATAATCTATGTCATAGAGTACTCTAATTAAAGTAGTTTTGTTTTAAATTGCATTTAACACTAATATTTTTATCTAAGAAAGCATAAATAATTCCAACTCAAAGAGACTACATAGCATAATCTATTGTTAAAAGGTTTATTAATTTTGATTGAATTCCATGAATAAATAATCCAACTAAAGAAGACTTTATTTTAATTGCATAAGTTATTTCACTAATATGTTAAGATAGATAAACCAATGCAATGCCTTAATCCAATAAGAGCCTTGATTTTAATTGTATAAGTTATACTGCTAATGCCTCAAGATTGATGATCTATTTATAGTAGGTTTGCATTAATTTGTATAAGTTTATTCTTGATAATATTCTAATGATTACATATTGATTTATACACTATGCCCTTGTTCTACTTAAATGAATCAACCTTTTTAAAAAAAGAATTGAATCTACTTGCGTATTAAGGGAGAAAATCAATTTAAAGAATAACCATGATGTTGAAGAATTAAGTTTATTGCAAATTTATTAAATGATAAATTTATTGCATGGAGAGAAAGTTTATTTGAACAATAACAATAAATCTAAGATTTAAGTTTGTGGCATAACAAGAAAGCTATTTTATTAAAGAGATATTATTAATGTCTTAAGTTAGATGGTATTTTGCTTGCATGAATTTGATTTTACTAGTTACCATTCAATAAAACAATGAACTTGTCATCTAATGAAACACAAATTTAAGCTTAAAATTTAATGTCTAATAGTCATAATTGTTATCATGGAATTGTAATTATTGTATTAAAGTTATAGTGTTGTCATAAGATATAAATGATGTCATTCCTCTATTTTAAAATCTTCTATAACTAGGCCCATACTCGGTTTATCATCATTTTATGAAGAAGAGAAGTATATTATAAGATCATTAATTATATTCAATAATAGCTAGTAATCATTTCCATCATTTATTCAAAGGAAGTTGAATACTATCTCATAGAGCCATGGTTTAGACCAAATCTTCATCAATCATAGATGTTAGTTAATTTGTTAGATCTTATAAAATTAGAGTAACATCATTAAAATTAACAAGTTCATGAATTTTTTTTAATATTTTGAATCCATTTAATAAATAAACCCATCCTTTGATTGTTTTTGAGACCAAATAATTTATTATTTAATCTATCCAATTTATAACCCTTTTGAAAATTCTATCAATTTATTTATTTTCAAAAGATAATCTAATTTCAATTTTTTTTTTAAAAAACTATTTTATTTATGACTTAACTAAATTAAAAAAAAAATAGTTTTTGTAAATATATATATATATATATATATATATTCAAAATTTAACTTAAAAAAATTAAATGTTATAAAGAACTTTAATATAAAAACCCATATTATAAAACATATGTATTTAGATATATTTTATTTTATTTTATTTTATAAAAAGGAAATTTATATTTGTAATGACATTAAAAAAATTGAAAGAAAAAATATTTCTTTGTAAATAAACATAGATGAGAATAAATTTATTTATTTTTAAATACATTGATTTAAAGATGACAAAAAATACAAAAAAATAATTTCATTTTAGATTTAGTTTGGAAAAACAAAGAATGGTAAGGACAATAATAATAGATTTATTCTAACTTTATTTTAAAATTTTATTTTTACAAATAAGGATAAGAAAGAGAGTAGTAGCTTGATTCTAACTTTATTTTAAAATTTGATTTTGACAAATAAGATAAAAAAAAGAGTAATACCTTGATTCTAACTAACTTTTCAGATTTAATTAGTTTTCGAAAAGAAAATCAAAAGAAAGGGAACCTAGATGTTGATGGAGTTGCAACAAATCTTCTTCCAAATCTTCTCCTTATGCCTTCTTCAACTTGATTCTCCTTCAATCCTATCCTTCTTCAAGGTGATAGCATAAAGATAGAATTCATGTGTTGTTGATGAGAGAAGAAATGGCCTCAATTTATAGACTTGAGAGGAGGTAAATGGAGGGTCAAGATTGAACATTGATTCAATGGATAGGATTATTTTAAAATATGGGGTTTGGATTGATAGCCTCACCTTGTGACAAGTGTCACAAAGAGAAGGTTTTTAAAAATAGGCCCACATTGCATGGGGAGAGAAACCAAGGGTGCTCAATGAGCACACTTTGGGAGAAGTGGATATGACAAGTCCCCACACCTTTCCCAAGACCATAAAACTCGTCACTCTTCTTTAAGTGACTTTTTGGGGGTTCATACTTTGCCCATAAGGTCATATTATGCTTTCAATAAGCTCCCACCCCATAGGTACTGATTCTAGGGGTTCATTTTTACCCTAAAGTCAATAAAACAAGCCCAAATAACCCTATGCAAGATAATTCTAATTTTAAAATACAAATTTTGATTTGTGAGCACACCTTGGGTAGAGGAGATGTTGACATGTCTATGGCATGTAAGATAGAGGGTGGCTTGAAAATGATATGTCTATGACATGCAAGAGGGGAGGTTTGACCATGTGTGTTCACACATGGGGAAGCCTCCCCTTAAAGATAAAAGGTCACATGCATAGTGTGAACTCCCACACAAGGGTGAGTGGAGATGATTTGTAAGGTGATAGTGACTTGTGCATGCAAGTCACATGTGAAGGAGATTAGAATAAATTTTAAACCTGAGAAAATGATAATGATGATTATTTAGGATCAATTAATCTAGGATTAATTGATTAATGGATTATGGAGGATAATGACATCTCCCTAATAATGATTAATTAGATTAAATGATGTATTATATTAATTAATGTGACTTGGGAAAATGGCTAATTTTATTAATTAAGTATAATGATAGGGGTATGTGCAGGATCATGATGGGCCAAAAAGTGGCAATATGATGGGTATGTGGCAGACGACTTTATTTTACCCAAAATTGATGAAACAAAAAATGTTTTTTAGAGGAGATTCTTAGCTTTCCACCAATATAAATTATGCTTTACTTTGAAATTAATAAATAATTATTATTCATTTTCTATTCAAATTATGACTAAAGTCTTGATTGATAGATTGATTGAAAAACATTTATAACTTTTCAAATGGTGTCACATTTTTCAAATCCAAAACATGTGTTACATTCTATGCTTCACATACTATAGGATTAAAAGAAGAAAAAAATGAATTTCATGAAGTTTTGACCAAGTTAAGGTGGTCAGACACACAAATTTTTTATATTTTTTAAAATTTGTAATAAAAAAATCATAATTAATTATTCACTTGGAAAAAAATTACAAACAAATATGCATCACATCAGGACATGAGTCCTCTACCTATATCTAAAATCTTATAAAAAAATATTATCATTTTATTGTGGTTAAGGTGGTCAGACAGACACCTACTTCTTATTTTTCCCTTGAAACTTAAGTACTACTACATTGAAATTTCAATTTTTCACCAAATAGTTTTTTTTTTTAAACAAACCTAGTATTTTAGAAACTAGATTCAATTTGCTACAAATTCTATTCTTATATATTTTTGAAATAATATAAATAACTTATTCAATTTTTTACATCAAGTTGCCTAACTCTGATTTTTCTGATTTTTTTGCCACTTAAAGGCCTATTTTTTCCATGATGATCTTGCACATACCCGTAGATTGTGCTAATTAATAATTCTTAGGATAGAATGAGGACACTTGTCACATAGTGACTTAATTTTTATTCAAAATTATTTTATTCCTTATTTTTCTATTTCTCCAACACTATGTGCTGAAATTATTAATAAAACACTTATTTATTAATATTGTTAACTTTTATTTGTTCCTTTTTAAGAGTGTGTATTTAATAATTTAATAATTTTTTTGTTCTTTATTTAGTCTCTACCTTTTTCACACATAAATTAATTGTATAAAACCACTTACATAATATTACCACACAAAATTATAATGTCTAAAGTTTTAACATAAAGAGGGTCATGACATCCTCTACCCCTTAATTTGTGCATTGCTCCAATGCACACACTAACAAGATAAGAGGTTTCATGTTAAAAGTTTCAAAACAAGAAATGAAATAACTGTTGCATTTCATTTGTATCTTCCCATGTAACATTACCCTCATCATATTGATCCCATTGTACTTTGCATTGATTAATTTCTCTGTTGTGCAATTGTTACTGACACCTCTCCAAGATTTTGTATGGCTCTATCATTATTCCACCTATTTTTGGACCTACAAGGAATTCTAATCAAAACTATGCTTTTCATCAGGTATGTACTTTTTAAGAAGAGAGATGTGGAATACATCATGGATTCGACTTAGTTGGATAGGTAAGGCCAATCGGTAAGTAACAAAATTTATCTTTTCTAAGATTTTAAAGGCACAACATAGCAAGGTGCTAGTTTTCTCTCTTTCCCAAATCTTATGGAACTTTTGTGAGGTTTAACCCTTAGGAAAACTCTTCCCCCACTTCAAATTCCCTTAGAAATCTATTTTTATCTGCATAGCTCTTTTGTCTATCATAGGCCTCCTTTAACCTTGGCCTTATTTCCTTAGTTTTTCTTTCCATTTCTTTTAACATGCTTGGACTAATTATTATTTTGTCTTCAAGACTATCCCAACTCAAAGGTGCATGACAAGGTCTACCATAAAGTGCTTCAAAAAGAGCCATTCCCAAAGAAGTTTGGAAGGTATTTTTGTAAGAAAACTCTATAAGCAGTAGGTACTCTTCCCATTTCCTTTGTTGGTCCATAAAATACATCCTAAGTAAGTCCTCTATGATTTTATTTTTCCTTTATGTTTTTCCATCAGTTTCAAGATGATAATCTGAACTAAAGTTTAATTGAGTTCCCAAGGTTGACTGGAGAGTTGTCCAAAACCTTGAAGTGAATCTTGCATCTCTATCTGGTATGATCTTCTCAGGTATTCCATGTAACCTAAAAACTTCCTTCACAAAGCATCTTGTTAAGGTAGGAGCATCATCAATTAAATTCTTTGGTATAAAGTGGGCCACCTTCATGAGTTTGTCAATTACCACCATTATTGCATCATGTCTATAAGGTGTCATTGGTAGCGCTTGTATAAAATTCATGCTAATAACTTTCCATTTATGGTGGGGTATATCATATGGGTACAATAGACCTATTGGATAGTTACGCTCTACTTTTACCCTTTGACATTCTAAACATTTAGCCACAAAATGAAAAATGTTATTTTTCATCCCTTGCCAAAAATACAACTTCTTTAGATCTGAGTAAAGTTTATTAACTCTAGGGTATCTCGAATAAGGAGTGTTGTGAGCCTCAACTAGAACTATATTTCTTAAACCAATTAGGTTGGGAACATAGATTCTTTTGGGTATGTGCATGATCATCATGGAAAATACAGGCCCTTAAGTGGCAAAAATTTTAGAAAAATCAGAGTTAGGCAACTTAACATAAAAATTTGAATAAGTTATCTATATCATTTCAAAAATATGTAAGAATAGAATCTGTAGCAAATTGAATGTAGTTTCTAAACTACTAGGTTTGTTTAAAAAAACTATTTGGTGAAAATTTGAAATTTCAATGCAATTACTTAAATTTTAGGGAAAAAATAAGAAGTAGGTGTCTGTCTGACCACCCTAATCACAATAAAATGATAATATTTTTTATAAGATTTTAGATATAAGTAGAGGACTCATGCCTCGATGTGACACTTATTTTTTGGTAATTTTTTTCTTGTAAATAATTAATTATGAATTTTTTATTACAACTTTTTAGAAAATATAAAAACGCATATGTCTAACCACCTTAACTTGGTCAAAACTTCATGAAATTCAATTTTCTTTTTTTAATCCTATAATATGCGAAGCATAGAATGTGACACATGTTTTGAATTCAAAAAATATGATACCATTTGAAAGCTATAAATACTTTTCAATCATCCTATCAATTAGGACTTTAGTCATAATTTGCATAGAAAATGAATAATAATTACTTATTAAATTCAAAGTAAAGTATAATTTATATTAGTAGAAAGTTGAGAATATCCTTTAAAAACCCTTTTTATTTCATCAATTTCGGGTAAAAAAATAGTCATCAACCACATACCCGTCATATTGCCACTTTTTGGCCCATCATGATCTTGCACATATCCTTTTATTATACAATAGTAGCCCTTCTTGATCAAGAGTGTACCCTTCAACCTTAGGATTTTTTGGATCATTTTCCAAGATTAGCTTGACTTGTTCATACCATGGGTCATATTTTTTCTCTTCCTTTACTTGGTCCTTGAGTGAAGTCTTGAAAGTAGTCATGGTCAACAAGTGTCTCCTACTTAAAGCATTTGCTATCATATTTTCCCTTCCCTTAATATATTATATTTAAAATTCATATTCACTTAGAAATTCTAGCCATCTCCTTTGCCTTGCATTCAAGTGAGGTGGAGTAAAAATATATCTAAGTCCTTGATTATTATTTTTTAGTTCAAAGGGCTTCCCAAGAAAAAAGTGCCTCCATTTTTGTAAGGCATGAAAAATAGCTGCTAACTCTAAATCATCAGGGGCATGGTTTACTTCATGGGTTTCAATTTTCTAGATTCATAAGCCACTACTCCATCTTGCATAAGTACTCACCCTAATCCTTCGATAGATGCATCTATTACCACTATGAAATGTTCATTTAGATCTAGAACCCTTAAGATAGGTGAACATTGTAGTTAGTTCTTTTCCTTTAGATTTTGAAATACTTTATCACTTTGTTTCATCCACATAAACCTTTTATTATTTCTTTGTAATGATGTTATAGGATTTTCAATCTTAGAGAATCCCTCTACAAACCTTCTATAGTAACTTGCTAAACCCATAAAAATTTTCACTTCCGACACATTTTTAGGAATCGGCCATTCCACTATTGCCTTAATCTTTTCTGGATCAACTACTATTCCTTATTTAGATATAATGTGACCAAGGTAATGAGTTTTCCTTTCAAAGAAGACAAATTTTGAAAATTTCTCATATAATTTATGTTCCTTCAATCTTTGCAAGACTAGTTGTAGGTGATTCAAATGTTCTTCATTTCTAGAATAAATTAATATGTCATCCAAAAACACCAAGAAAAATTTGTCCAAGAAATCATGGAACACACTGTTTATTAGGTTCATGAAAGTAGCTAGGGCATTAGTCACACCAAAAGGTACAACCATGAATTCATAATTCCAATATCTTGTTCTAAAGGATTTTTCTAGGATATCACCTTCCTTAATCCTTAATTAATGATAGCCTGATTGTAAATCTATCTTGGAGGATATCAAATTTCCTTTTTGGGGGTAATTCTAGTAATTCTTCTAGAAATACATCCTTATATTCTTGCAAAAAGGGGAAGTTTTCAAAGGTTGGAGTATTTTCTTCTTCATTCTTATCAAAGCTTACAAGGTATATTTGAGCTCCTCTTCTTCTTTCCTTCTTTAATTGCATTGCTAAGATGGTTTATGTATTTATGGGTTTAAATTTTCCTTGTATTTTGAACCTTCTTTCCTCATCATTGTAACACTCAACCACTTTATTGTAACAATATACATTAGCTTGGTGATGTGTTAGCCAACTCATCCCAATAATTACAGATCATATACTCCTAGGGGAGCCACATAAATATCTACTCTTGTTTCAAATTTAGGAAATTGTACCCTTGCCTTTGATAAATATTTGGTTACTTTCCTAGTTGCCTTATCCCCATACTGAACCATCCATGAGGATTCCATATGATTAACTCTTAGTGTTAACTTCTTTACTAATTATGGCAAAATGAAACATTCAGATGACCTAGTGTCGATAAGAATTGAAATTGGTTGATTGAAGAGGGTACCTGTGGTTTCTACGGGAAAATTTTGGAATCTTTTCCTTCGATTTCTAATTGTTGCATGAATCCTTTGTTGTGGTCCTTATTAGGGTTGGTTGTTTCTGATTTGACCTTACATCCTTGGGAAATCTCTAGCATAATGATTTTCTCCACACATAAAACACCCATCTGGTGGTCCTCGCTTAACTTGATTCCTAGGAGGATTATTGCTTGCTTCATTGTTCCTTGGTGGATAAGTTGTCTTGTTAAAATTTGGTTGATTATTCCTATTATTGATGTCTTTTTTATTATTGTATCCATTCCTTTGATTCTAATTTGGTGGTGTTCTCCTTTCCAATGCACTATTCCTTTGGTTTTTTTTGACATTGGGGTTTCCCTTGAACTCATGTTTCCTCTTATTCTTAAATTTTGTCTTGTTGCTGCTAGGGCTTGTAACTTCCTTTCTTATTTAAGAGAATTTTCTAATACCTCATTCATGTTCTTAGGTCCATGCATATCAACCTCTACCCCTATGTTGGTTTTTAGTCCCAATATGAATTTCCTTCCTTGGCTCTTTTTATCTTTCTGATACATTGGCACATATTTCAAAAATTTGGAAAACCTATCCCAATATTGTTGAACTGTTAGGGTCCCTTGTCGGAGGTTGTGGAACTTTTCCATTTTCTCATCAAAGTATAACTATGGTAACTACCTTTTATGGAAAAGATGAGCAAATTGTTCCCATGTGATTGTGTCCTCATTGTATCCATTTTATTCCTTAGCATTGGTCCACCAACTGGCTGCCTCCCTAATGAGTTGATAAGATCCCCATAAATCCTTAGTGGTTTCACTAAAATCTCTTAACTAAAAGTATTTTTCCATTTCATTCAACCAATTTTCTATGCCTTCACCTATTTGTTTCCCATCAAACTTTGGTGGATTGATTTTCTTTAGATCCTTTGGTGATTTTCTTTAGATCATTTGATAATTCCATTATGTCATTCCCCTTTCTTACTTCTACTTCATTTCCTTGATTGCTCCCAAGATTCTCCCTTTCTTGTTCACCCCTATTTTCATCATTTTTTTTCCTTATCCTAAGGTCTTCTATGGATTGTTCCAAGTTGTTAATCTTATCCCTTTGTTCAATTAGAAAATTTATTATGGCTTTCACCCTTGTTTCATTATTTCTTTGCTCCTACTCTTGGGAAATGCTAGCTTGGGTTACCCTTCTTCCCATCTAGAATTTCTTGGTAATTTTAAATTCCTAAAATGAAAATTGGATTCAAAAATTTATTATAGATTTTCTATTTCAATACTCTCCAACTTACACAGAATATTTTTATGCTAATCAAGTTGTAGTGAGCTCAAGGCCTAGTCTTTGAACCTTGGCTCTAATACCACATGTAAGAGACCCACACGTCCTTAATCCAAAATTCACTCTTTTTTTTAACAAAGTAAATCTCTTAATGTCTTTCTCAATTAGTTATATACTTAAGAACTTCTATCCATATAGGATAGGCATCTATCCATCTAGGATAGGCATCTAACCAAGACTCATATATATCCATCTAGGATAGGAATCTAACCATTCAGGTTATGTTAATGTCCATTCAGGACCAAGATCTATTTATCCAAATAAGGTAGACATCTAACCACATAGGTGAGAAAATGCTCTGGTCAGAGACATAGACTCATCGGGACCATCTAGGTCCTGAGTCACTCTCTAAAGACTACACTCCCCTACTAGGAGTGCACCAAGGTCGACATCCTTAGGAATATGTGAGATAATAATAAAAGCTTGATTCCTACCTCAACATTTGGCCTAAAGCCTTAAGGAATAAAGTGAATCCATCTAGGTTTCCTTCTAAGTATAACAAGTAATTTCCTACTTCAATTTTAATATTTATTTATCTTTCTTTAACGCAAGCTATCTTAACAATACCAACAAGGAAAACACCCTTAACCAATCATAAATCCCCACCCTAAGTGCCTACGTATTAGGGACAACTTCGTCCCTAGACTGCCTACATACATCATTTTAGCATAAGATCAATGTGTATAATATGTAGTTTTGTTTTATAATCTATTGTTTGAAGTAAATTGTTTTGTGGGTATGTGACCCTTTCTAGGGCCATTTTCCTAAACAATTTCTCTTTGGTTGCTACCTGAATAAGGGAGCTTTTAAAGCATAAAGATTCATGGTGATCTATTTCTTGTTTCCTAATTCATCTATGTCCTAAATTCCTATAAGTCATGCCAACCTTGCCCGTTAAATAACAAATCATCAAAGATAAAAGAATTAAAAAGTCAATTCATATGCCCAAACCTTATTGGAGTTTTCTATGATTTTCACTAGCGGATGTAAGTCCATTATAGTATTATCTTTTTATATTATCAATCCAAGAGGGACTTCTTGTCCCTTGGATTTTAACTCCAAAAATGTTCCTTATTACTACCTGGCGATTTATAGGGATAATGCCACATATATCGTTTTTGTAGCTTTATTAAGCTATAAGTGTATTAACTCAATCACGACAACATTACCCGTAAATGTGAGTTAGAGGCACCATTAATATCGAACGATGCTATTTTTTTTATTTTCCTCCTCTTATTTAAGTTTTCTATCTAAGAAGGAAATTAAATGCATTATCAACAATAAAAAAAAGTAGCTTGTGCACATAAACTAAATCATAATATAAAAAATATATACCTTCTTGCTAAGGAAGTAAAATTAAATGAACTTACTAAAAAAAAAAAAAAACTATTTATTCAAAGTACATTTGATAGAAAGAAGTATTGCATCTACTTACATCCTATGAAATTAAAACTTTTTGTAACAATGAATTGAATAATGAAAATAGTCAAAACCATTTGAGGAATAAAAACACTTACACATAATGTTAAATTCTTCAAGATGGGTAATATAATTCATAGGTGGTATGAATCTAATTGTATTGCAATGTTAGTATTTCCTAGAAAAGAAACTTGAATCTATTTGCATAATATGTGTCATAGAGTAATATAATTAAAGTAGTTTTGATTTAAATTTCATTTAACACTAATATCTTCATCTAAGAAAGCATAAATAATTCCAACTCAAAGAGACTTCATGGCATAATTTATTGTTAAAAGGTTTATTAATTTTGATTGAATTGCATGAATAAATAATCCAACTAACAAAGGCTTGATTTTAATTGCATAAGTTATTTCACAAATGTCTTAAAATAGATAAACCAATGCAATGTCTTAATCTAATAAGAGCCTTGATTTTAGTTGTATAAGTTATACTACTAATGCCTCAAGATTGATGATCTATCTATTGTAGGTTTGCATTAATTTGCATAAGTTTATTCTTGATAATATTCTAATGATTACATATTGATTTATACACTATTCCCTTGCTCTAATTAAACGAAATAACCTTTTTTTTTTAAGAATTGAATCTACTTTCATATTAAGGGAGAAAATTAATTTAAAGAATAACCATGATGTTGAAGAATTAAGTTTATTGAAAATTTATTAAATGGTAAATTTATTGCATGGAGATAAAGTTTATTTGAAAAATAACAATAAATCTAAGATTTAAGTTTGTAGCATAACAAGAAAGCTATTTTATTAAAGAGATATTATTAATTCCTTAAGTTAGATGGTATTTTGTTTGCATGAATTCGATTTTACTACTTACCATTTAATAAAACAATGAACTTGCCATTTAATGAAACACAATTTTAAGATTAAAATTTAATGTCTAATAGTAATAATTGTTATCATAGAATTGTAATTATTGTAATAAAGTTATAGTGTTGTCATAAGGGTATGTGTGGGATCATCATGGAAAAAACAAGCCCTTAAGTAGTAAAAAAATCAGAAAAATTAGAGTTAGGCAACTTGACGTAAAAATTTGAATAAGTTATCTATATTATTTCAAAAATATGTAATGATAGAATCTGTAGAAAATTGAATGTAGTTTATAAACTACTAGGTTTGTTTTTTTTTGTTTAAATCTATTTGGTGAAAATTTGAAATTTCAATGCAGTGGTACTTAAATTTCAGGGAAAAAATAAGAGGTAGGTGTTTGTCTGACCACCCTAACCACAATAAAATGATAATAATTTTTTATAAGATTTTAAAAATAAGTAGACAACTCATGCTCCGATGTGATGCATATTTTTTTGTAATTTTTTTCAAAGTAAATAATTAATTATGAATTTTTTATTACAACTTTTAAAAAATATAAAACTGTATGTCTGACCACCTTAACTTGGTCAAAACTTAATGAAATTCAATTTTTATTTTTAATCCTATATAATGCAAGCATAGAATGTGATGCATGTTTTGATTCAAAAAATTTGATACCGTTTGAAAGCTATAAATTTTTCAATCACCTATCAATAAGGACTTTAGTCATAATTTTAATAGAAAATGAATAATAATTACTTGTTATATTCAATGTAAAGCATAATTTATATTGATGAAAATATGAGAATATCCTTCAAAAGCCTTTTTCATTTCATCAATTTTGGGTAAAAAAATAGTCGTCAGCCACATACCCATCATATTGCCACTTTTTGGCCCATCATGATCCTGCACGTACCCATAAGATATAAATGATGTCATTCCTCTATTTTAAAATCTTCTATAACTAGGTCCATACTCATAGTTTATCATAATTTTATGAAGAAGAGAGGTATATTCTAAGTTTAATAATTATATTCAATAATAGCTAGTAATCATTTCCATCATTTATTCAAAGGAAGTTGAATACTATCTCATCGAACCATGGTTTGGACCAAATCTTCATCAATCATAGATGTTAGTTAGTTTGTTATCTTACTATATTAGAGTAGCATTATTAAAATTTATAAGTTCATCAAATTTCTTTTATAATTTGAATTCATTTAATGAATAAACCCATCCTTTGATTGTTAATGAGACCAAATAATTTATTATTTAATCTATCCAATTTATACCCCTTTTGAAAACTCTATCAAATTATTTATTTTCAACGGACAATCTAATTTCAAAATTAAAAAAAAAAAAACTATTTTATTTATGACTTAAATAAATTAAAAGAATATTAGTTCTTGTATATATATATATATATATATTCAAAATTTAACTTAAAACAATTAAATGTTATAAAGAATTTTAATATAAAAACCCATATTATAAAACAAATGTATTTAGATATATTTTATTTTATTTTATAAAAAATTAATTTATATTTGTAATGACATTAAAAATATTAAAAGAAAAATTAGTTCTTTGTAAATAAACATAGATGAGAATAAATTTATTTATTTTTAAATACATTGATTTAAAGATGAAAAATAGTAGGAAAATTAATTTCATTCTAGATTTATCTTGGAAAAACAAAGAATGGTAAGGAAAATAATAATAGATTGATTCTAACTTTATTTTAAAATTTGATTTTCACAAAAAGGATAGGAAAGAGAGTAATAACTTGATTCTAACTAAGTCTCTAAATTTAATTAGCTTTCTAAAAGAAAATCAAAAGAAAGGGAACCTAGATGTTGATGGAGTTGCAACAAATCTTCTTCCAAATCTTCTCCTTGTGCCTTCTTCAAGTTGATTCTCCTTCAATCCTATCATTCTTCAAGGTGATAGCATAAAAATAGAATTCATGTGTTGATGAGAGAAGAAATGGCCTCAATTTATAGACTTGAGGGGAGGTAAATGGAGGATCAAGATTTAAAATTGATTCAATGGTGAAGATTCTTTGAGAATATGGAGTTTGGATTGATATCCTCACCTTGTGACAAGTATCATAAGGAGAAGGATTTTAAAATTAGGCCCACATGGCATGGGAAGAGGAGCCAAGGGTACTCACACATGTGTGAGCATACCTTGGGAGAGATGGATATGACAAGTCCCCACACCTTTTCCAAGACCATAAAACTTGTCACTCTTCTTTAAGTGACTTTTCAGTAGTTCATATTTTTCCCAAAATTTCATATTATGTTCTCAATGAGTTCACACCCCATAGTTACTCACCCTAGGAGTTCATTTTTACCCTAATGTCAATAAAACAAGTCCAAATAACCCTATGCAAGAGAATTCTAAGTTTAAAATACAAATTTTGATTTGTGAGCACACCCTGGGTAGAGATGTTGACATGTCTACAACATGTAAGAGAGAGGGTGGCTTGATAATTACATGTCTATGACATGTAAGAGAGCGAAGGTTTGACCATGTGTGCTCACACATGTGTGAGCACACCTGGGGAAGCCAAATGGCTCAAAGAGAAAAGGTCACATGCATGGTGTGAACTCCCACATAAGGGTGAGTGGGGATGAGTTGTAAGGTGATAGTGACTTGTGCATGCAAATCACCTATGAGAGAAATTAGAATGAATTTTAAATTTGAGAAAATGATAATAAAGATTAATTAAAATCAATTGATTAATGGATTATGGAGGATAGTGACATCTCCCTACTCATGATTAATTAGATTAAATGATGTATTATATTAATTAATGTGACTTAGGAAAGTGACTAATTTTATTAATTAAGTATAATGATAGATTGTGCTAATTAATAATGCTTAGGATAGGATAAGGAAACTTGTCACATAATGACTCAAATTTTATTGAAAATTATTTAATTCCTTATTTTTCTATTTCTCCAACACCATGTATTGAAATTATTAATGAAACACTTATTTATTAATATTGTTAACTTTTATTTGTTCCTTTTTAGGAGTGTGTATTTAATAATTTAATTAAAAAAAATGTTCTCTATTTAGTCTCTACCTTCTTCACACATAAATTAATTGTATAAATTCACTTACATAATATTACCACACAAAATTATAATATGTCTAAAGTTTTAACATAAAGAGGGTTATGACATCAATGGTGGAGATATTATAACTACTTCTTCTTTATCCATTACTAGGGTGCAAATTTGTATTGTTCTTGATCTAGAAGCATCCATCATGATATGAGATCAGATCCTCAGCTTCTTTTCTTTCTTTGCTCCTATTGGAGCTCATGGTAGGATAGCCTCTAGCCTTTCCTTTGGATCCATGAGAGTAGGGTTCTTCTTTTGTAGCTTCTACTCAAACCACTTAGGCATCTGAGATCCACCTTTTGGTGATTTGTGATTACCTTCCTCTCTGTGAACATGTTGGATTTTTGTCTCCTCATGGTATGAAGCTTCCTAGTCTATTTTATCTTCTTCTTCTTCATCTGAATCCCTGATGAATATGGTATTTCCTTCTTGTGTCCCAATAGCAACTATTTTTACCTTAGGGCTATCTTCCCCTTCAGCTTCCCCTTCTTCTTTCCTAAGTTCTATGTGGTGGTCTACCTTAGGGATTCTTTTCATTTCAGCCTCTTCTTCAGGCTTATCTTCTTCTTCAGCTTCATCTTCTTTCTTCTCCTCTTCCCTCTTGGGAGGTACTTCTTCTCATTATTTGAGGCCTTCATCTTGTCCTCTCCCTAGAGGCCTCATAGATATCTCCATATCATCATCAATCTCTTTATTTTCTTTAGAAGACTACCTCTCAACTTCATCTCCAATATCTTTGAGTTGTTTTGGCAACTCTTTCTCAAGTTCCTGATAAGAGGACTCCACTATATACTTGGTGCTAGGGTCTTCAAAATATTCCTCTGAGGACTGGGATCCTTCCTCTTCATATACCACCTCATCAATCACTATGTTATGATGTTTAGGGTGCTCATGGTAGTCATCCTTGAATGGATCCTCAAGTTCATCATCTCCCTCTTTAGCTACCTCCCTCTGTTGTTTTGCTAGCTCTTTTGAGATTTTCATTGTCACTTCAATCTTGCTTGGTTCCGTCAAAGGATGGATAGGGAGACCAACAACAGCTTGAGCCAAAGCAACATGTACTACAAGGTTCATCAGTACTCCAGAGAGATCCATAGGTATATTTTGCATATGTCAGAAAAATTCCTTTGGAAGAGTGAGAGTAGGAATTATCATTGTGGAGGCTAGAGGATCTATAGTTGATGGAGACATTGAGGAGGATGAGAGTGGGGAGGTTGTGGTAGAGGAGGAAACCCTCACCATAATTGGAGTAGTCAGTGAGGTGGAGGAAAGGTGAACCGAGATGTCCACCATGGGCGGAGAGGAAGCAGGGAATACTTGAGATGTTGGAGGAGGAATAATAGCAGTGGCATTGGTGATGGTAGCAAGATCATAGGTGACAGGTGGTGACCTAGATTGCTTAGCCTCTTCCTCTTCTCCTTCATGCATGGGGTCTTCTTGGATCATGTGCATCTTAGAAAATACCCAATTTCCTTGCCTTCTTCGAGATTTCAACCTTTGAAGCCTTTATCGAATACACTTTATGCTTTCGTTGGTGTTTTGATACTTCTTTTGTTTTCCTTGACCTAGTGGTAGGAGGAGACTTAGGAGCTTCTTCAGTTGGGGCAGTAGCAGTCCCACTGTTTGTTTCACTCTCAAGCTCATCTTTGAGCTCGTCTTAGGTCAAAGTAGCTCCTTGGAGATTTAATTGAATAATTTTTCCATTGATCAATTTCCTTGTTCTATGCTCTATTGGATTTGTTAGAATATCAAGATCATTAACCTCCTCTTTATTTCAGTCTATTAGAGGCAATGGCATGTTGGAAATGACATCATACCTTGGATCTATGACTGTGTTCTCATTTTCTATGATCTGATCCAGTACTAGGAACAATTTGACTATCTTGAAAAAATAAGCAATCATGTGCATATAGTGCCTCATGCACACCTCCTTGTCATCTCGATAATTAGCCCAAAAACATTCAATGCTATGCAAATGGGCATATTGCTTCCCAAAAAATTCTTCAACTTGCCATATGGGTCCATCCTTAGCTGAGTAGTGTGCATGCCCAAGTTGTACTCAATGATCTCCTTCTCTAAATATTCAACACATTGGGTAGCTAGGAGGGCATACATTCCCTACCCAAATGTGAGAGGATATGGTATTGTTGCTTGGTTTTTTCTAGCAAGGAGAGTATGTGCTTTTTGAATCTTCCTTAAGACCTCTAACAAGATTAACTAGTCATTTAGTTACCGAGGCAACTTGTATGGCCTCTCAGTGAAGCCTTCCATTTAGATATAAGTGAATTTAGGGAAATGTATGAATATGAATCTGAACCTATGAATGAATACATGGGCGCTATGTGTGATTCTCCTCTTGATGTTTCCTCTAGGAAATATGATAATGTGCCCAATAAAGGCGACATTCACCTTGCAGTAACCCTTCTAAAATTTTTGGTATTGGAGTTGTGGATAACTATTATATACTTTCAGCTCTCTTCCTGGAGTTGGGCTCTGTGTGACAAATAAACCTATGGATGGAAATGGGTCTTCCAAGAGATAGACCAAATAGGAGGTCATATAAAAATGGGAGGTCTTCTTGACCGCTAGGAATTGCTCATGCAAGTTGTTACTGATCATTCCTGCCTAGTGGAACTAGGTCTTTCCTTTGATAATCTCTTCTATAAAGTAGAACATCCTATCTTGGAAGTAGGCTACCATTGGGATACCCATGAATCTACTTAGAAAAGTAACTAAGTCATGGTAGTCTTCATAAAAATCACTCGTGAATAATTCCTAAGGAACCTTGTTATTGCTACCCCTCTTCTCCTTTAACCAATATTGGTTAATCAACTTATTGCATTTTAGGGGATCAACCTTCCACATATGTTCTACATATTCTTTTGTTTTTTCCTCCATAGGGTCAAAGGTTGGGATGTGGAAGGTTTTCCCTATGGAGCTGGTAGATAGGTTGGCCAAAACTATACCATCATGGTCCATGATCCTTCTACTTTTCTCCTAATAGGCTTCCCGAAAAGCCATTACCAATTATGGAGCCACAATGGTTGGCAAGAAACTGACTTCCTTAGCCAAACCACTCTTTCTATTTATTTTTTTCATTTTCCATAGTGGGGTTGGTGATGACCCTTTTTTTGAATTCATTTATGTCAATCTTTCCAAGGTTGGTGTTTGTAATAATATCCCACTCGGTAGTGACCTTGGAGGTGATCTCTACTCCCTGGAACTAGTACTCCATTTGATCTTTTTCCTCCTTTCCTCTTGAGACATTGGTAGATTTCTTCCCTTTTTCCTTCCTTGCATATTCCCTTGATGTTCCTTCAGTTGATTCCATAAATCTTTCAAGCAAAGGCATAGTAAGCATATTCATGTATAAAATAAGGGGACTATTAGTGTAAACCTACAAAATAGATGTTTGATCAAGTAATTCATCTTTCAAAGATCATAATATCCATTAAAAATATCATTTTCTTTTTGTTTGGGGGAGATAGAGCAATGCAGTCATAGGGATGTGGGTTTCCCTAGGTTGGCAACTATTTTGGAGGAGGCAACAAGCAGATAGTGAAGAGGGCACAATATCCTGCATGCAACCACCCACATCAAGAATTTTGGACCATAATGGGCCCCACCAATATGTTAAGGCATTTGAGGGCATGTGGGTTCATCATTCATGAAGTTCATGGGGTGCTTGTTCACTTACTTCTTATGTGGTTCAAGAGGGTGTAGAGGAAGGTGATGTCTCAGCTGCTAGGAGCTTTGCCATTTGGGAATGGTGCTGGCACGAAAAAATCCCACAAATAGAATTCACGGGTAGGAACCCCCAGGATGTCGTTAGTTGGTGGTCATTTGGGGATGGTGGAGATGGGATAGTAGTCTACACTACCAATTCCGCATCAACTTTTACATAGTGAATTTCACTTTTCGGGGCCGAAGAGGAGATGTAGGGTGTGGGGTCCATAATGGGGACAAGTGGGGCCTTACGGTAATTTTGTGATGGTAGATGGAAAGTAGTGTCCTGCAATGGGTGACCCACATAGGAAGTTCCATGAAAGATCTTGATATTGATCGTTAGACAGCAGGACGATAGAGAGGCGTTTGGGCCCCACAGGGTAGGAAAAAGGTTAGGCATTGTCATCTGGTGATGGTGGTCTCAAAAAAACAAACTATAAGTAGTGGTTAGCACCAACATACCTGCATTGATCACTTATCCAATTGTCATGTAATGAAGCTAGCCATAAATGAGCAGAGCAGAGCCCACAGGGCGGATGGACGAAGATGATTGGTTATTTGGAACAATGAGGATGGGGTGTCCCATGGATAGACCCCCACAATGTTCTGCCTACAATGAATTCCATCCTTAATCAAACTTCAGGTGATTGGGATGATGATAGGAGTAGCGGGGCCCACAAGGTGGAAGGAAGGACTGGCTTTGCCGTGTATGATAGGTGTTTAAAAAGATGACAACAATGATGAGGAGGTCCGTATCAGAATGCCCACAAATGGGTTCAATGTTTCATGACTTCGGTGGACTTGAAGTTAGTGGGTACCATAGGATGGAAGGTGTGCATTGGATGGCCATCTTTAATCGATGAAAAATGATGAGCCATCCGTGCATTAAATTTTGCAAGAGTGGACCCACAAGGGCCAAGGGATGTGTTTCTCTTAGTTTCATTTTTGTTCCAACAAGGCTTGACAAAGAGGGGGCATGCATTTGCATGCACGAAACCACCAAGGGCAGAGGCCTTGAGTCTTTTACCTAAAGTCTAGACAACAGAGATAAGGCTACCGACTATAAGGATGTGGGTGCATTGGTTCAAGAATGACAAACACAGAGGTAAATTCCATGTGGCTCCAACAAGATTTTTTTTGAAGCATTTTCAAATTCTAAAACATGGGTTTTACATGGGGTTTTGTTCTTGACCAAATTTCTTAAGATTTTACTAGATTTTTCTCCTTAATATTTTTGAATTTGTAAAGAAAATGAAATAGAGTATGAACAACTAGGGAAGTGGAAAACTTACCTAACATATATGATGAAAGGCAATGGAGAAAGCTTTGAATTCATCCTTGAGGCAATGCGGGCGCAAAGGCGGCAGAGGCAGGAGGAACTCTGAAAAGTTTAGAAGGAATGTCGATGAAAATGGTAGGTGAAACTTTTCTATTTATAGGATTTTAGCCATTCCCACATTTAATGCCAATATGGTAGCAAACAGAGTTATTGAGTGCACTGTTTGAAACAATCGGTGGCAGGAATAGTGGAGCCTACATGGCGGGAGATAGCCAGGAATTTTTCATTTGGATTTTACTAAGGGTAACGACTATGAAGAATTTGGATCCTACAACATGGGTGGATGAACCAACTTAGTTGCCATGGTTACAATGAAGGCAAAATGGAATTCTACCAAGGGCAACCCACATGGGCTGACCCGCAAGGGATAAAGGACAACAATTTAAATGGCTCAAGTAAATCTATCAGAGCAACTCCGTGAAGGAAAAAGACTTGAAAATTTCAAGGGTGGTGAAACTTGGTCAACTGAAGATGATAGCGTTATGAATTCTTGACCACTTGGGACTCAAAACAAGGGGTACACAAAATGAGGAAGGGCTTGCAAAATTATGCAAAGGAAAAAGTGACCTAGTGAAAGAAAAAAAGAGAGGGTCCCCATTTCGAACAGGGTGTGTGTGTTATAGGAAAAAATAGTATCTGTAATCTGGTAATAGCCACAATAGAGTAGGTGGCCAGAATATCAATGAAAGTTAATAGTGTTGCTTCATCCTTCCAAGCTAGATGTACCTAGTGCTTTGTTTACATATTGTAGAATAATTTTGCAAAGAATGGGGTCTAGCTTGTTTTAACTGATCTGGTAAACTATTCCATCTCTTTGATATGAACCCCAACAATGTTTTCCCTATAATAGTAGCTATCTACTCATATTCCTAGTATGCTTCATTCCTAATAGGCATAATCCTATTTTTATACTTTCTATTATAAAGAATTATGTGCCAGGTGTAGTAAATGTCTGAAGGGTTACTTGATTTAGCTCTCAAAGACAAGAGAGTGTGGATTTTTCTTTCCTTGTATATTTTAAATTCCTTTACCCAGCTGATTTCATTTTGGATCCATGACATAAATTCCCTCAAATGAACATCTCCAATGTATAATAATGGAATCTAGTCATGATCATTAGGAACAACATAATTATGCAAGTACAATTCACACAATAAAATTTTAGCTTCAAGAGGAGAGGATTGGTAGGCTTGGAAAAATTCTTGTGGTGTTTCAATAGAAGGGCTTAAACCTGAAATGACCCTTGATAGTTTGAAAGAAATATGGCCCTCCTTTAAATTCAATGCATAAACCCTTGGAGGAGTTTTGCATGCCATCATTTGTGGTACTAGAGTCACCACATTATCTACCTTATCCTTTAATGCAGTAATTTCTCCATTCTTGTCCTCAATTTCTACATTTTTCTTTTTAACTTCTTCCTATAGCTTGAGTATTTCCTTATTCCACTCCTCTTTCTTTTGCATTTCATTCCATAAGTTCATGGCTACAAATGCCCATGAAAAATTGGTAAGTTTATGTTTCCCTACCAAGATCTTTCCTCTCACTAAATCATGTTGTTCAAATTGCTCTAGTTGTAGTAAGTCTTGTTTTTCATCTTGCTCTAGATGCAGAGGTTCTAGATTTTCAACCTGTTCTACAACAACAAGAAGCTCTTTCAACCCCGTATTTGTTTTCCCCTCAGAATCTTCTTCCACTCCTATGTTTACCTACCCCTTAGGAGCTATTGTCTCCTTCCTAGGTGTCATACTGAGTCTAGGGATTCTTTTTGGAGGCATATCAATAGCTAGCTCAATTGGTTTTGATTTATTTGGAGGGCTTTTATGTTTCCCAATGGCTGCAAGATGACTAGTGTCATCAACTTTTCATTTCCTAGGGCTTGGTGTTACTTTTATTGATGTTTGCTTCTTGGCCTTCCCATTTCTAATTTTTTCCTCTCTTTTTTGCTTCCTCCTCATATACCACATCATCAATCACTATGTTCTAATATTTAGGGTGCTCATCATAGCCATCCTTGAATGGATCCTCAATTGGGTATGTGTAGGATCATGATGAACCAAAAAGTGGCAATATTATGGGTATTTGTAGGGTATGTGGCTGATGACTTTTTTTACCCAAAATTGATGAAATGAAAAGGGTTTTTAGAGGAGATTCTCAAATTTCCACCAATATAAATTATGATTTAATTTGAATTTAATAAATAATTATTATTCATTTTCTATTAGAATTACAACTAATGTCCTAATCGATAGGTTGATTGAAAAAATCTATAACTTTCAAATGGTATCACATTTTTGAATCCAAAACATCGTCACATTCTATGCTTCACATACTATAGGATTAAAAAAAAAAAATAAATTTCATGAAGTTTTGACCAAGTTAAGGTGGTTAGACATACGAGTTTTATATTTTTTAAAGTTGTAATTAAAAATTCATAATTAATTATTTACTTGGAAAAAATTACAAAAAATATGTATCACATCCAGAGATGAGTCCTCTACTTATATATAAAATCTTATAAAAATATTATCATTTATTATGGTTAGGTGGTCAGACACACCTACTTCTTATTTTTCCCGAAATTTAAGTACTCTGCATTGAAATTTCTAATTTTCACCAAATAGATTTTATTTATTTTTAAATAAACCTAGTAGTTTAGAAACTACATTCAATTTTCTATAGATTCTATTCTTACATATTTTGAAATAATATAGATAACTTATTCAATTTTTTATGTCAAGTTTCCTAACACTTATTTTTCTAATTTTTTGACTTAAGGGCCTATTTTTCCCATGATGATCCTGCACATACCCAATTTCATCATCTCCCTTTGGTTTCCTCCCTCTATTGTCTCTCCAACTCTTTTGAGATTTGCATTGTCGCTCCATCTTGGGTGGTTCAGAGGAGGGATAGGGAGACCAGCAACAACTTGAGCCAAAACAACCTATATTGTAGGGTTCATCAGTACTCCAGAGAGCTCCATAGGTATATTTTGCATATGTCAGAAAATGCCTCTAGAAGAGTGAGAGTAGGCATTGTCATTATGGAGGCTAGAGGAATTGCAATTGATGGAGACATTGAGGAGGATGAGAGTGCAAAGGTTGTGGTAGAGGAGTAATCCCTAACCATAATTGGAGTAGTCAGTGAGGTGGAGGCGAGGTGAACCGAGATGTCCACCATGGGTGGAGAGGAAGCAAGTAATACTTGAGATGCTAGAGGAGACGTAATAGCAGTGGCAATGGTGGTGGCAGCATGAGTAGAAGCAACAGGTGGTGACTTAGGTTGCTCAGCCTCTTCCTCTTCTCCTTTGTGCAGTGGGTCTTCTTAGATTGTGGGCATCTCAGATAGTTCACCCGATTTCCTTTCCTTTTTTGACATTTCACCCTCTCAAGCCTTTATTGAATACACTTTATTCTTTGGTTGGTTTTTTGATACCTCTTTTATTTCCCCTAACCTAGTGGTAGGAGGAGACTTAGGAGCTTCTTCAGTTGGGGCAACAACAGTCCCACTGTCTGTTTGGCTGTTGAGCTCATCTTTGAGCTTGTCGTAGGTCAAAGTAGCTCCTTGGACCTTTAAATAGGAAATTTTTGCATTGATCCATTGCCTTTTTCTATGCTCTATTAGCTTTGTTAGAATATCAAGGTCATTAACCTCCTCTTCGTTCCAATCTATTAGGGGCAATGGCAGGTTGGCAATGACATCAGACTGTAACGTCTAGAAAATAGATAAGACAAAGGTTAAAAGCACACACTCAATGTGATCTAAGCTCTAATGCAATCTAAACTAAGCAAAAAATAACAAAGGAAATCCAAAAGGTAAATAAAACTGAACAATCTCACCAAATATGTATGTATTTCCATGTATCATCTCGATTTCCCTTCTCCATTTTGTCGTTGTGGTATAATTTCCCTCATATTTTCAAAGTTCGTGCAAGTATAGCCTATGATAGTGATTTAGCAAAACATCGAAGATTCAAGATAGTTGCTCCAAAAAATTCATAAGATTTTGAGAGAGATTGGAATGATGAAGAATAGATCAATTTATAGAAAATTGATTATTCGAACAAGACGTAAGGATCGAAAGATCAACGGATGGTTCAGATCAACATATTAGACATGCATTCTAGTAACTGTTAGTAGTGACATGAGTGATACAAATTAGAAATAGAAATAAAGATTAAATAAATGATTTAATCTTTCGAGTTTGGTATTGGAAAATAGAAGAATAGTCTTTGCATGACAAAGATAAAGATGGATTAAACAACTCTTAGTTCAAATGTATGCACAAGAATAATTAATTAAATAGAAATATTTAATTAACATGCATGTACACGCAATTGAGTTAAAACTAGATGATTGAATGATATGATGAAGAGATTATTCATGAAGCAACTCAAATATTAAATCTAGAGTTAACTGAGCAAATTAAATAGATCTTTGAGTGGAGTAAGAGTGAATACTTAGATAACTCAAAAATTTATCTAAATATAGATGAATGTGTTAAAATATGATTTATGAATTAAATGATTCATTTAATTCAATATTTGATATTTGAAGAACAATTAAAATTAAATGTCAAAGAATGAATAATAAATAAATAAAGAATTTATTTAATCATAGTTGAAATATGATAAAGAGTAAATTAAATAAGAATTTATTTAATTTAAGAAGAAGGATAAGGTTAATTAGTAACATAATTAAATAAAAGCGTTTAATTAATTTTTTCAAAGTTCGTAAGTATAACTTATGATAGTGATTTAGCAAAACATCAAGATTCAAGATAGTTGCTCCAAAAAGTCATAATATTTCTAGAGAGATTGGAATGATGAAGAACATATCAATTTATAGAAAATTGATTATTCAAACAAGGTCAGGATCAAAGATCAACATGGTTGAGATCATAGATTAGACATGCATTCTGATAACTAGTAGTGACATGAGTGATACAAATTAGAAATAGAAATAAAGATTAAATAAATGATTTAATCTTTGAGTTTGGTATTCAAAAAAAAGAATAGTCTTTGCATGACAAAGATAAAGATGGATTAAAGCAACTCTCAGTTCAAATGCACACACAAGAATTAATTAATTAAATAGAAATATTTAATTAATATGCATGTACACGCAATTGAGTTAGAACTAGATGACTGAATGATATGACAAAGAGATTATTCATGCAAGCAACTCAGATATTAAATCTAGAGTTAACTAAGCTGAATTAAATAGATCTTTGAGTCGAGTAAGAGTGAATACTTAGATAACTTAAACAATTATCTAAATATAGAGGAATGTGTTAAAATAGGATTTATGAATTAAATAATTCATTTAATTCAATATTTGATATTTGAAGAATAATTAAATAAATAAGATTTATTTAATTAAATGTTGAAAGGATTAAATGAATAATTAAATAAATAAAGAATTTATTTAATTATACTTGAAATATGATAAAGAGTAAATTAAATAAGAATTTATTTAATTTAAGAAGAAGGATAAGGTTAATTAGTAACATAATTAAATAAAAAGCATTTATTTAATTAATTAGATGGAATAAAGAAAGTACAAATTAATTAAATAATTAAGATTATTTACTTAATAGAAGAATTAATGTTAAGGTTAATTAATTAAATAATTAGAATTATTTAATCATGACCATGAAGAATACAAATTATGAAGAATATCAAAGTCGGTATGTGCAAGATCATCATGGAAAAAATAGGCCCTTAAGTGGCAAAAATTTAGAAAAATCAAGTTAGGCAACTTGACGAAAATTTGAATAAGTTATCTATATTATTTCAAAAATATGTAAGAATAGAATTTATAGAAAATTGAATGTAGTTTCTAAACTACTATGTTTATTTAAAAATAAATAAAATCTATTTGGTGAAAATTTGAAATTTCAATACATGAGTACATAAATTTGGAAAAAATAAGAAGTAGGTGTTTGTCGACCACCTAACCATAATAAAATGATAATAATTTTTTATAATATTTTATATATAAGTAGAGGATTTATGTTTGGATGTGATGCATATTTTTTTGTAATTTTTTCCAAGTAAATAATTAATTATGAATTTTTATTACAACTTTTTAAAAAATATAAAACTTCATTGTCTCACCACCTTAACTTGGTCAAAATTCATTAAAATAATTTTTTATTTTTTAATGCTATAGTATGTGAAGCATAGAATGTGATGCATGTTTCAGATTCAAAAAATGTGATACTATTTAAAAGTTATAGATGTTTTTCAATCAACCTATCGATTAGGACTTTAGTTGTAATTCTAAGAGAAAATGAATAATAATTATTTATTAAATTCAAATTAAAGCATAATTTATATTGGTGGAAATTTGAGAATCTCCTCTAAAAACCATTTTTCGTTTCATCAATTTTGGGTAAAAAAAAAGTCATCAGCCACATACCCTACAAATACCCATAATATTGCCACTTTTTGGCCCATCATGATCCTGCACATACCCAGTCGTAGGCTTAAACCAGATTTCAGTGTCTACACATACCTCAAAGCTATGATTATGTTATCATCTTTTGTGATCTGATCCAACACTAGGAACAATTTGACTATGTTGACGAAATAAGTTATCATTTGCATAGAGTGCCTCATGCACACCTCTTTGTCATCTCAGAAATTAGCCCAAAAATCTTCAATGTTGTGCAAATGGGTGTATTCCTTCCCAACAAACTTCTTCAACTTTCCATATGGGTCCATCCTTGGTCGAGTAGTGTGGAGCCCCAAGTTGTAATGAATGATCTCCTTCTCTGAATATTCAGCACATTGGGCAGCTGGGAGGGCATACATTCCCTACCTGAATGTGAGAGGATATGGTATTGTTGTCCGGTGTTTGCTAGCAAGTAGAGTATGCGCATTTTGAAGCTTCCTTGAGACCTCTAACAAGATTAATTGGTTTTTTGGATACTACAACTTCTATGGCCTCTTAGTGAAGTCTTCCATTCAGATAGAGGTGAATTTGGGGAACTATATGAATAGGAATCTGAACCTATGAATGAATGTATGAGCACTATGTGTTACTCTCCTCTCAAAGTCCCCTCTGAGAAGTATGATAATGTGCCCAATAAAGGTGTCATTCAACCTACAATAATCATTCTTAAAATTTTAGTATTGGTGTTGTGGATGCCTATCATATACTTTCAACTCTCTCCCTGGAGTTGGGATTTGTGAGACAAATAAGCCTCAATATGGAAATGGGTCTACCAAGAGATAGACCAAATAGGTCATATAAAACTAGGAGGTCTTCTTGACCACTAGGAATTGCTCATGCTCATACAAGTTATTACTGATCATTCCTACCTAGTGGAACTTGGTCTTTCCCTTGATAATCTCTTCTATAAAGTAGAACATCCAGCCCTTGAAGTGCGCTACAATTGGGATACCCATGAATCTACTTAACAAAGTAACTAACTCATGGTAGTCTTCATAAAAATCACTCTTGAACAATTCCTAAGGCACCTTATTTGCACTGCCCCTCTTCTCCTTTAACTAATATTGGGTAATAAATTTTTTGCATTTTAGGGGATCAACCTTCCACATACTTTCTATATATTCTTTTGTTGTTTCCTCCATAGGGTGAAAGGTCAAGATGTTGAAGGTTTGGCCTATGGACCTAATAGAGAGGTTAGCCAAAACTTTACCATAGCAGTCCATAATCCTTTTTCTTTTATCCTAATAGGCTTCCCGACAAGCCATTACCAATTATGGAGCCACAACGGCTAATAGGAAACCGTCTACCTTAGCCAAAACACTCTTTTTTATTTTCTTTTCATTTTTCATAGTGGGGTTGGTGATGACCCTTTGTCTAAATTCATATATGTCGATCTATCCATGGTTGGTGTCTGTAACAGTATCCCACTCGGTAGTGACCTTGGAGGTGATCTCTACTCCCTACAACTGGTACTTCATTTAATATTTTTCCTCTTTTCCTTTTGGAACATTGGTAGATTTCTGCCCCTTTTCCTTCTCTGCAAATTGCCCTGATGGTCCTCCAATTGATTCCATAAATCCTACAAGCAAAGGCATAGTAAGCATATTCATGAATAAAATAAGGGGAGCATTAGTGAAACATGCAAAATAGATGTCAGATCAAGTAATTCATCATTCAAATATTATAATATCCATTAAAAATCATTGGTTGCCCTTTTTTTGGGGAGATAGAGCAATGTGGGCTCAGGGATGTGGGTTTCGTTGGGCTGTCAGCCATTTTGGAGGAGGCAATAGGTAGACAGTGAGGAAGGCACGAAGGCCCGCATGTAGCCACCTACATTAAGATTTTTGCACCATAATGGGGCACCCCAAGGTGTTAAGGAATTTTGAGACATGTGGGTTCATCATTCATAATGTTTGGGAGGTGCTTGTTCACTTACTTCTTATGCGGGTCAAGAGGGTGTAGAGGTAGGTGATGTCTCAGATGCGAGGAGATCCACCATTTGGGAATGGGGTTGGCATGACATAATCTTAGAAATAGAATCCCACAATGTGGGACCCACTGGAAGGAAAGACATTGTCATTTAGCTTCAAAGTTTAAATCTTTTAGAATGGTGTGGGTAGGAATCTGCAGGAAGCCATTAGGTGGCAGCCATTTGGGGATGGTTGAGATGGTACGATGGTTTGCACTAGCAATTCTGCATCAACTTCTACTTAGTCAATTTCTCTTTTTGGGGCCGAAGAGGAGATGTAGGGTGTGGGGTCCACAATGTAGACAAGTGGGGCCTTACAGTCATTTTGCAATGGTAGAGGCAAAGCAATGTTCCACAATGGGCGACCCGCATAGGTGGTTCCACGAAAGATCATAATATTGATCGATGGAAAACATGACGATGGAGATGAGTTCATGCCCCATAGGGTGGCTGGAAGGTCAAGCATGGCCATCTGATAATAGCAGGCTCCAAACAGTAGACTACAGGCGGTGGTCCACACTAGCATACCCACGTTGAGCACTTAACCAATTGTTGTGCAATGAAGCTAGTCGGAAACAGGTAGAGAAAAGCCCGCAGGGAAGATGAGGATGGGGCAGCCTATGCACAAACCCCTGCAATGTTCTACCCACAAGGAAGTCTAGCCTTAAGAAAAATTCAAGTGATTGGGATGATGAGAGGAGTAGCAAGGCCTATGAGGCAGAAGGAAGGAATGGCTTTGTCGTGTATGATAGGTGTTTAAAACAATGATGGTAATGATGAGGATTTTCATATCTGAATATCCACAAATGGGATCAACGTTTCATGAATTCAACAAACTTGAAGTTAGCAGGTCTTGCAGGCTCGAAGGCATGCATTGGATGGTTCTCTTGAATTAGCGAATAGTGATCAGCCATCCATTCACGTAAGTCCACAAGAGTGGAACCGCAAGGGTCGAGGGATGTGTTTCTCTTAGTTTCATTTTTGTTCCAAAAAGGTATGACAATGAGGGGGCATCCATTCACATGTACTGACCTACCAAGGGTAGAGGCCTCGAGTATTTTAGCTAAAGTCTAGATGGTAGAGAGAGGGTTGTCGACTGCAAGGATGTGGGTGCACTAGTTCAAGAATGGTGAACACAGAGGTAAGTTATGTGTGGATCCAACGGGCTAGTTTTTAAAGGGTTTTCAAATTCTAAAACATAGGTTTTGCGTAGGGTCTCGTTCTTGACTGAATTTCTTAAGATTTTTGAATTTGTAAAGAAAATGAACTGGAGTATGAATAGCTAGGGAGGCAAAAAACTTACATGACATACTTGACCAAAGGAAATGGAGAAAGCTTCGAATTCATCCTCGAGGCAATGCGGGCATGAAGGTGGCAGAGGTAAGAGGAGCTCTAACAAGTTCAGAAGGAATGTCAGTGAAAATGGTAGGTGAAAATTTTCTATTTATAGGATTTTAGCCATTAAATTCCCATGTTTAATGCTCGTACGACGACTGACAGGGTTAGTGGGCACACTTTTCAAAACAATTGGCGAAGAGAATGACTATGAAGAATTTGAATCACACAATGTGAGTGGATGCCCCAACTTAGCTGTCACGGGGATGACAAAGGCATAACATAATTTTGCCAAGGGGGGCCCGCATTGGCAAACCCGCAAGTGATAAAGGACAACAATTTTAAGGGCTCAAGGAAAACTACTAGAGCAACTCCGAGAAGGCAAAAGACTTGAAAATTTCAAGGGTGGTGAAACTTGTTCAATTGAAGATGATAGGATTATGAATTATTTACCACTTGGGACTCAAAACAGGGGGCATGCAAAATGAGGTGGGGTATGCAAAATAAGGTAGATGCAAAAGTGAGGTCTGGAAAAAGCAAAAAGAGAGAGGGCCCCCATTTCGAACATGGTGTGTGTGTTGTAGGCACAACAATATCTATAATTTGTTAATGGCCACAATGGAGTAGGTGGCTAGAATATCAATAGAAGTTAAAAATGTTGCTTTATCCTTCCAAGTTGTATGTACCTAGTGCTTCATTTACATGCTATCAAATAATTTTGCAAAGAATGGGGTTAAACTTGTTTTAACTAATCTTGTAAACTATTCCATCTCTATGATATGTACCCCAACACTATTTTCCTTGTAGTAACAACTATCTACTCATATTCCTACTATGCTTCATTCCTAATAGGCATAATCCTATTTTTATACTCTTGATTATAAAGAATTATGTTCCAGGTGTGGTAAATGTTTGAAGGGTTACTTGATTTAGCTCTCAGAGACAAGAGGTTATGGAGTTATCTTTCCCTGTATATTTTAAATTGCTTCCCCTAGCTGATTTCATTTTGGATCCATGACATGAATTCCCTCAAAAAAACATCTCGAATGTATAATAATGGATTCCAATCATGATCATTAGGAACAACATAATTATCCAAGTACAATTCACACAATAAATTTTTAACTTCAAGAGGGGAGGATTGGTAGGCCTGGAAAAATTCCTATGGTGTTTCAATAGAAGGGCTTAAACCTGAAATGACCCTTGATAGTTTGAAAGAAGGATGACTCTCATTTCAATGCAGTGCATAAAACCTTGGAGGAGTTCTGCATGCCATCATTTGTGGTACTAGAGCCACCACATTATCTACCTTATCCTTTAATGCAGTAATTTATGTATTCTTCTCCTCAATTTCTATATTTTTTTATTTTTAACTTCTTCCTCTAGCTTGAGTCTTTCCTTATTCCATTTCTCATCTTTCTTTTGCATTTCATTCCATAAGTTCAAGGCTACAAAAGCCAATGAAAAAGTGGGAGGTTTTTGTTTCCCTACCAAGATGTTTCCTCTCACTGAATCATGATGTTCAAATTACTCTAGTTGTTGTAAGTCTTGTTGTTCATCTTGCTTTGGTTGTAGAGGTTCTTGATTTTCAACCTGCTCTACAACATAACAAGCTCTACCAACCTTATGTTTGTTTGTCCCTCAAAATTTTCTTCCACTTCTATGTTTACTTTCCCCTTAGGAGCTTTTGTCTCCTTCCTAAGTGTCCTTTTGAGTCTAGGGATTCTTTTTGGAGGCATATCATTAGCTGGATTAGTTGGTTTTGATTTCTTTGGAGGGCTTTTATGTTTCTTAGCAGCTGTAGGATGACTAGTGTCATCAACTTTCAGTTTCCTAGGGCCTGGTGTCACTTTTACTGATTTTGCTTCTTGGCCTTCCCTTTTCTAATTTTTTCCTCTCATTTGTGCTTCCCTTTCATATACCACCTCATCAATCACTATGTTCTGATGTTCAGGGTGCTTGAGGTAGTCATCCTTGAATGGATCCTCATGTTCATCACCTCCCTCTTTGGCTACCTCTCTTTGTTCTCTCTCCAACTCTTCTGAGATTTGCATTGTCCCTTCCATACTGGGTGGTTCCATCAAAGGAGGGATAGGGAGACCAAAAATAGCTTGAGCCAAAGTGGCCTGTACTACAAGGTTCATCAGTAATCCAAGGAGCTCCATGGGTATATTTTGCATATGTCAGGCGAATGCCTCCTGAAGAGTGACAATAGGCATTGTCATTGTGGAGGCTAGAGGAATTGTAGTTGATGGATAAATTGAAGTGGATGAGAGTGGGGAGGTTGTGGCAGAGGAGGAATCCCTCACCATAATTGGAGTAATTGATGAGGTGGAGGCAAGGTGAACCGAGATGTCCACCGTGGGTGGAGAGGAAGTAGGTAATACTTGAAATGCTGGAGGAAGAGTAATAGAAGTGGTAGTGGTGGTGCTAGTAAGAGTAGATGTGGCAAGTGGTGACTTAGGTTGCTCGGCCTCTTCCTCTTCTCCTTCATGTAGTGGGTCTTCTTGGATCATGGGCATCTCAGATAATCTGCTCAATTTCCTTGCCATCTTCAAGATTTCACCCTATGAAGCCTTTATCGAATACACTTTATGCTTTGGTTGGTGTGTTGATACCTCTTTTCTTTTCCTTTACCTAGTGGTACGAGGAGACTTAGGAGATTCTTCATTTGGGGCAACAATAGTCCCACTGTCCATTTCACTCTCAAGGTTGTCTTTGAGCTAGTCGTAGATCAAAGTTGCAACTTGAAGCTTTAACTAAGTAATTTACGCATCGATCCACTACCTCATTTTGTGCTCTATTGGCTTTGTTAGAATATCAAGGTCATTTACCAACTCTTCTTTCTAGTTTGTTAGGGGCAATGGCAGGTTGGTAATGAAAACATACCTTAGATCTATGACTGTGTTCATATCTTCTACGATCTGATCTAGTACTAGGAACAATTTGACTATCTTGACGAAATTAGTCATGCACACATAGTGCCTCATGCACACCTCCTTGTGATCTCAAAAATTAGCCCAAAAATATTCAATGTTGTGTAAATGGGCGTATTACTTCTGAACAAACTTGTTCAACTTTCCATATGGGTCCATCCTTGGCTGAGTAGTGTGGAGGCCTAGGTTGTACTCAATGATCTCCTTCTTTGAATATTCAACACATTGGGTAGCTTGCCTGAATGTGAGAGGATATGGTATTGCTACCCATTGTTTTCCAAGAAGGAGAGTATGCACATTTTGAAGCTTCCTTGAGACCTCTAACAAGATTAACCAATCCTTTGGATACCAGGGCAGCTTGTATGGCCTCTCAGTGAAGACTTCCATTTAGATATAGGTGAATTTGGGGAACTATATGAATATGAATTTGAACCTATGAATGAATGCACCGCCGCTATGTGTGACTCTCATCTCGAAGTCCCCTTTGATAAGTATGATAATGTGCCCAATAACGGCATCATTCACCCTGCAGTAATCCTTCTTAAAATTTTGGTATTGGAAATGTCGATTCCTGTCATATACTTTCAGCTCTCTACCTGGAGTTGGGCTTTGTGCATCAAATAAGCCTCTATGTGGAAATGGGTCTACCAAGAGATAGACCAAATAGGAGGTCATATAAAATTTGGAGGTCTTCTTGACCACTAGGAATTGCTCATGCAAGTTGTTACTAATCATTCCTGCCCAATGGAACTTGGTCTTTCCCCTGATAATATCTTCCATTTAAATTAGAACATCCAGTCTTGGAAGTAGGCTACAGTTGGGATACCCATGAATCTACTTAGCAAAGTAACTAACTCATGGTAGTCTTCATAAAAATCACTCTTGAAAAATTCCTGAGGCACCTTGTCTGTGCTGCCCCACTTCTCCTTTAACCAATATTGGTTAATATACTTGTTACATTTTAGGGGATCAACCTTGCACATACTTTCTACATATTCTTTTTTTGTTTCCTCCATAGGGTCAAAGGTCGGGATGTGGAAGGTTTTCCCTATGGACCTGGTAGATAGGTCGGCCAACACTTTACCATCACGGTCCATGATCCTTCTTCTTTTCTCCTAATAGGATTCTTGGCAAGCCATTACCAATTTTAGAGCCACAACAGTTGGTAGGAAACTAACTACCTCAACCAAACCACTCTTTCTAATTTTCTTTGCATTTTCCATAGTGGGTTGGCAATGACCCTTTGTCTGAATTCATCTATGTTGACTTATCCAAGGTTGGTGTTTGTAATAGTATCCCACTCAGTAGTGACCTTGGAGGTGATCTCTACTCCCTGGAACTAGTACTTCATTTGATCTTTTTCCTCTTTTCCTCTCTGGACATTGGTAGATTTCTTCCCCTTTTCCTTCTTTGTGGATGCCCCTGATGGTCCTGCAGTTGATTCCATAAATCCTGCAAGAAAAGGCATAGTAAGCATATTCATGTATTAAATAAGGGGAGCATTAATGAAAACCTACAAAACATATGTCAGATCAAGTAATTCATCCTTCAAAGATCATAATATGCATTAAAAACCATCATTTTCCTTTTGTTTGGGGGAGATAGAGAAATGTAGGCCCAGGGATGTGGGTTCCCTTAGGCTAGTAGCCATTTTGGATAAATAGTAGGTAGACGGTGAAGAGAGCATGATGACCTACATACAGCCACCCACATCGATATTTTTGCACTATAATGGGGCCCTCCCAGATGTTAAGGCATTTGGGGACACGTAGGTTCATCATTCATGAAGTTCAAGAGGTTTTTGTTCACTTACTTCTTATGCAGGTCAAGAGGGTGTAGAGGCAGGGGATGTCTCAGCTACTAGGAGCTCCACCATTTTTGAATAGGGCTAGCATGATGAAATCCCGCAAATAGAATCCCACAATGTGGCACCCGAAGGAAGGGAGGATGTCATCATTTATCTTCAAAGTTCAAGTCTTTCAGAATGGTGCGAGTAGGAACGCACATGAAGCCATCAGTTGGTGGTCGTTTTGGGATGGTAGAGATGGGATGGTGGTCTATACTGACAATTCTGCATCAACTTTTACTTAGTCACCATTTCTTTTCAAGGCCAAAGGGGAGATGTAGGTTGTGGGGTCTACAATGCAGACAGGTGGGGCCTTATGGTCATTTTGTGATGGCAAAGGGAAGGTAGTGTCCCACAATGGGTGACTTGCATAAGTAGTCTCGTGAAAGATCTTGATATTGATCGCTTGATAGCAGGACGATGGAGAAAGTTTTGGCCCCATAGAGCGGGAAAAAAGTCAGGCATGGCCATCTGGTAACAGTAGTCTCAAGACGAAAAACTGTAGGCGGTGATCTACACTAGCATACCCACATTGAACACTTAACCAATTGTCATGTAATGAAGCTTGTTGGAAATAGGTAGAGTGGAGCCTATAGGGCAGATGGGAAAAGATGATCAGCTGTTTGGAATGCCGAGGAGGATGGGGTGGCTCGCGGATGGACCCTCACAATGTTTTTCCCACAAGGAAGTCTAGCCTTAAGCAAACTTCAGGTGATTAGGACGACAATAGGAGTAGCGGGGTCTACTAGGAAAAAGGAAGGACTAGGTTTTTCATGTATGATAGTTGTTTAAAATGATGACAACAATGATGAGGAGGTTCGTATCAGAATGCCTACAAATGGGTTCAACATTTCATGACTTTAGGGGACTTGAAGTTAGCAGGTCTCGTTGGCTGGAAGGCATGCATTGGATGGTCATATAGAATTGACGAATAGTGATGAGTCACCATTGTGTAGAAGTCTAAAAGAGCAGACTTGCAAGTGTCGAGGGATGTGTTTCTCTTAGTTTCATTTCTGTTCCAAAAAGGCACAATGAAGAGGGGACATCCATCTGCATGCACGAACCCGTGAGGGCAAAGGCCTTGGGTCTTTTAGCTAAAGTCTAGATGGTATAGAGAGGGTTTCCGACCACAAGGATGTGGGTGCACTGGTTCAAGAATGTCAAACGTTGACATAAGTTTTGTGTGGCTCCACCAGGTTGGTTTTCGAAGGGTTTTCAAATTCTAAAATTTCTATTTTGTGTGGGGTCTCGTTCTTGACCAAATTTCTTAAGATTTTACTAGGTTTTTCTCCTTAAGATTTTCAAATTTGTAAAGAAAATGAACTGGAGTATGAATGGATAGGGTAGTGGTGAACTTACTTGACATACCCAACAAAAGGAAATGGAGAAAGCTTTGAATTCATCATTGAGGCAACCCAGGCACGAAGGTGGAGGAGGTAGGAGGAGCTCCGACAAGTTTAGAAGGAATGTCAACGAAAATGGTAGGTGAAACTTTGCTATTTATAGGATTTAAGCCATTAAATTCCCACATTTAATGCTAGTACAATGACTGACAAGGTTGGTGAGCAAAATTTTTGAAACAACCAACATCGGGAATGACTAAGCCCGCATGGTGGGTGACAGCCAAACATTTGTCATTTGGAATTCAATGAGGGGAAAAACTATGAAGAATTTAGATCCCACAATGCGGTTGGATGCCCTAGCTTATCCACCATGGGGACGACAAAGCAAGAATGAAATTCCGCCAAGGGTGGCCTGCATGGGCACACTCGCAAGGGATAAAGGACAACAATTTTAAGGGCTCAAGGAAAACTACCGAAGCAACTCCATGAAGAAAAAGACTTGAAAATTTCAAGGGTGGTGAAACTTTTTCAACTGAAGATGATAGCATTATGAATTCTTTACCAATTGGGACTCAAAACAAGGGGCACACAAAATGAGACAGGGCACACAAAATGATGTAGAGGCAAAAGTGACCCAACAAAAGTGAAAAAGAGAGGGTCCCCATTTGAAATTGGGCATGTGTGTTTTGGGCACAATAGTATTTGTAATCTGGTACTAGCCACAATAGAGTAGGTGGTTGGAATATCAATGGAAGTTAATAGTGCTACTTCATCCTTCCAAGTTGTATGTACCTAGTGCTTCATTTATATGTTGTACAATAATTTTGCAAAGAATGGGTTCAACTTGTTTTAACTGATTTGGTAAACTATTCCATCTCTATTATATGTAGCCCAAGAGTGTTTTCCCTATACTAGTAACTATATGCTCATATTCCTTCTATGCTTCATTCCTAATAGGAATAATCCTATTTTTATACTCTTGATTATAAAGAATTATGTGCCAGGTGTGGTAAATGTCTGAAGGGTTACTTGATTTAACTCTTAGAGACAAGAGGGTATGGATTTTTCTTTCCCTGTATATTTTAAATTGCTTCCTCCAGCTGATTAAATTTTTGATCCATGACATGAATTCCCTCAAATGAACATCTCCAATGTATAATAATGGATTCCAGTCATGATCATTAGGAACAACATAATTATGCAAGTACTATTCACACAATAAATTTTTAACTTCAATAGGAGAGGATTGGTAGGCTTGAAAAAATTCATGTGTTGTTTCAATAGAAGGGCTTAAACCTAAAATGACCTTTGATAGTTTGAAAGTAAGATAATGCTCCTTTAAATGTAGTGCATAAACCCTTAGAGGAGTTCTACATGCCATGATTTGTGGTACTAGAGCCATCACATTATCTACCTTATCCTTTAATGTAGTAATTTATGCATTCTTGTCCTCAATTTTTACATTTTTCTTTTCGACTTCTTCCTATAGCTTACGTCTTTCATTATTCCACTCCTCTTTCTTTTGCATTTCATTCCATAAGTTTAGGGCTATAGACACCCATGAAAAAGTGGGAGGTTTATGTTTCCCTACCAAGATCTTTCCTCTCACTGAATCATTCTATTCAAATTTCTCTAGTTGTAGTAAGTCTTGTTGTTCATCTTGCTTTGGTTGCAGAGGTTCTTGATTTTCAACTTGCTCTGCAATAGTAGCAAGCTCTAGCAACCCTATATTTGTTTTTCCCTCAGAATCTTCTTCCACTTCTATGTTTACCTACCCCTTAGGAGCTTTAGTATCCTTCCTATGTGTCCTTCTGAGTCTAGGGATTCTTTTTGGAGGCACATCAGTAGTTGGCTCAGTTGGTTTTGATTTCTTTGGAGGGATTTTATCTTTCTCAGCAACTGTAGGATGGCTAGTGTCATGAACTTTCTATTTCCTATGGCTTGGTGTTACTTTTACTGATGTTTACTTCTTTTCCTTCCCTTTTCTATTTTTTTCTCTCTCATTTGTGCTTGAACCTCTTTTCTAATGGAATCCCTATTACAAATTGGAGTTTTAGGGAGAACATTGACATTAGGGTTTGAGGATGAACTTCCTTCATCCAAATACTCTAATTTAGAGGAGTCAATTTCAACTATTGATTTGGCTGTAGGAGGGTTTGTGCCGGAAGTTGAAGCTCCAGGATTGGTTTTAATAACCTTCTCACCCCTACTAACCCTATGAGCTTGGAGAAAACATCTAGGACCCACATTTTCCACTATGAAATGATCAATTCTTAAAAAAAATTCCCATGACACACCAAAAACTTCTTGTGAATATTTTTCTACTAAAAAATTTATCAAACAATGATGGGAGATAGAATTGTCCCTACCTTTTTGTGTTTTGGCTGCCATGGTTGCAAGAATGTTGTACAACACATTGGGAAAATTCATCCTTATGCCATGTCTAATATGGTTCAAAAGCTTAAAATGCACAGAAAAAGGCATGATTGGTGTCCTTCGCAAGTAATATATTTGATAATGTAGACAACAACTTGTTTCCATTTTTCTAGTAGAGAAGTTCTCCTTGTCCCTTGCTTATCTACAAAAACTGGAGGATCATTAGGCTCAATGAATTCTTCCCTAGATGACCTAGCATCCTTGAAAGTAGGGTAGGGCTCTCCCTTAGCAAGCAAACCTGTTACTTCACTAATTCTCTCCTTAGTGGCTATAAATTTAAGCCCTTTTACCATTTCCTTATTGTCATAATTTTTTTTGCAAATTCCAGAGCAATATCCTCATTGAAACTATCCAGTTTTAGAAAGTAGTCCAACCATCCATTATTTCTGAATTCGTCTAGAGAGAGTGCATCCTATAGTATCACCTAACAAACTGTAGGTTCATTTTTTATTAGCTAGCCTCCCATTGCTTCTACTCACAATCTGGCGAACACCTTTGCAAAATTTTCTTTCCTGCAATCCCTCTTTTGAAAACCCAATTTCTTTTGCTTCTTGCAACTCTTCTTCAGTGCTAATGCCAATGTCATATGACTCTTAAATTTACCTTTTTGGTGGTGTTATTACTATTACTAAGGGAGTAAATAAAGCATAAATGAGGGATATCATCAAATAAAATGGTGGCGGAAAGTTTCATATCATACATACAAGCCATCATTTCAACTATATCATTTCAAATTTGCTGCCATGCTAGCGCATGGATGACATGTATGACACATGGACATGTGGTTTCACACTCCCCCCAACCTAAATTAGAGCATCATGTATCTGCACATGCTAGGATGTAATTATAATGTGACAAGGTAGAGTACAAATATGTGCTATGTGAAATATCAACATTAATATACAATAATTAAACAAATGCATTTAAGATAATTAAGATATAACAAGTTGTTATGCACGTACCTAAAAAAATTGGAGTTTCATTTGCAAAGAATGTGGAAGGAAGTACATGTTACTTTAAAAGTATGATTGAGAAATTAAATGAAGTGATGATGGAGTGAAGTGATGGTGGAGTGAAGTGATGGAAGAGAGAGAAATGATGGAGATGGATGGGTGAATGTATTTATTGATGGAGAAATTGATTCCCACAAAAGTGGAAATTTTTATTGTGATTATATGCATACTTTGACTACTTAGAAGGATGGACACTAGATCCACTTCCTTTAGCTACAAGAACTTTAGAGGTCTAGTGTTGAATAAATTTCTACATGAATTCTTGTTTAGAAGTTAGTTTATGGTATAACTTGAGACAGTGACCATTGACCAGGAGCTTGAATATGACAGGGTCAATGGGTGTGAGTTGAACAACACCATTGGGGAAGACCTCTACAACTTCATATGGTCCCAATCACCCAGTTTGTAGTTTTCCTACATTATCTTCATAACTAGAATCATAAAGAAGTGCCTAGTCACCTAGCTAGAACTTATTTTCCTTTACGTATTTGTCATGCCATTTGATTCTCTGATTTTGCACCATCTCAGCATGATGAAGAGTTTAATTTCTCAGCTCATTTAAGGCATTTAGTTGCATGATCTTGTCCTCTTGTGCCTTAGATATGTATCTTCCAAGATCTAGTGTTTTCCTAAGAGTTTTATGTTCAAACTCTATAGGCATCATGGCTATTTTTCCATACAATAATTCAAAAGGAGTAAAACTAGTGGTTGTCTTCCAAGTGGTTCTATAAGCCCAAAAATATTTTGGAAACTTATTTTCTCAATATTTCTTGTGAATTGCAACTATTTTTGTCAAAATAGCCTCTATTTCTCTATTTGTCACCTCATACTAGCCATTGGTTTGAGGGTGATAGGGTGTAGATTTCCTATGTCTTATATTATATTCATTGACCAATGTTGTGACAAGAGTTGATGTAAACTAAGCCCCTTGATCTATAACTATCTCTCTAGGAACTCCATAGCATGTGAAGATTTCTTCATAGAGGAATTTTGCAACTTTATTGTCCCTAGCATGTTTCATAGCCTTTACTGCAACCCACTTGGTCACATAGTTGGTACAAACGGTCAAGATGTAAGATTTACCATTTGATGGTGGATCAATTGGACCTACAAAATGAAGTCCCCATTTATCAAATGGTGTGATGACTACCTGAGGGTATAGAGGCATCTCATTGGATTTAGTTTCCTGACCCATCCTTTGGCATCTATCACACTTCCTAGTGTACTTTCCTACATCCTTATGAAGTGTGGGCTAGTAATACCCTGTATTAAGAATCTTCATGGATGTCCTCTTAGTTGCAAAGTGCCCTTCACAAGGTTCATTGTGACATGCATGTAGTATATAATAGGTTTCATCCTCTCTTACACACCTCCTCATTAGATGATCTAGTCTGGTGTAGAATAAAAATCATGTAATCCATGAGAATGGAAAAAATTTCTCAATAAGAACCCTTCTTTCCTTTGGAGAAAAATGATGAGGAACTTTCCCTATAACCAAATAATTGGCTATATCTACATACCAAGGTGTATTCACACTCATGGAAAAAAATCTTCATTGGGAAAGGAGTCATCAATGACTTGAGTTTCGTCTGATGTAGTCAATCTAGAGAGAAAGTTTTCCACAACATTTTCCTTGCCTGGTTTGTCTACAATGGCGATATCAAATTTCTGCATCAACAACAACCACCTTGCTAGCCTTCCTAAAATAAATGGCTTGTTCATAAGGTATCTTATGGCTGCATGGTCTGTATAGACAAAGATTTGATATCTAGTTATATAATTCCTAGACTTGTTAAGAGCATAGATGACTACCAACATCTCCTTCTCTATCACTATGTAGTTAAACTTAGCTCCTTGTAGGTTCTTGCTGACAAAGTAGATTGCATTCTCAATTGCTCCCTCTTTTTTCCCCAAGACAACCCCTATAGCATAATCGGATGCATATGTGTGAATATGAAAAGGGAGTTCCCAATTAGGGACTTTGAGCATAGGGGCATGGGTTAAGGTTGTTTTTAAATCAGAGAAGGCTTTATCACACTCCTCTATCCAATAGAACTCAACATATCTAGTTAGAAGATTATAAAGTGGTGTTGTCATCTTACTGAAATCTTTTATGAAGCACCTATAGTATCTTGCATGTTCCAGGAAAATGCTAACATATTTTTGCTAGGTATGAATAGGAAGACTAATAATCACCTCAATCTTGGCTTGGTCCACTTGAATTCCTTTCTGAGAGATATAATGGCCAAGGACTCATCCTTCGTACATCATCATAAAGAATTTCACACTATTCAGGGATGGATTATGGTCCTCGTATCTCTGCAAAACTTTCTTTAGGTTTTCTAATGCTTCTACAAAATCAACACCATAAGTAGTAAAATAATCCATGTAGATCTCCATACAATCATGTGAGATATCTAAAAATATACTAATAACTACTCTTTGAAAGGTTTTAGGTGCATTACATAAACCAAATGGAAGTACTGAATAGGAATAAGTCCCCCAAGGACACATAAAAGTTTTCTTCTCTTGATCTTCAACTGCAATTTGTATATGATTATAACTGTTGAATCCATCTATGAAGGAAAAATATTGCTTACCTGCAAGTGAATCCAATACTTGGTCCATAAAAGGAAGGGGGAAATGATCCTTTTTGGTGGCAAATTTTAGCTCTCTATAGTCAACACAAACTCTCCATTTACCTCCCTTTTTAGGCACAATTACCAATGGGGACACCCATTGGTTGTCTGAGATAGGGTAGATAAATCTTATATCCAATAACTTCTATAGTTCTCCTTTTACAATCTCCCTCAATGCAGGGTTGATTCTTCTCTGTGGTTGCCTTATTGGTGTGTAGTCATCTCTAATGTAGATCCTATGAGTACAGATCTTGGGATTCAATCCTTCCATGTCATGGTAATCCCATGCAAATGCATGTTGATGTATCTTCAATAGGTTTGTCAGACAAAACTGCTACTCTTGACTCAGCTTGTTGTTAATATTCAAGTGTTTCCCTTTTGAAACTCAATCATGGTTGTTTCACTAATGCTTGGCATTTTTAGTTCATGTGGTAACAATGTGTGAAGCATATATGTTGTTGTAGAAAATATATGTGCATGAGGAGTGGGAAGAAGTAACTACAATGGACATGTAGAACCAGATTCATGAGTGGATGATTCTTCATGTACCTCACAATTGTTCTGAATTAGTCAGGATAATACTTCATCTTCTTCCTAGAGCTACATGAAAGGAATTATGCTTATCGTAATGAGTTGTGCCACTAAATTGACTTCCTCAACCTCTTCTCCAACATGTGACCATATGGTGTTGTCCATATCATAGGATGGTTGAGAAGGAGGATAGAGAACAAGCTTTTTAGTGCTTCTCCCATTAGAAATAGTCATGTCCCCTAACCGAAATCCAATGTAAGCATTTGTTGTAGCTAACCACGACCTACCCGGAATAATGAGATTCCCTCAAAATGTGGCTTTGGGGGAAAGGATAATAAAATCTATTGTGTACTCCCAAGAGCCTAAAGTAATAACAAGGTCTTCTACTTTACCATCTAGTTTGATAGTGGAACTATCAATAAGTTGTAGGATAGTAGGAGTAGGTCTCATATTTGCAACATTTAGCTGCTATAGGACATCCTTAGTCATCACATTGATTGTTGCTCCCAAGTCTATTAGAGAATTCTTTACCTAGATTCCATTTATAATGACTCCTACCACAAGACTACCTAGGTTAGTGTATTTAGGAAAGGTAACTTTCCCAAGCATGACATCTACCAACTGTCCCACCACATGAATAGTAGTGGGCTCCTTCTTTTTCCTCCCTAGATTTTTGAGGCATGCTTCCTTGATTGCCTTGCTATATATGGGGACATCTTTTATGGTATGGAAAAAAGGTATATTAACACATATTTGTTTCAATAGATCCAAAATATCAAAGGTTGTTTCTTCCTTCCCTTCCTTTTGTTTAGCAACTTCTAACCTTTGAGGAAATGGTGGGTCTTGATTAGACTGTTGAATTGGTACAATATTCTTAGGCTCATTTGACTGAGCAAGGATATTAGATAGATTTTGGTGCTCCTCTTCTTCCATAGGAAGCTTTGTTATGCTACAAGTGGAAGGAGATGACAAATTAAATCCTGAATGTAGATGAATATCACTCACACTCAGAGCATATGCAAGAAATTGATTAGGATCTATAGAGTAGACTAGATGTTGCTATGGTTTGTTATTTGGGTTAGATGTGGGTTGAGTTGGTAACTGAGTAGGTCTAGGTGTGCTATAATGTGAGCTTGTAGGAGGCATTATGGTAGGCTTCCAAGGTTGTGGAGGTGGCTGCATGTAACTGGTTTTTTGGTTTGGCCATTATTATCCTCCCCTCCATTGGGATGTTTGTTGTCAGTTTCTTGGAGGTTGCTAACAATTCCCCTAGAATTTTTTCCATTGGGGTGGAGAGTTTTGGTAATTGGGCTAGGCGTTTGGAGGGTTGTTCCAAGGATGAGGTGGATAGCCTCCAAAGTTGGATGGGTATGGGGGTTGCCATTGATTCCCAAATGTATAGGAATTGAAATAAGGTTCACAAAAAGATAATGGATCTGGTGGCATACCTTGTCTTGGATCCCATGGTCTTCTTTATGCAATGTAGAAAACCTTATCATCATCAACCTAAACTGGCTTGAATTCTGGTGGAATTTGCTTACTGTCAATGTTGGCTACCATTTTGCATCTATAGTCCTTTTTTTTGCAAGGAGGACAATATTCTACCAACATTTCCTCTTCCTCCTCTTGCTTCTTCTTTTCTTCAAGAGTGTATAGCTAAGTAGCCATATTGTTTATGATATCCTACTTGAAATATTCTAGAAAATGAGTAATTTCCATCCTTGAAACTCCATTAGTGGAGGATTTACCCATAGAGGATTGGTAACCTCTTCCTTTCTTTAGAGCTGCCCTAGAATAATTCTGACATATCTACTTAATATCATCCCAGGGAACTTGGGTGATATCTCCTCCTCCTATTAGGTCCAGAGCATCAATGTAGTTTTCATTGATTCCTCTAAGGAAGAGAAACTTTTGAGACTCTTCATTGATTTCATGATGTGGGGATATTTGCAGGAAAAATAGGAACATTGAAATATAGTCCTCCAAACTCTCATCTTCCTTCTGTTGCATCCTAAAGATAACATCTCCTCTCATATCACTTCCCCTTAAATATTATTTATACTTCTCAATAAACTTTGTCTTCATATCATCCCAAGTCTCTACAATATTCTTACTTAAGCTCATAAACCATCTTAATGCAACTTCTTTCAAGGTGGTAGGAAATAATTTAAGCCTATGAGCATCAGTAGTATAGTCATAGCTTCTACAAAGGATATAAAACTCAAATAGGAAAGTGTCAGGGTCTTCTATTACAAGCCCATAGAACTTAGGAAGAATTGGAGTAGGGATGTTCTTGAGGTTATCAACTTCATTTTGGTGGGTGATGGGAAATGGAAAAGATGGTTGGTTAGGTCTATTTGGATTTTGAAAAGCCATATCTGCTTGATGGAGTGCCAAATCAAATGGATTCTCAATCAGGTTTTGGGCAACTTGGTCTTCAGAGGAAGTTTGAGAACTAGTAAAATTAGGGAATGAATCAGGAAAAGGATTTTCCTCCTCTTCTTCTTCATCTCTTGGTAGATTTTGAAACTCAACTAGTTGGTTATCAAGATTAGGGTAATTAGGAAGGAATCTCCTATGAGCATCTCTTCTCCTTCCTCTATGCATGCAGTATCAACTCAATATCAGCCAACTCACACAAAGAATTGGTGAATGAATAGTAGATCATTACTTTTCTCAAATGATGGGTGTTCTAGGAACATACTTCAAAGATACTAAAAGTAAAAAGAAACTGAAAATTACTCCAAGGAGCTTCCTAGTTTGGCACCATCCCTAACAATGGTGACAAAAATTTTGGCCTCCTCTAATGGTTCAATAACTAAGCCCTTCAAGTTGTAACTTAGAGTTTAGACATCTACACTAAGTAGTTATTTTGCTCATCATGAAAGTTCATTTCATTGTTAACCCAGGAACGAACTTGAAATGGGTTAGCAATGTATGTGCACTAGGACTCAAATATAGTCATCCTTATCCTAAAACTAGAGAGGAAACAATAGTGAAAATAAAATGTTGGAAAGAAATTAACATAAGTACTAAGCATGAACTAGCAACTAAGCTAACCATCAACAACTGAACTAGAATGAATGAAAGAAGTAGAAATATCAACAAATAGACAGGAAGTTACTCTATTTTCCTTGGTAGTAGGAATATTCATAGAACAAAATTCCATTGGCTACAAGAACAAACAACTAATGAGACTAAAACTAATTACTGAACAAAAAAATAACTTTTAAACTGAATGGGTGAAATTCTCACCAAGTTTCCCCCCTTGAGTGAGTCTTCCTTAAACTAACTCAGATGTAACAAATCAAAATATCATTTTATTCATTGAAAAAATGATTACAACATATCAACAATATAGCTATATTACCTGAAACTAAAAATGCAAGTACAATCTTACAACATCCAACCTTGTGAAAAGGGGCATCTGACCATTATTTATAGAGGGAAAAACTTCTAATTAACCCTAACTAACTAGGAAGTTGACTCAAATAGAATAGGAGGATGCCATTTATTGAAAACATGGAAAAGAGGGAGGAAGTTATGCATGCACCAGATTTAGTCAAAGAAGACTTGCCTCAATGAGGATCTAGCACAACACTTCCTATATTTGCTCAACTAAAAAACATGATCATTTAAAAGGTACTTACAACTTTCATATGAGCTAGGAATTTCCCTCCATTGGAAGTTTCCCTCCATCGACATCTTTAATGACCATCTTTTTGACTTCCTTAGCAACCAACTAGTTGGCATGGACATCCAAATTACAAGCTACATTTATATTTGCAACTTAATGTGAACCTGCATAATGAAATTAGCACACACAAAACAATTGCATATCTATAATTACCTTAAAGTAACATTCATTCAACCACATGTAAAATTAACATAGATAATTCACCTAGTAGGTTAATATTATAAAAAGTCACAAGGATAAGTTCATGCCCAAGGTTCATAAATTTAAGGAAATAACATGGAGAGTGTCAATAACCATGTACCAAATTCTATAGTAACAAAAACAAATTTATGATAAACCCAATCAAAATTGAGCCATTATTTAGACTAATCAGATGGTTTGATGTTTACCGTGTTGCCATTTATAGCTCAGTATCACAATTCAGTGGGAGCTTTTGTAGAATATGGTTATCTTCATGTGATTTTAATAGGTTTTAACATCTTTTTTCATGGAGGACCCTTAGAGTCTTTGGTAAAGGTGTTATTGTTCTTCCTTTGGAGAGGATGTAGCTCTCTTTGGTTTTGAGTATTAATCATTTTCTTGGAGCTTCATGATTATGCAAGTTGCATTTGAAGTTGGCATGGATTGATTAGTGGGTGCTCATGGACACTAGAGAGATTTGGGTTAGGCCGAATATTTCTTATTTTAAGAGATATATGTTGGAATGGTTACTTGTAAGAAAATATTTTCCAATGGAAAAGATCGAGAGGCCTACACTTGGAAATGGATATGAGTCCATCATAGACCTGATGAGAAGGTTGTCTATTGTATGCACAAGAAAATATTGTATGATCCCACTCTTGGTCTACTCGGTAGGTAAAATGATCTAAGAGGTATTGCCCACCTGATTATTAGATGCATTATTAAGATGTATCTTGACTTCTCTTATGCATTGTTGAGAAGTAGATGCATGATTTTATGTATTTCCATTATTCTCCTTGCAATCATGAACTTGAGTTAGTTTTGAGGATTTAGGTAGGAGAGGTACATGAGATAGTTAGTGACTTTGTGCATATTCCCTTTTGTTGTGGGAATGTTTGGCTATGTTTGATCTACTTTCTATGAGAAGTTTACATCTAATTTATTCCATGTTTCATTATAAGTTGAATGGTTAGATGTTGATATCCTTTTAGTTTGGGAGTTTTGAAGGAGATCTTACTTTACATAGTTTGGCACATGTTAGTGTGGTATAAGAACATGGTTTGATTTGCAGGTTCTCTCTTTGTGGAAATAGTCTTCTTCATGAAGGTTCTTGTGTTATGAGAGATTTATTTTGCATATCATTGTATGCTTCTTTGATAGTATGATAGAGGAGTTATCCACATCCTCTATGTGAAGTGTTATACGAGGACTTGTTAATATTGTGATCTTGTTTTACAGATTTGACATTACCTATGCAGTGGGAATTTCAAAAGGTATATGTGTTCTATATGAGAGGGGCACCTCTCTTGGACTGGTTACACTTTACTACAGTGAGTTACTTCAGAGGTTTTTTTATCGCATGTCTATGTGTGGGGTATGTGCAGGATCATCATGGAAAAAACAAGCCCTTAAGTGGTGAAAAATTTAGAAAAATCAGAGTTAGGCTACTTGATGTAAAAATTTGAATAAGTTATCTATATTATTTCAAAAATATGTAAGAATATAATCTATAGAAAATTGAATGTAGTTTCTGAACTACTAGGTTTATTAAAAATAAAATAAAATCTATTTGGTAAAAAATTGAAATTTCAATGCAGAGTACTTAAATTTTAGGGAAAAATAAGAAGTAGGTGTATGTTTGACCACCCTAACCACAATAAAATGATAATATTTTTTTATAATATTTTAGATATAAGTAGAGAACTCATGTTCTGATGTGATGCATATTTTTTGTATTTTTTTTCCAAGTAAATAATTAATTATGAATATTTTATTACAACTTTAAAAAAATATAAAAAATTGTATGTCTGACCACCTTAACTTGGTCAAAACTTCATGATTTTTTTTTTGTTTAATCCTATAATATGCAAAGCATAGAATGTGATGCATGTTTCATATTCAAAAAATGTGATTTCATTTGAAAGCTATAGATTTTTTTCAATCAACCTATTAATCAAGAATTTAGTCATAATTCAAATAGAAAATGAATAATAATTATTTATTAAATTCAAAGTAAAGCATAATTTATATTGGTGGAAAGATGAGAATATCCTTTAAAAACCCTTTTCGTTTCATCAAATTTGGGTAAAAAAAAGTCATCAGCCACATACCCTACACATACCCATCATATCGCCACTTTTTGGCCCATCATGATCCTGCACATACCCTATGTTGTTACCTTGGAGTCTTATTTTGCAGGATGGTGGATATACAGGGACTTGTTTGTAGATTTGGGTTGATATGTTGATAGCATGAAGTTCTATCTATGACAGTTTTGGATGAGCTAGCAACTTTCTATGGTTGTTATTCCAATTTGGTATGAGTGTGGCAGTCACTTAGAGTCTTTTGTTATCATTTGAATTTTATTCTTGTGTTCATGAATAGATTGGTGTAGGTTTCAGTGACAAAAAAAATGGTTACAAAGACTTGGGAAAGGTATTGATTCTTGGTGCAAGAAGGCTATTGGCCTTGAGTCTTGTACTTGATTTATAAGAATGATTCCTTGTTTAGAATAATTGCAATGTATAATGTCAAGTGGGAGAATGTTGGGAATAGGATGCCATTTAATTGCAATCATAAACATTATTTCATGCATCTCCTCAGTCCTTGGAAAGTGTTCCCCAACACTAGGATTAGAAAGAGATTAAATTAGAATGAAATAAACATGTAAATTGACATTTGTAATTAATTATAAATGATAGGAACATGTGGGGTTCCCACATGGAAGGTGGAACCCACCTTGATTTCAATTAACTATTTGGAGAAAGATAGTTCACTTTAGTAATGCATGTAAAGATCCTAGAAGTTAGGAATTGATATTTACATGAGTGGAGTTCAATTCAGTTCAGTTTAGTTTAGTTCAGTTATGGTTCAATTATCTTTAGTTGCATGTTAGTTGATTTCAATTGACTTGAGTTGCATGAAAGATAACATGTGATACATTCAATTAAGTGGGGATGATCAATCATGCATCATGTTTGCATGAATTGATGGAGAGATATGTTTTAGTTAACAAAGATTGACTTGGACCCACCTTGGGCGCCCAAGTTGGCATCTTGGAGTTAGCATGTTTTGCATGAGAAGATATTTACAAGGTTGAGTTAAGTGGATCCATTCTTTGGTGCCAGTTTTGAGGAGAAGCTTCGAAGATATCTTTGTAATCAATGGTGAGTTAAGAATTCAGTTTGGGACACCCAAATTGATGAAGGACTTAGTTTGACAATGTTTTTCATGGAAGAAATCTACTTGCACATGAATGGCATAGATATTTTTGAGGAGGTTTATCCTCTTGTAATTTTCAACTGTTTGGAGTTTACAATGTTCACATTTGTCTATTTATTGTAGCAAGTTGAAGAGAGTTCTAAGAGAGTACTTTTATGAAGCATGGCACAAGATGTGTGGATTGATGGTTGGACACATGAGAGTTTATTGCAGGTTGTGAAGAAGAATTTTTGAAGGAAAAAGAAGCATCTCAAGCAAGGATTGATAAAGAATTATTGTATCTTGTTCTAAGGTTAAATAATACAAGCACTATTGAGTCTGATGGTGGAATTTTTTCCCGAAAGGGTTTCTCCACGGTATATGTTGTGCCATTTCTATCTTTTGGTCGTATTCTTCTACAATATTTTGTCTACTTCTACAATTGGTAGAAAGAATCTAAACAGATAATCATATACAAAGAAATTGTAACAAAGAACACTTAATTAGATCTACAATCTCATAGTTTTACAAAGTATTAAGCTACATAATTTCACCTTCATTTTCAATAACTAGGACATAGTGTGTGTTGTTAGACAATATCAAAATCACTTTCATGCTCATCTATAGACTCTTCTCCTTGAATTTCTCATTATTAAAATTTCATTGGATTCAATCATCTTCGTACCACTAAAAACTAAGGTCTTGATAATGAAATTGAATAATGACAACAAAATGTAGATTGGTTATTTATATTATTTCTATTTTAGTATTTTGTTTTACCTACCATAATGGATAAGAAAGCTAATCAAAATATATTTTATAGGATTATAGAATGAGAAAAGGAAAATATACAATTATACTCATTCATGATACATATACAATGTCTCAATTAACATCATATACTTGCCACATGTATGCATTATATTAACATGTTCTTTTCATATGCTTATCATTATATATCTTGTCTCTACATACACTATACTCTCTATCCTTCTCTACAGATATTACACTACATTCTTTTGCCTTATTTTTCTCTTATCTTTCTTACTAGTCTTATATCACTTCTCTAGATCACTTACGTGATTCCCATAACTACCCTCTAACTCCTATTGAAATGTGGTACGTATGTTTTGTCATCATAGTTATATCACATATAGGGACATGCCCCTATCTATATTATTATGTGGCTATACATCTTTGGTGTTCTTATAAGTCATTGATAATGTTGCATTATAATTTTTCTAACTTGGAGTAACTTTGACTATTTCTACTTTATACAATGATGTATTATTTTGACAACCTTTGCACCCTTGTGGGTTTCTCACCAACATCCTCATTAGTGAACCCTTTTGGATTTGCAACTTAATAGAATTTTATCAACTCTATCGCACCAACAATCACTAACCTCTTTGTTAAATACTCTATTGTAGACTTATAATTGACTTTTGTTTAACATACAAATTATATTTATATACTTATTTTAATTGAAAATTATCTTTTTCAACATATAATTGTAAATGTTAATCTATATTTTATCTCAAACAATAAAAAAATTAACTTAAAAATTTTCAAATTATATTATAAAATTAATAATCATAATTAATATTAATAAAAATAAAATAATAAAAAACAAACATAAAATCTAATAATAAAAATAATTAATAACCCCACTACTACACAAAATAATCTCACACCTAATACTAAATTAAAAGCACTATAAATATTATTTTTTTAATTTCTTACTAGACAAAGATTTCTAATAATAGTGCCAATTTTATCCATTGATATGATTATGAAAAAGGTAGTAGGTGGTGTTCACCCCTCTCCTTTCTCCCTGACCTGACAAAAAAATGTGTGGAACCGTATAAACGACAAAAAATATTGATGCCACCTCGAAAATCGAGAGTAATTTTTCGCACTTTTAAAACTAGAATGTTTAAATTGTATATAGTAATAGATGTCTATTTGACGTGAAAATCTCCAAAATTTTCATATCATCCTCATTTCGACACAATTTACAGTTTCATACAAGATAAGAAAAATTGAACAATTTGTTTTGCAAGCCTTGATGGATAAACTTCTCTAACATTAAACGAGCCCATATACACTCTGGGATGTACAATAGTTGGCTGATCCTATGGCCAATCCCCTATTCGCAGGGTCATGGGGTATTCAAGATCTAAATCTTAATCAAGTGAGAAAAACCATAAACCTACCATTGAAACTTATACCCAACTCATGTCACCATCAATGTCATACTTTTCCTCCATTGACAAGGGAAACCAAAATGTCTTTCATGCTGAACCAACAACTATCCATCCTATTTCACCAAAGGAAAACCAAAAGTTACCCTGTAAGGAATACAATGCCTGATGCAAAATCCTATTTCACAAAATGGTAGTTGCAGTCTTCTAGTTCCACCCAGTTTCACCTCACCCATCCCATGTTTTTCCACCTTCATAGCACCTATAGAAATTCAACCATATCACACAATTGACCTCATTGATCGAAATCATGACATCATAGATCCCCCTTTATGTGAGGATCAGAGTACTCCCTCTCATGATCCCTATCCATCTCATCATTCCATTCCATGTCACGATGTCATGTTAGTGCGAAAGGAAATAAAGGAAAAATATGTGACTAAGCGGCCACTACGAATAAGAGCCGTGAAAGACCCGCTGCAAGTGAAATTCAAGTCTTTATTCACTAAATGAAAGTCTTTATAAAAAAATCACTCTAAAAGACACCACTTATCTCAAGAATCTTTGAATGATTATAACCACCAGTTCAATCGAGGGTCCCATAAACCATTTTGATCTCGTGAACATAATAAAAATGATTCCATTTCATAATATGCACTTGTAGTTGGCCCCGTGATTATCTTTTGGGAACGTTCCTGGAAATGGAGTGCCATTGATTAATGCATAAAGAAACAAGAAATTCCCGTCTTTTTTTGGCTTTCCCTAGTGTTGTGTTAGTGCGAAAAGAATAAAGGCCAAAGATGTGACTAAGCGGCCAGTCTGAGTGAGAGCCGTGAAAGACACGCTACAAGTGAAAGTGAAGTATGTGTTCAAACGAGTCTACCAAACTATACCATCTCATGATCCAAGTTTGTCAACTCCATACCATAATCGTAGTGTATAAATTCATTCAAAAAAGCTTTCCATATGTTGGATAAAGTGAAGACCCCCAAGCTACAAGCATTTCCCTCACATCACATGATAATCCTAAAATTTTGCAAGATCCCATTCATGAACCAAAAACATATAAGCTTGGTTCATCCACCTTCATAAAAACTATTTTTCTCCTACAATACCATATGCCTTCATGAGTTCCATTTACCTAAACACCCTAATATTAAAACAGATATAAATTCTTATGACCTTGGCTGCATAACCCCTTCTTCAGATGTTGTTAGCTCTTTCAAACACAAAAGTCCTCCTTTTAGATGAATACTTCCACCTCCTCCATCATCTTCACCATCTATTATTGGACCCTATCCATCAACCCTTCCATCCATCATTGTCCCATATGTTCCTAATGCATATCCTTATGTTCCCTTTCAAGAAAAACAAAGGCACATACCCTTGAATTCCTTCCAACACCTTACACTTCAAAATCATCTCATTTCATAAAATCCCTCTATGGCCTATCCAAGCAATTGGGATACCAAACAAGAAATGTATAAATTGAAGAATCCAAAAAAACCTAAAGATCATCATGTCTCACTAAAAGGACATCCCAAAATAAAGAAAAGTATGCTCTAAATCAAAATCAAAACACTTCCAAGAAAATGGAAGGTGTGTATTAAGAACAAATGAAAAGGCTATAAGCAAAAATGAAAAGTGAAAACAATGTGGGTACCAAAGAAAGAAAGAAAATCCATGCATTCAAATAAAAAATCAAAATTGGTATCCCTATTTTCTAATCCAAAAGAATCCATTATTCCACCATCATCCATTCCTCCATGATTCATCCTCCATGATTTGTCCTCCAAATCCATTCTTTGTCCTTAGATGCCCAAGTTTATTATCCCAGCCCACTCTCAATCCTTCAACTTTCACCCCCCTTCAAGGTGTCTGCCAATGTTGTTCTTTCCCACATTCCCTCATAATGACTCCATTCCATACATCCATCCAAGCTTCATCCCTTATTATATAGCTTTAATCCAATCCTTTGCATGAATCCTTAACCCCTTTCTTCCCATCCCTATCCATTCCATTATCTTTACCAATTTTCCTACCATTGTCTTTAAGTTGGAACATGTTAGCCATGGTCTATAAGAAACATTTAGTTAGTGGGGTACTATCTTTTGCAAAGACACACTTGAGTCCTCCATTCATTTCCACACACCTTCATTAGCTTCAATTCCTATAAGCCTACATTTCCATTCCCATTCATATCCATTCATATACACTAGCTTTCACATCCATCCACAAATTGAGAAACTTGAAATTTAACTATTTTTGGGTTCCATTCCTACAATACATTATTGATTATCCTATTTTCACATAGCCATCATATTCCTTCATTTATATTCAATACTATCCACTTTGTACATCCACCATCCTTTGATCTTACATAAAGTATTGGGGAAAAATAGCAAGAATACGATTCTAATGAATGTTTTATACCATGTGTATCTTCCATCCTCCATATCCCTTTTCGTCCATCTCATGTTTCCTTTGATGTCCATTTAACTTCCATATCCATGTCATGTCGTTATAACTTGTCATACCTCTTACCATGGGGGCATGATATTAATTTGACATGCCATCTTTGGAGTCCTCCATAGGTTCTTTATTTCTCCTTTGTATAAGAGCAAACATTTTGGGTTCCCTTGTCATTGGTTCCCTCCACCCATAGCATTCCATATCTTGAGCCATCTATATTCATCCTCCATATGGGGTGTATCCTTACATGTCCCATCATTAACCCATATCATTGATCCTTATCCATCCATATCTCATTTGGTTTTTAGCTTGACTAAGGAATAAGATCTTTCTATCATTATCAATTAAATTCTTATTTATCATTGCATTATCATTGTTATGAGCAACACATTTTAACAAACTATAAACTCTTTAAAATAATAAAACATTGGGCTTTATTGAGTCACAACCCACTATGTTTTCCATCCTACAACTATTTTATGCATTGGTCCTTATCATATGAATTATCATTTTCATTTTTTATTATCACGATCTTGCATATATTTACCATTTTCATATTGCATTCATCACAACTTGTGCTTTATCTAAACTCTTGTCTCTTGTCTCCATCAATATCATTATCTTTTTATATCTTTTCTTCTTATCACATTTTGAGGAAGCTCAAGGATCTCTACACCTTTTTGTGTATGAAGGAGAGTGAGGAATGTGCCATGAGTCTTTCTTATGTGTTTGTATCAAGTCAGACCATCCTATGATGATTATAAAAAGCATAACAAAGTTAACAAAGGAGGATCTGTTCCAGTCTATGATGAAACAAATGATCACTTCATAGCCTTTCTAGTCCATTCATTTCCATATCCTTTCCTCCCATATTGAACACATTTTATAAGCCATTTATATGCTATCCTTGCATGACATCATTGCATTGCATTCCTTTCTTCTTCTGATCCACCTAGGTCATTCATATTTCTAAATCTTGCATATCATTTTCTATCTACAACTTAAAAATGACCACTTCATGGCCTTTCCATTCCATTCATTTCCATATCTATCCTTTCATATCCTTTCATCCCATATCAAATAATTTTCATAAGTCATTTATATAATTTTCTTGCATCTAATCAAATTGTCACATTCCTTTCTTTGTTGCACCTACCTATGTTATTCATATTTCTAAAACTTGCACATCATTATCTATCTACATCTCAAACACACCTTAATCTATCATAAGAAGATTGGCACCATACCATGTATGAAGAAAAATATAAAGTTTATGCAATCAAAGACTTAGGGAAACAACCATATCAATAGTCCATTTTAAATTCGAGTTTTTTTCATTTCATGCATGCATTATCTTCTAGCTCTTAGACACAATTGAGGTTTACAATTGGTGTTTATGGATCTCAAGTGTTAACATGTTCATATAAAATTCTGAAATATATATCTTCTTCGTTGAAAAGTGTTATGAATGTGTTTTTAGTTGTTATGAATGACAAACACATGAGTTACAATGTTGTTGTCTACTTGTATACTTCAAACAGACCACATTCCTTATGTATACTTCAACATTTTTCAAACATGTCTACACTGATGATGTTTGTCATTGATGTCAAAGGTAAATGGAGTTGGTAATGCAGAAGGTGTTTGATGACAACTACATGTAGAGTGAGTTGCTTCATTGTGTTCTCATAGATTAGTTTCAAAGAGATTATTAGTTCATTTGGTGTTCTAAAACCAAAGTGGTTGATATTCATGTCAAAGTCCTTGTTGTCCACTCATTACTTGTTCACATGGTGTTTGTGGAAAAGGTATTGATAGTTTTTGCATAATTTTGAGAGAGTTGTTTCATGAAAAATTTAGAGGTATTGATCAAGTACTGATTGCACATTCATCATTCATATTTTATTCTTGATGGGCAATACATTTTGATGTTGTGACTCAAAGGTATTCAGTGGATAGGTTTTTGGCATAAAGACATGATTGGTGCTTGTTGATGATATCTTCATGGTTCTACAAGGATCCAAACCAATTACAAAAGAATAATATTTTACATCAAAGGTTTATGGCCAGAATCAAAGGTTATAGATCAATTACATGTTTGGAAGCCCATTGAGTTTGTTTGACATTGTTTTGCATTCTTTCATTGCTTGCAAGTTTTTTCTTAAACCCTATATAAGGTTCATTATATGCAAAATTTATAATAGGTTTACTCCTATTTGCAAAGGTTCATTATGCTTGAGTGTAATTAAACTTCCTTTTGAGGGGTACTTGATTGAGTTCATATGATTATATTTTTGGATTGTCATTAATAGGTTTACTATGTTCATTATTTTATTATTATGCTTTGATATATTTTTTGCAAGCATGCATATCTTGTTCAAAAGCACCTATTTTATGCTTTTACCATAGAAACAAGGCACTCAACTATTTGATTAAATCATTTGGTAGACGTGTATGAAAAATTTGGTAGCATAGACAAGATAGTGAACTATTTCATAAAATGCCTCAAAGAAATATGCTCTCATGGTGATGGAATTCCACGACAATCAATATAGCAATAAGGCAACAATATGGATTGTCATGGCATTCCATCACCATGTGACCACACTTATTTTAGGAATTTTATCAAACAACTAATTGAATTGTCTATGTTGTTGCTTAGTATTATGCTTTGATATATTTTTTTCAAGCATGCATAGCTTGTTCAAAAGAACCTATTTTGGGCTTTCAGCCATAGCAGCAAGGTAGTGAATTTTTTCATAGAATGCTTTGGTAGACATCTATGAAAAATGTGGTATCATACTGAACTATTTGATATAATGCCTCACAAAAATGTGGTCTCATGGTGAAGGAATGTCATGAAAATCCATATTACAGTAGCTGCAATATAGATTGTCATGTCATTCCATCAAACAAATGTGGTCTCTTGGAATGCCATGAAAAAAATATAATTCGCAGCTGCAATTATCACTCTAGTATGAATGAATTAATATTTGTGACAATGGTATTTGGTTGAATAGGTGGAGTTCCATATAGTTGTAGGTATAGTTTTACAATATATTTTCGATACCTCTACTGAAGATGACAATATATATCTACAAGCCAAATTGCATTGCTTGTTAAATAAGGTGTTTCCCATTTTCTAACAAAATTTGTTTAGGGGGTCTCCATCTACAAATATCACTCTATTTATCATTATATATCTGCAATTATCACTCTAACTATTTGCAATTATCTTGGAAAAAATAGTGGGGGATGAGAATGTCAACCAAAACATAGTGGCAATTCATAGATAAGCAATCATGTTGGCAACACAAGGGCAGACAACTGAGACGAGGGGTGAATCAGTTGTCCCAGAAATTAAACTTATTAAAATTCTTCCACTTATTCTCAGATTTGAAAAATAAACATGAAAGCATAAACCATCACCACATCAGAAACACACATAGCACCAAGATTTTTATGTGGAAACCTGGTTAGGGGAAAAACCATGGTGGAGGTTAGTCCACAAGATTATACTATGTTAAAAGTATGATAAATGGGGAATGCACATGCATTTAGGCACACTTCCTAGAGCTCACTACTCAAATACAAAAAGGCTTACTACCCGAAGGAAGACACACTATCTTACATAAACATTCAAATTACATCTATAGGATTTTGAACTGAGAAAATAACATCTACTAATGCTTTATTATAGTTCTAGTTAAGAACATAAACTTTTCTTCACTCTTCTTCACACTCTGCTTCTTCCTTCAAAAGATTAGAAAATTATTCGCACACAACATTCACACCACTCACACATCTACCTTCAAATGGTATAAAAAATCACTTATATCTATCCACAACTAGAGATTAGAACAACTACATGTCAACTTCAACAAAATATAAAACATGTACAAAATATCGACCCAAATCAATAAACAATTATCAATGTGAATCAACTAATGTTAGCCACAACATAGTAAGGACCCAAAACAACATACTTGAACATGAACCACCTTAAACAATTATTCCTTGAAGATCTAAAACATGCTACAATCACCTTGTCAGTCATTATCATGAAAAACATGAAATCAAAAAATAAAATCACCAATCTCAAGCACAATGATTGATGTGGACGTGCACCACAAATAGAGAACAATATAGAAACATCCACAAGCATCATGAATCACTACAGAAGAATCTGCAACAACTCAACTTACTAGAATCACATCATCTTCTCTCAAGAACACCAACTGGAGCAACATAATAACTCTCAGAACACAGATACTCATAACTCAATCAAATCTTCATGCGGATCTCTAAAAATTTACATGGATAAACTAGATATGCTCAACAACAAAAAATTTGATCCACAACCTCTTATCAATAATATATGAGCTAGACACTAGTATGATTGCTAGACTAAACTTCATTGCACCACTGATAACTTGCAACTTATTTATAATAATTTTCTTAATATCCCCAACATATATAGCCTAAAAGACATTAATGTTAATAGTGTTGAAATCAATGAAAACCACATATCAGCAACATCCAACAAATCACAAATAGAAATAGTTCATTTCCTTTTCTATGGATTGGCATGGTATTCCATTGACCATGAGACCACATTTATTTTAGCCATTTTTCCAAATAGGTCGCTTCCTTGTCTCTATTGTTGCTTACTATTATGCTTTCATAGACAAAGCAGTGAATTGTTTCAAAAAATACCTCAAAAAAGAGTGATCTCATTGAATTCCATGACAAAAAAATACTATTGACGACTGCAATTATCACTCTAGAATGAAGAAATTAATTTATTTCAAAATAGTACTTGATTGTGTAGGTGGATTTCCCTATAGTTGTGGGTATATTTATTACCTATGCAATGTGATGTAATTGCATAACTTCTTTTAGGTTGAATATGTAAAAAAACTATATTGTAATTCTAATTTTGTCCTCTATCTATGATAATCTACTTATTAGTTATGCAATGTAAATTAATGCTTCTAGTTTGAAAGATGTGCAATGCAATGAAATGGGAAGTTCAATGGGTATTTATAAAACTACAATCCGCATCACAACATACCCAAACCCTCATGGTTTTTAACCCTATATATGGGTATGTGCAGGATCATGATGGGCCAAAAAGTGGCGATATGATGGGTATGTGTAGGGTATGTGGCTGGGTATGTGGTTGATGACTTTTTTACCTAAAAATTGATGAAACAAAAAGGGTTTTTAAAGGAGATTCTCAACTTTCCACAAATATAATTATGATTTACTTTGAATTTAATAAGTAATTATTATTCATTTTCTATTCAAATTATGATTAAAGTCCTAATTGATAGGTTGATTGAAAAACATATATAGATTTAAAATGGTATCACATTTTTTGATTCCAAAACATGTGCCACATTCTATGCTTCACATACTATAGGATTAAAAAAAGAAAAATTGAATTTCATGAAGTTTTGACCAAGTTAAGGTGGTCAGACATACAAGTTTTTATATTTTTAAAGTTGTAATAAAAAAATCATAATTAATTATTCACTTGGAAAAAAATTATAACAAAATATACATCACATCAGGACATGAGTCCTCTACTTGTATCTAAAATATTATAAAAACATATTATCATTGCATTGTGGTCAGATAGACACCTACTTATTTTTTCCTTGAAATTTAAGTACTACTACATTGAAATTTCAAATTTTCACCAAATAGATTTTTTTTTAAACAAACCTAGTAGTTTAAAAACTACTGTCAATTTGCTTCAAGTTATATTCTTACATATTTTTGAAATAATATAGATAACTTATTCAAATTTTTATGTCAAGTTGTCTAAGTCTGATTTTTTTGAAGTTTTTGCCACATAAGGGCTTGTTTTTTCCATGATGCTCCTGCACATACCTAGTTGATGGCTTTTTTTTAACCCAAAATTGGCAAAACAAAAAAGGTTTTTAAAGGAGATTCTCAGCTTTCCCGCAATATAAATTATGCTTTACTTTGAATTTAATAAATAATTATTATTAATTTTCTATTTGAATTGTGACTAAAGTCCTAATTGATAGGCTGATTTAAAAACATCTATAGCTTTCAAACAATATCACATTTTTTGAATCCGAAACATGCATCACATTCTATGCTTTGCATACTATTGATTAAAAGAAAAAAAAAAGAATTTCATGAAGTTCTGACCAAGTTAAGGTAGTCAGACATACAAGTTTTTATATTTTTTAAAATTTGTAGTAAAAAATTCATAATTAATTATTTACTTGGAAAAATATTACAAAAAAATATACATCACATCAGGGCATGATTCCTCTACTTATATTTAAAATCGTATAAAAAATATAATCATTTTGTTGTGGTTAGGGTGGTTAGAGAGACACCTACTTATTTTTTCCCTAAAATTTAAGTACTACTGCATTGAAATTTCAAATTTTCACCAAATAGATTTAAAAAAAAACCTAGTAGTTTAGAAACGGCATTCAATTTGCCATAGATTCTATTCTTACATATATTTTTGAAATAATATAGATAACTTATTCAAATCTTTATGTCAAGTTGCCTAACTCTGAGTTTTTTGAGATAATATAGATGATCCTACACATACCCATATTTTTGAGATAATATAGATGATCCTACGCATACCCATATGTACATGTGTGTTACAACTAGAAAGAACACCAATTTCCTGACATTATCACTGATAATGAGTAAACTTGTTGAAAGTGGTGAAACATAGAGTGTTAATGCTTCTTGGAAAACAATGGGTGTTTATAAAACAATGCCTTTCATTACATTCCTAAGGTCTAAATAATAGAAGCTTTTAAATAAATTCATATTCTTTTATAAAATTCTATGATGCAAAACATTGGGTTTTACAAAACCTGCAACCCACTTAAAGTTTGAAAACAATTTACAAAAAAAACCCTTATAACATTTTAAACCCATTTACAACAACCCAAATGATTAGAAACACATCAACTCACTTAAGATGTTTGTTTAGTCTCCCCTTGCTCTCCAACCTTTCACTTTCAACTTGTAGAATGAAAGAGTGAAATACATAAATTGTTAAAGGTTGTTGGAAAAAATTGGGTGAGTATAAAACAGTCCACATTTCATTACATTCCTATGGTTTTAATAAAAAATATTTTGAATACATTCATACTACTTTCTAAGATTCTAGGTTCTCAAAGCATTGAGTAACATATAGCTCACAACAACAATGCACCTATATATACATATCAAAACACATGAAACCATAAATAAAAACATACAACATCTACATACAGTCAGTTAGAAACCCCTCACCTAAATTTGGTTGGTCATCTCCGTTACCTACAATGTGCCCTTGCTCTCCAACATTTTAATTTCAACCTACAGAATGAGGAATCCCAAAGCATAACATGTTTTCCAAGAAAAATACTCATTACAATTTAAATCACATCACCTCCCTTCTCACGCATAACAAATAGCTTCTTGCACAAGGTAAAATAATGCCAGTGTAATTTAGTGATCAGAAACCTCATTGCTTTCCTCCACGTGATGTTCCCTTTCATTGTTAGTTCTATCACTTCTATCATTCATATGGTGCACCCCACACTACACCGTCTCTTCATGTTATGTATGTTAGATCGTGTATGTCGTTATGTATGTTTTCATGCATTTTTGAATGTACATAGGTGCTTTTTATCTAGGAGTTAGTTGGCTCCTATACACATGTACACATATATACATACATTATTAATTATATGTATACATGCTTATGCATATGTATGTATACATATAATTAAGAATGTATGTATGTATCCACCTAAGGGGTTGTTGCTCAAAGCTCCTCCATTGTCGAGTGTCTCGTATGAGGTGCATGCACATGTATATTGTAAATTATTTAAAGCGATATTTACAATTTTATATTTTGAGTTCACTATATATCAAATGTGCAAGTACACAACTAAATATTATAAGTATTGTGTCTATGTATGTAGGTTGACACAACTATGAGAATGGGGATTGGACACACATTTGATGTGGCAAGAATTCAAGAGACATCTAATTTTTAGGTTTTTTTAAAAAAATTCTACACATGTGTGCATAATTTGTTGGTATTTTAAATAGATTTCAATTTACACCTATTGGTACACTTGAATATATATATTTTAACCTAATTCAAGTACACATATGCTTTTAAATTTGACCTTGTAGGACTTTGTTGGTGGCACTTTCAACCTTGATGAGGTCACACCACCTCAACCAAGACATGGAGAGCAGAATCATATGGTAATTTAAAATTTTGATCATATTTAAAGTCAATTACAAATTATATATTGTGACTAACTTCAATTAAGTTTAAAATTGAATATATATTGGTTCAGTGTGGGATCATGGGGGTCCAAACTAGGCCTCTAAGTGGCAATTAAAATTTAGAAAAATAGAGTTAGGAAACTTGACATAAAAATTGAATAGGTTATTAACATAATTTGAAAAATATGTAAAAACAAAACTTGTAGAAAATTGAATGTAGTTTCTAGGCTACTAGTCCTTTTTGGAAAAAGGTTAATCTATTTTTCAAAAAAGTAAAATTTCAATGCAGTGGTACTAAATTTTTAAGAAATAGATAAGAAGCAGGTGTATGTCTAACCACCCTAAGTACAAGAATTTTTTTTATTTTTTATTTTCTGAGACTTTCAATATATGTAGAGGACACATGCCAGGATGTGTTGGATTTTTTTTGTAATTTTTTTCCATGTAAATAAAGAGTTATTATTTTTCTATTAGAACATTCCAGAATTAATAAAACATCTCCGTCTGACCACAATAACTTGGTCAAAAATTTATGAAATTCATTTTTTTATCCTATCTAGTATGTGAAGCATAGAATGTGATGCATCTTTTATGTTAAAAAAAATGTGAAGTAGTTTGAAATTTATATAAGTTTTTCAATTAGCCTATCAATCAGGACTTTAGTCACAATGTATGTAGAAAATCAACAATAATTATTTATTAAATTCAAAATGAGGCATATCTTATATTGGTGGAACACTGATAATTTTTTCTATAAACTCTTTTCTTTTCATGAAATTTGGATAAAAACAGTCACCATCCACAAGGGAAAACTTCATAAAACTAAGCAAATTTTGTAAACACATTTTTTGGGTTGACTTTCTAGGTTAGGAAATCCTGAACCAAATCCCAAGCCAAATCTTGAGCCTACCGATTTCTTTAGAAAAAATAGATATTTTTTCAAAACTAATATCCATTTAGAAATGGATATCTATTGTACTAAACAGACGTCTATTACATGTATTATTCATGATACATAATATCTAATATTTTAATATATATGAATATAGTAATATAGTAATATATATTATATACTATATATTATATAGTTGTATCGTGTGCATTGTGAGACTTAGTAAATGAATAATAGAAACACACACAACCAATGAGACGTATTACATTAAAGTTTTGGATCATAGAATTAACCAAATTAAAACAAAAAAAAACTCTAAAATAATTCCATTGTTCTCTATTCTCAAGGATCCTTTAAATCATTAGTGCTATCAGATTTGTATATGCACTATGACTTGTTTTGATGACAACCTAAGAAATGAGATGATGTCTAAAATGCAACATGATAGATCTACAAATGATATGATACTAATATTATGATGCTGCTATCTAAAATGGAGATTATACTATGATAATGGTGTTAGATTCTATGATGCAAATGCTATATAAAAGCTAAGATGATAACTTAAAAGCAGTTATAAACTAAGACATGATTCTAAACTAGAATGATAAAACAAATATAATTGCTAAATGCCTAAATTCTTTATTCTCAAATTCTAAATGCTCCAAATGCTACAATGTGATTCTTGCATAATAATTTTACTCAAAGATGGGATGTAAAATGCTATAGCAAGAGGTTGTATTTATAGGATTTCCAAAGCATCTTGTGAGGTGGTAGCAATCAACAGTCGAGATTTCAGCATGAGAGATGAATGGTGGAGATGGAAGAATCATGGAGGATCTTCCCTTGACCAAGGGCAACATGCCAAATGTATGAGAGAATAAAGTGTGTGAAAAATCCATGTGTCTAAAGTTTGTTGAGGAATTGGTTGAGAATAATGTAATTTAAATATTAGTCATATTTAAATACATGTGACATTTGATGATGTGGCCAAAAGCATTGTAGACATGTGACTAAATTTGAATTTGAAATTATTCAAACTTAGTGAGAAGATATTTAATTAAAAAAAATATTGACATTTGTTTATTTAATTAAATTTAGAAGAATGTGGTTTAAGATGAAGAATTTAGAAAAGTGTGAACTACAGAAATAAATTGAGAATTTATTTATAAGTAGATGAAATAAAAATGGGTCATTAATTAAATAACTAGTATTTAATTAATTAATTGTCTTGACCAATTTTAGGTGTATACATTTTGCCACTCTTTGAAGTAATATGTTCACACCTTGCTTCAAACAATAATTTGATGTTGATGCCAAGAAAAAAAAAATTCCAATGCCCTAGATGTTGATTCTCAAGTGATGATGGATATATGCCCCCTCGGGTGATAAATCGATTAATTTTTGAATGTATAGGATATTTTTGAAATTTTTGAAAATTTGATAATTTTTCGATGATTTGATGATGATTTCAAAATTTAATGATCCAAAAGCGATTTATCTCTCAAAAAATGATGTTTGAGTCACCAGGTGATAATTTGATTAATTAAACCCCTTCTGAAAAATAAAATAAAACAATCCCATAAAAATCCCTCTTAATTATCCTTTAAAAGGTTTAAAAGGTGGAGTAAAAGTTCATTTGTGCATTTTAGATTTTTGAAATTGAGAGTGGTTGATCAATCTAGCAATTTGGAGCAAAATGGAGATCCCTTACCACACACATCAGTTTGAGCACATCAGATGTCACAACCATCTGATAGCGTATGGACCTCTGGTATGTATCCTAAAAACCTCCCTCATAAATTATGCAATTCAATTTTCCTAAATTTTTCTTGTTTGATTTTAGTTTTAAATGTATTAGCACATAGAAGAACCAATGTAGCACATATGATGATTGTTGTAGCACATCCATGAGTCTAGTGCATATGATTAGGATTTTAGCACATAGGGTAAATACATTAGCCCATAGGTGCAAATAGCGCATAGATTGGTTGAAATAACACACTGAGTGAATGATGTGGTGCATAGGTGCGTTTAGCACTAAGGTGAATTGAATTAGTACATTGATGAGATGATGTAGTGCATACGTTGATTCAACACATAGGACTCTGTTCTAGTGCATATGATAGTTTTTCGCATTAAAGCCCTATTTTAGTGCATTGATAAAATTCTCTAGAACATCCATGATTTTAGCACTTTGGATCATTGTTTTAGCACATCCAAGTTAGAATGATACAATTTTTAGTAAAATCCTTGATTTTGATGATTTTCAATCATGTTGGCCTTTGATTTGATGTTGTTTGATGATGTTGATAGACTAGACGATGATTGATCTCATTATAGGTGAGATTCAATGATAGGATGATTATATTTGACCTCATGATAGGCAAGGATCAATGGTAGTTTGATTGACTAATTGAACTCATGATAGGCAAGGTTGAATTGATTGATAAACCTCATGATAGGTGAGGTTGAATGATAGATTGATGCTGATGAGATTTGATCAAAGTATCACCAGAATTGATTAGATTGATAGGCTGATTGATATCGATTGAATGATTTGTTGGTTGATGTCAATTGATTGATTTTTTGATTTGCAATTTTGTATGATCATAGAAGCATTTGGCAGTTCTACAGTTTCAGGAGCGCTTCCCAAGTATGTGGGATTTAATACCCCACCTAATGCTAGCTGAGGTAGGAATTATTGTGCAATGTGGATTGTCCTCTCTAATAGATATGCCCCAAATTGGGATTAATAGGGGGATATTGATAGCTTTAGTAGAGAGGTGGCATAGTGAGCATAACACCTTTCATTTGTCCACTGGTGAGATGATAGTGACCCTAGAGGACGTCTATTGGATTATGCAAATACCTATTGTTGGAAAGCTAGTATTATATGATTCTATTGAGTAGGGAAGGACCAATGCACTTCACGAAGAATTTGAGGATGATCATATATGAGGCTATGAGATTCACTAGAGGGATATGGTTGATGCTTATACCACATTGTCATCTATGCTTTCCAGATTCATTGGAGGGTTCCTTTGTCCTGATCATAGGTCAAAGGGACTTTCAGTTGGATGAGGTAGGATTCTTGAAAGCATGATCACTTAGGGTAACCGATATATGCTTGGGGATGTTGTATGCTCGCTCATTTGTACCATGATTTACACTAGGTTGTCTACCTCCAAGGGGCCAGTTTTTCGATAGGGGTCACATTACTTCAGATATGGGCATGGGAGCATATAGCGGTCACCCAACTAGTTGTTGATATACAATGACCTGCTATAAGACCATATGTTCATGCTTATGTACGTCTAGTTGCTCAACCTAGGATAGGAAAACTAGAGTATTAGAGGAGGATACTTGATGAATTAGAGTCAATGAGATGGTAGCCCTATCTTGATTGCAAGTAGTGGCTAGAGGATGATACTGATATGTCATTCTTGTGCTAGTCTATGTATCTAATTGGGAATACCTAATTCATTATTGAGAGATTTTTGTTGTTGAGGGTACTTAGGCAGTATGGCAGGGTCTAGGGAATTTCCCCAAAGAGTTTCCATTATGCATGACAACAAATGGATTTGATAGAGTGGGGACCTGTTTTGTCATATGATGCAGTAGTTTAGGCGTTCTAGGGTTTACAAGTCATCTTTTGGGAGTTTCATCTAGAGATTATTGAGGGTCCAATATCAAGGGATTATCCACAATAGCTCTTCTTACATCCATTCCCATGGATCTCTATCCTAGATGAGCTAGTGCCATTGTTAGATGATGAGGAGAGGGTAGTAGTACATGGGCATAGGCGGAGGAGAGATGGGGGAGATGAGGAGGAGGCATAGAGTAGTGATGATAGGGATGGAGATGGAGATGATGGTGGTGATGATGACAACGCTAATGGTGGAGGAGATGAGGGTGGTGGAGGACCATGTCAGGATGTTAGAGATTTTAGAGTGCCTCATAGACTCAAATCACTACATTATAGGTGTAGGTGAAGACACTGCCAGATCATTTGGAGTAGGTACAAGATTTTCTTACATAGGCTCAGTGATCTGATTAGGATCTAGACTAATTGCATAATTGAACGTTTAATGTTTACAATATTTAAAATCCAGATTACATAAATGAAATTAACACATTAACATGGTCAATTAAGCGGGAATAGTAAAGTGAAGAAAACAAAATGTGAGAGAGAAGGAGAGAGAAAATGCAAACAATTTGATAACGAAGTTCGCCACAATCGTGACTATGTCTCTGGGTCAACTCCAATGGAGTGAGACCGATCCAATTAATCTCCAAAAAATGATTACAAAAGGTCTTCCACCTGTTACAAGATTTATGTCTCCTTGGTCGATAATGAATTGCAAAGAAAATCCTTCAACAAATGCAACAAGCTTAACTAAGCTTCAAATGCATAAGGATTAAATTCACTATCACTTGAAAATATTTCTCACAATTCTCCTAAGTACAACTTAGTTCACTAGAAATTCACTTCAAACCGTATCCAAAAAATTCTTAGCCATTCAACCTCCCTTCTACCCCTTTTTATACCATGAATATTCCCAAATTGGGGAAAAACCAATTGATTTGGGAATTTCAACTCAATCCCCCTTACATAGTAAATATTTTGAAAAATCCTCCCCTAAATCCTTAAAATATCCTTAATAACCTTTTAGAAATTATTTAAGCCCTTTAAATAATATATTTCAAGATTATTTAAGCCCCCTTAAATAATGTATTTTCAGGATTTCTTTAGGATTTGTTGTAATGTTTAATATTAGGGGGTTTGTTTTAAATTTATGGCTATCAGACTTAATGATTACAAAAAAACTAACTGATGCCATGCCATATTCAAAACTCATTTGATGGCTTATTGGTGGCAATGCCTTTTGGTAAGCTAGCGGTCAGGGGTTCAACCTTGGCCATTGGCTTTTAATAGCCGATTTCTGACTGTTACATAATAAAACAAACCATCACCAGTTATAACATTGAGGAAATCTCGCAGCCGAGCGATGGAGGCGAGTGCTTGTAGTTAGGAGATTCGATCCAATCCCCTAACCTTTTTATCAAAATGAAAAAACTATTAAGCCGATGCAGGGTATCAATGGAGAAGGTGCCACGTGGCGAACAAACATTTGCTGATAGATGTGACATGCCCACTGACATGTGCTAACTAGACTACCAAGGTGGTCATTGATTGTGCACTGATGGGACATTGACATGTGTACGGATGACACATGTTTCCATTTGATTGGTTCATACAGTGTTGACTTGGATGCCACATTGACATGTTGACATCATGTTGATGTCACTAGTTGTACCTCCAAGTCAACAAAACTTTGACTTTCAATATCTTGAGCAAACAGACTCCGTTTTTTGTGAAATGAACATCATCAAAAAGCTGACGACGAGCTCTTTGTGATGGTAGTAACTTTGAACACTTTTGACAACATCAAATTTTGGCCCTTTTTTTCTTTGTTTCGGGCCCATGGTTGACCAAGGTTTGATCGAGCATATCTTGGGCTCCGTAGCTCCATTTGACTCCGTTCAAGTTGCATTGGAGTCAGAATTTCAGCCTCTTCTTGATGATGCTAATTCTGGAGATAAATGAGAAACTTCAGTTTTTAGCAAAGATCCTTCGGATCAATCCTCCCCACTGGAGAACTTTTGGACCTCCAAAAGTGACATCTATTCAGACATTAAGTGAGGACTTGGCCTCCCCACTTGACTTGTATCTTCTATACATCTACATACCTAGCTCACAAGCACAATGAAGACTACAACAACATTGTTGAGCATAAACATCATTCTATCAATTCCATAAGTATCTACATTAGTTGTTGTAGCCACTAACCAATAAACATTAATTGACTAGCATCAAGTTGAACAATAATGTAGATATGAAAGAGAATAAATCAAAAACATATTGATCTCCCACAACAGAATCATTTTTACCCAAGGGACCATCAATGCTTTCAATCACCATTCCCTCATGTTGTACTGTGGGTGCATCCTATGACATCTGACCCTAGTTAGCTACTCCAAGTTCCTATCTAGAACCACCTATAGTGACAAACATAAGAGTTAAATCTTTACTTGCATTAATTACCCTCTTTATTTTCCCTGTGTTTGCAAAAGAATGATCAGTCTTAATCCTGTGAGAATGTATAATATATTGTATGCCATATTTAAAAAAATGATAATGATTCTTTTCCCTGTAGAAAATAGCTTTTCGATCATATAAATAAGGGCTATCCAACACTATCCCACAGATATCTAGTGGAACCACATCAAATTGTACTTCATCCACAAACTAAATTGTGATTGTGAATTTCAAATTACATTTCCTTGTTACTTGCAACTTATCATTCTCACAAATCTAGCCCAGTGGATAAGGTTTCTTATGCAGTGTAGTTTTCAATCCCAAGTTTTTTACAACATCTTCAGAAATTAAGTTAACTTGAGAACCACTATCTATGAGTGCATCAATTTTAATGTTCCTAGCAACAACCCTTAAATGAAACAACTCATTCCTTTTCTTATCTTTAGAGACATCATTAAATTTAGAAGTAGAAGCACAACTATCAAAGGAAACACTAGAAATAGGAACTTTACCTTTCAAACCCATAGTTGTTATCTTAATTTCATCATCAGAATCGGAACCAAGATCCATAACTACATTTGTGGATTTCTCCTTACCTTTCTGTTTTTGTTTCTATTTCTGAGCCCACTGAGGCTTCAATTCTAGATGCAACTTCCAATAGTGATCTTCATCATGACCCTTCCTATCACAATGAGAGAAAGAAAGCTTGTCATCCTTCTTGACTATAGCTATCTTCTTTCCTTTCTCTATTCTTAGAAGATTTTTTTACAGAGTTATCATTATCAACGAAAGAACCCTTTCCCCTTGACTGTAAATGTGTAGCTTGGACACAAACTTCATCCAAATTACTAGGGTTCAAGACCAAAATAAAATGTTTGAGATATGAGTGAAGACCTCCTATGTACTTTAACAAAGTATCCTAGGTGTACAAAGCTACATTTAATGCAATATCTTTCTTTCTAAATTCATGGGTGTACTCTTGGATAGTTTGAACTTTCCCTTGTTTAAACACTTTCCAATTCATCATTAATTGCTTCATGTGACCTAAGGGATATAATTTCTTTTTAAGAGAATTAATACATTCTAACCAGGACAATTTGACTCTACCATAGTGTGAAATTTCTGCTCTAGTCCTACTCTCCCACCAGGCGAGAGCTGAACCTCCCAACCGAAGAGTGGCTAACTAGATCCTAGAAGCATCATCAAGGAGGTTTTGAACTCTATAATAGACTTCTACTTACTGAATTCAGTCATCTAGTTTTTCAACATCTAATTCACTAGAATACTTAGGTAGTTCAAATTTAACATCTAATTTAATCTGAGGCTTATTTACACCCTTAAAAGGATTAGTAGAAAGAGAATGTGTAGAAGAAGGAGGAGGAGAAGAAGGAGGAGTAGATGGAGGAGATTTTGGAGGTTCATCACCACCTCCTAGTTGCTTCTTCTTGCTTTTATTGTCCCCATGATCTTCACGTTTTATGCATTCTTCCCTTTCTTTGAGTAGCATCTCCAACACAGCTCTCATTTGCTAGAAAGCTCTTCGAAAATCTTGCTCACTGAGTTCTTTAGGTACCTCCATTCCAGACACACATTTTAAAAAAAGTTCTTCGCTTCCCAATCTCAAGATTAAATTCCTCAAGCTTTCCTTCACCCTTCTGAATCTTGGATCTTGTTAGCACTCAAAACCAATTGCAATAATAGTCACCAAATGCTTTGATACCAATTGATCTAATTAGGATCTAGACTAATTGCATAATTGAATGCTTAATGTTTACAATCTTTAAAATCCAAATTACATAAATGAAATTAACACATTAACATGGTCAATTAAGCAGGAATAGTAAAGTGAAGAAAACAAAATGTGAGAGAGAAGGAGAGAGAAAATGCAAACAATTTGATAATGGAGTTCGCGACAATCGTGACTATGTCTCTAGGTCCACTCCAATGGAGTAAGACTAATTTGATTAATCTTCAAAAAATGATGACAAAAGGTCTTCCACCCGTTACAATATTTTTGTCTCCTTGGTCGATAATGAATTGCAAAGAAAATCCATCAACAAATGCAACAAGCTTAACTAAGCTTCAAATGCATAAGGATTAAATTCACTCACTTGAAAATATTTCTCACAATTCTCCTAAGTACAAATTAGTTCACTAGAAATTCACTTTAAACCTTGGCCAAAAAATTCTTAGCCATTCAACCTCCCTTCTACCCCTTTTTCATACCACAAATATTCCTAAATTGGTGAAAAACCAATTGATTTGGGAATTTCAACTCAATCCCCCTTACATAGTAAATATTTTGAAAAATCCTCCCCTAAATCCTTAAAATATCCTTAATAATCTTTTAGAAATTATTTAAGCCCTTTAAATAATATATTTCAAGATTATTTAAGCCTCCTTAAATAATGTATTTTTGGGATTTCTTTAGGATTTGTTGTAATGTTTAATATTAAGGGGTTTGTTTTAAATTTATGGCTATCGGACTTAATGATTAGACAAAAATAACCAATGCCATGCCATATTCAAAACCTGTTTGATGGCTTATCGGTGGCAATGCCTTTTGGTAAGTCAGTGGTTAGGGGTTCAACCCTGGCCGCTAGCTTTTAATAGCTGATTTCTGACTGCTACATAACAAAACAAACCATCACCAGTTATAACATTGAGGAAATCTCATAGCCGAGTGGCAGAGGCGAGTGCTTGTACTTAGGAGGTAACCTTTTTATCAGAATGAACAAACCGTTAAGCTGATGCAGGGTATCGATGGAGAAGGTGCCATGTGGCAAACAAACATTTGCTGACAGAGGTGACATGCCTGCTAACGTGTGCTGATTGGACTACCAAGGTGGTCGTTGACTGTGCATTGATAGGACGTTGACATGTGTATGGATGACACATGTCACCATCTAATTGGTCTGTATAGTGTTGACTTGGATGCCATGTTGACATGCTGATGTCATGCTGATGTCACTAGTTGTACCACCAAGTCAGCAAAACTTTGACTTTCAATATCTTGAGCAAATGGACTCTGTTTTCTGTGAAAGGAACATCATTAGAAAGCTTGAGACGAGCTCTTCATGATGGTTCTAACTTTGACCACTTTTGACGACATCAATTTTTGGCCCTTTTTTTCTCTGTCTCAGGCCCATGGTTGACCAAGGCTTGATAGAGCATATCTTGGGCTCCATAGCTCTGTTTGACTCTGTTCAAGTTCTGTTGGAGTCAGAATTTTGGCCTCTTCCTAATGATGTTGATTCTAGAGATAAATGAGAAACTTCAATTTTTGGTGAAGATCCTTCGGATCACTTAGGGATAGATTATTGGACTAATAACTGAGAGGGATGTTGCGAGATAACATTATTTCTAGACACAGGCCTAGGTTCAGGTACAAGCTCAAATGCAAGTGAAAATGTATGGACAAATTACCACACTCACCGTAGAGAGGGACAACTTGAGACTACAAATTGATCAGGTTGAGGGCATATCAAAGATATTACAAAGGGTTGTAGAGGGTATTGGTACAATAGATCATTTTAGAGAGGTATGATGCTCTACCAGACAGGTTGAGTACTATTGACTGAAGTATCATGAGGTCATATCACCAGAGCGTTCAGAGAGCTATGCATAGTCCAGGTCTATTATGACATAGTCTCAAACCACTAGTAGAAGTGTCACACAACCACTTTTGAGAGATCCAAGAGATCCAAGTGCAAGTTCATCTGGTGGTGGGGGGGTACTAGTCTAGTGATGCCGACACTGTCTAGGGGGAGCATGATGTAGCTCTGATGTGATGATAGATTTGTTTTATTTTGATACAATTGATGATGTATTTCTTGATTTGAGACATTATGATACACCACCATTTTTTATATTGATGCATCCCTTTATATATTTGGATATCATTGTACATTTGACATTATGATTTTGAGGTTATATGATATGCAATGATGGTTATCAATTTATGTGTCTATATGTGATATCATATAACCGCATAATCAATTTCTGATGTGGATATTATGATGTAATGCATGTATGTATGAATGATATGATAATGCATGTATGATATGAGAATGTTTTTCTAATGTATGCAAATGATGATGCAACTGATGTGAAACTATATGAGAATGATGTGTTTTTGGTTAATGTCAAATGTACTCAATCCATTAATGATAGAGATAACATCATTGTGAAATTGTTCCAACTTTGGAAACCCCATAGATATGGATGCAAAATAACATGGATGCAATCTAACTTAACCATGTAGATCTAATATACAAAGTTTGTCATCATAACTGTCAATTTTTTGTTCTTTTTATCATCATTGAGCATTTAAAATGTTGATAGTGAGTACAAACATTGATGGTATAATTAGACCATGATGACATGAGTACTACTTCCATGATTTTTGATATTGTAGGTTAAGACAAGCATCTAGGTATAATTGAACCAAGATGACTTGAGAATTGCTCGCATAAATAGAGAAGAGTTAACCATTTTCCTTTGCAAATTTGGAATGTCATTTGCGATACTTTGTAGAGAACTTCTCATGAAAATTTACACAATTGTAATGAGTAACTCACAGACAAAAAACAAAGAAAAATAAAACTCCTTCCTAGCTCCTTTAGTTCCATACATCATCGAGTTGCTCTGGAGGTATGATAACAAAAATCAAAGTACAACAGTTGAAAATTCATTCCATAGTGATAAAGCCATGATTCAGAAGGAACATCATATATTTAAATTTGTTTTGATTTGATTTACTTGGTGTTTGATTTGGGTGGTTGATGTGTTATTGATTGTGATTGATGTTCAAATTTGGGTTGCACTATGATCGTTGTGTTTGTTGTACTGTATGACTATTGTTTGTGTGTTGGTGTAAGCTCAAAGCTTATTGCCCCTAGTGAGTTTAAGATTCTTCCCCTAGTTTAGGGTGAGACAGGACCACAATGCTAGGATATGTACATGAGGCTTTCCAATGATAGGAAGATTGATGGTGAAAGAAAATGGTCGACATGATTAAATATATTGAAAAGGTAACCTATCACAGATAGCACTTGTTGCCAGGTTTTCACTACTTTTTTAATTGCACTTTTTCAGATCTTATGATTTTTTTTATTTTTCTTATTTTTCACTTTATTGGTATTTTTCAAATTTTCTGATATTTTTTTGTTGTTACCAAGATTCTTGTTTGCTAGGTTTTCATCAAGGCAACCATTTTTTTTTAGGACATTTTCTGATGTTTTTGTATTTTTTTTATTATTTTTTTTGGGATTTTCTCGAGATATTTAAGGTGAAATGAAATAACCAAAATTTCCCCTAATCTCATCAAGAATAAAGGAAGAAAATGGGACATGGATTTTGATAAGCTAGAAGATATGGAATGGAAGAATGAAAGGATAAGGATAATGAATAGGATGAGCAAGATCAATTAGATAAGATATAGACATACTGTCCAAGTATTTTTCCCTTATTCCTCATCAAGACCAAGGGAAGGAAGAAAGGATGTATTTAGAAAGAATGATGGGATATAGATAAGGTAAATGATATGGTACAAAAGATATGGATAGAGCGTATAGGATAAGATATATGATGTTCAAGAATATCCTTAACCTTGTCAAGATCAAAGGTGGGAAAATGTGGAGGATAATATATGCATGATAGGAAGATGGAAGAAGGACTTAAGCATCAAGTTTCACAACCAAATATCCCTTTAAAAAACCATGGCAATGAGGATTAGACTCATAAATGTTGGCCTATTAAAGGTATGATGGAAGAACTAAGGACTTATCCAAAGGTATGGATTAAAGGAGAGAAATGGGGGATGAATGTTGGGTAATGTATAGGAGGTGGGAAGGCTTGTTGATGGATAGATGGAAAGGATTGCAAGGTAAGCATTGGCACACACCTTGAAGGGTGATGGAGTGATGGAGGAAAGATGTATTTGGGTATGTGCAGGATCATCATGGAAAAAATAGGCCCTTAAGTGGCGATGAAATTTAGAAAAATTAGAGTTAGGAAACTTGACATAAAAATTTGAATAACTTATCTATATTATTTCAAAAATATGTAAGAATAGAATTTGTAGAAAATTGAATGTAGTTTCTAAACTACTAGGTTTATTTTAAAAAAAAATCTATTTGGTGAAAATTTGAAATTTCAATGTAGTAGTACTTAAATTTTAGGGGAATAATAAGAAGTAGGTGTCTGTCTGACAACCTTAACCACAATAAAATGATAACATTTTCTTATCATATTTTAGATACAAGTAGAGGACTCATGTCCCAATGTGATGCATAACTTTTTGTCAATTTTTTCCAAGTAAATAATTAATTATGAATTTTTTATTACAACTTTAAAAAAATATAAAAAATCGTATGTTTGACCACCTTAACTTGGTCAAAACTTAATGAAATTCAAACTTTTTTTCTTTAAACCTATAGTATGTGAAGCATAGAATGTGACACATGTTTCAGATTGAAAAAATGTGAGATTGTTTGAAAGTTATAGATGTTTTTCAATCACCCTATCCATCAGGACTTTAGTTGTAATTCAAATAAAAAATAAATAATAATAATTTATTAAATTCAAAGTAAAGAATAATTTATATTGGTGGAAAGATGATAATCTCCTTTAAAAACACTTTTTTGTTTCATCAATTTGGGTAAAAAAAAGTCGTCAGCCACATATCCTACACATACCATTCATATCGCCACTTTTTGGCCCATCATGATCCTTCACATACCCATTTGGAAGATGGTAGGTTTTTAGATGGGAAATTGGAGGAAGCTTTTGGATTAGCAAATTTGGATGCCAATTTATATTTTATTTCTTCTATGAGAATTTTTGGAATCCACATGACTTTTACTTTGATTTTTTCTTTGTGGGCCTTTATAGCCTTTTGAAATTTTCTTTTTGCTTTGATGGGCTTTTGTGGGCTTTTGAAATTTTATTTTGATTTATGGACCTTTGTGGTCTTTGAAATTTTCCTTTTAGCTTTGAGGGGCCTTTGTGGCCTTTTTGATTTTTCCTTTGATTTTGGATCAGATTTTCTTTTATTTTTGCATGCCTCTTTGAGGAGACATGTTGATCATTTGATACATGTGGAATTTGATATGGAAGATTTTGACATTTGGCACACAAATTACCTCCAGGAGCAATGGGAAGAATGGATTGAGATGAATGGTATGGAGGTATTATGGATGAGTGAGTGTAGGCAGAATTTTGAAAGGGCATCAAGGATGTGGGCCATTATTATTCTTGAGGGATAGAATAATGACTTAGGATAGATGGAATGTTTGGAATAGGATGAGAACCTAGGATAGATGGAAGATTTTAAGGACTAGGATGAGGACCTAGATGGAAGATTGGAAGGACTAGGACGAGGACCTAGGATAGATGGAAGGTTTGAAGGAGTATAAAACTTAGATGTATAACCAAGGCCATGGTAATATAGTTTTTCTTGAGAAAAAAGGGGTTATAGGATACCTTGTTCATGAAGGCCTAATCCTTTGCCTTTGTAGTTCATACTTTAACACATTCGCTTACCAATGGCATATGCATTGTTTGTGAAACAAGATGCAAGTCCATTTTGGGGAGAATATGATATGGATGAAAGGAGAGGTGTTGGAAATAAACCAGAGTGGATAAAGGTGGAGGATCCCAAATTCTAGGTGTGGAGCTCTTGGATAGCTTGTATAGGTTTGATAGGATCTTGACTTAGAAAAGGATCATGAGGTGTAGGATGGAGTAGCTCACTCTTTATTAGGTACAAAATCATCATGTAGTTGTATGCAAGGCATATCTTGATCTTGACGAGGAAGGGAATAATGATATTTTGTAGAAAGCATATCTTGATCATCAGGTTGTCGGACATCATTAGATAAACTAGAAGAACTATCAAACTCCTCAAATGCAATGGAATTATGAGATGATATGGATTCATTAGTTGGGGTGGAAGAAGGAATTGGAAGGATACTTTTCTCTTGAGATGGAAAGGAATCATTGTGGATGAAAAGTGAAAGGAGGTGATCATCATAAAATTAATAAGAGATGGGGTCCTAGTCAAATATTGGAATAGCTTGTGGAGTTTTGGTATCATTGGATTGAGTGGAAAGAATGATTTGATCTTGATGTGTGGAGGAGTCTATGATACCATGTTTTGGATTGAGGGATTGACATGAATCATTAGATGTAGAAGGTATGATAGAAGAAGGTAGTTGGATGCAATTGTTAACTTGGGTGAAAGAATTATGAGGTATATTTTGGATTATGGGAGATGAAGATAGATGCATGATATGGTAAGATTGTTCAATATCATTCATGTTTGAATACTTTGATTTGGGTTTCTCATTTAACTTTTTCAAGAATTCAAAGAAATTGAATTTGGATGATGTAGTTGTTGATGGAGAAGGTGTCATGTATAGATTTATGTTAGAGGAAAAAGAAAAAATGTCTGGTAGTAAATATCTCTATGTGGTTTCCCTTTGCATGCCATGGATCTGTTGTTGAAGGTTTTGTATTTGTTGAGTTAAAAAATTTAATTGACCCTCATCTATTATAGGTTGATGAAATCTGTGAAAAGAATTTCCTTTAGGCTCATCCATGATGGTTTTATGTTTAGGAACTTTAAGATTCTATATCTTGGTTTAGTTTGAAGAATTTCACTTGTAAGTGTCAGTTTCAACAAGTTTAAAACTTTGTTGTGGTTGAGGAATGCCTCTTTTCTGGAAAAGATCCTTAATTTTGGTTAAAACTGATGAACATACAAGGAGTTTATCTCTTTTTTTTGCATTTAATGGATGTGCTAAGATAAGGTATGTATGTACTAAAATATTACACAAATGTGCTAGAAAATAAAATAAATGCATTAGTAGAAGATTTTGATACGTTGGAATAGAAGGTTTATGCCCTAAAAGACACACTTAATGTGCTAAAGGATGTCTCAGATGTGCTAGAAGAACTATTGGATGCACCGAAAAAAGCAAAGGATGTGCTAGAATTCCCCTAAGTATGGTGATTTTAACTTGGTATTATGTTGGTGAATGCATTGGACAATTTTTCAAATTCACTAAAAAAGAAGTGTATGCACCAGAACAAAGAATGGATGCACTAATCTAGGATTTTTTTTTAGTGTTTTTGAAAATTTGCTTGTTTTCTTGTCTTTTAATAAAGGGAATTGAGATCAATTTTATGGATTTTCTTCTGAATCAATGGTTTCAAATTATTGTGTGTGATGTTTTTTTTAGAATACACATGTAAAACACATCAAGCACGTATAATTCCTTGGGTTTCCCATGACAATATTCATTGGATTCCCACAAGGATTTTACTCCAGCTGTGCTTACTTTTAGCGGATGATTAGAAGCTTGACCACACTGGCTCCCCCCCATGGCATTCACTTCTCGAGTCAACCAAGCTTCAGTTCTCATGAATCTCCCATGATGAACTTCTCATCTCTACTAAAAGCCACAAGAATATGGGACGGCTTCGAAATGAACATTGCTACACCAATGAATAGAAAAGGAAATTTGGCTTGCTAGCACAAAAGGATTTTAATATAGGCATCCATTCGACAAATATTATACATGTGGAAAGTGACCATTATTTCCCATCTTGTTAGTATAACCCCTTGTGATACTTGAAATTTCCTCAAGTACCGATACTTATATATTGAGTGGAAGTGGCTTGGCTTTAGCCCATTCCTAGTTTGGGTCATTCTCATAGGGTGAGTACTTTTTCCCACTATGGTAGGCTCTCTAAGGATATAACAATAATGAAAAGCATGGGTCTGGATTTTTGGTCACCCAATTAAGGGGAGAGCATATGCCTACCACCTTCAATCTTTAGTAGAAAAGGGGTTCAATTAACCATTTAATTAAGCTAGATGCTTATCGTAATCAAAAGAAAGCAATAATATTTCTAGCCCCTACAAACACCATTAGTAGTTTGAACAAATGTCTTTGAAAAGAATATTTAGTACAATGGATATCAAATGCTTTCTCTTTCACTTCAATTTTCCATGTTCCTCTTAAAACCTGCAATAAATTCTCAAAATGTTAAATGAGATCAATGAATTAGAAGATATAAGGGCTAGATGAATGATTAAGCATAAAAACCCTAAAACTTAGACCAAGTTATAAGGTGATTTGAATTTAGTTTTAAAATTTAATATTTTAACTCTACAATAATTTATAAACACCTACACCATTTCATAGCTTATGAAATTATACCCCATTTCAAAAAAAAGCTTCAAAAAAGACCTTTGTATGACCAAGATATGGTCATTTTAAGATTGACTATAAAAGTACTAAAACAAAGATCCTATGTGCTAAAATACTTTTGAAATGCGCTAAAAGAATTGTTGTAATGTATGCACTAAAAAACCTTTTGGATGTGCTAAAATAACTATTGTAATGTATGTATTAAAAGAAATATTGAATGTGTTATAGAACCCCCTATATGTGTCGAAACAGATGTTGTATGCGCTAAACGATCCTATGGATGCACTATAACAAAGATTGGATGTGCTAAAATACTTTTGGATGCATCAAAAGAGCTTGCAGTCACGCTAAAAGAAATTCATGTCCATAATTTGTAAAAAAAAATCCAAAAAATGTTAATAAAAAGGGGCTAGGCCACATGGTGGGTGCCAAAATGTGTCATGTGAATTGTGAGAGTTAGTAAATGAATAAAAAAACCACACACAACCAATGAGATGTATTACATTATAGAATTAACCAAATTAAAATATAAAACAAATATCTAAATTGTTCCATTATTCTCTATTCTCAAGGATCCCTTAACTCATTAGTTCTCTTAGATTTGTATATGCACTATGAATTGTTTGTGACAACCTAAGAAATGAGATGTTGTCTAAAATGCAACATGATTGATCTACAAATGATATGATACTAAGATTATGATGATGTCTAAAATGGAGATTATACTATGATAATGGTATTATATTCTATGTTGCAAATTCTATATAAAAGCTAAGATGATAGCTAAAAAGAAGCTATAAATGAAGACATGATTCTAAACTAGAATGATAAAACAAATTTAATTGCTAAATGAGTAAATGCTCTATTCTCAAATTCTAAATGATCCAAATTCTCCAATGTGATTCTTGCACAATAAGTTTTCTCAAAGATGGGATGTAAAATGATGTAGCAAGAGGTTGTATTTACAGAATTTCAAAAGAATCTTGTGAGGTGGCAGCAATCAATAGTCAAGATTTCAATGTGAGGGATGAATGATGGAGATGGAAGAATCATGGAGAATGTTCCATTGACCAAGGGTAATGTTGATGGTGTGTTCTGCACAACAACAACTCAGACATAATACAATATTCTATCTCTCTTGAAAGGTTATTTCCAACAATAAATTACTGAAAATCACCCCATCCAACTTGGTGATAGGTGGCAAGGGAAAGATCTTAAGCCGACATTCTATGGAGCCAATCTCCTCCTTTGACTGCTTAACAGTCTTATTCCAATCATCTTTGTGGGCCTAATACTTATCCATTACTGCTAGATAAGTTGCTGCATCATCTAACTGGTGTCCTGTTATGACATTCTCGGAATTTGGAGCATAAACATCATGCCACCATTCCCTCAATTGTTCCAGACTCAGGTATTTAGGAGCAATTTTCCTCCTCCCAGTCATAGCCTCAAAAAATGCAATACAACCCTCATAGACACCAATCAGGTCGCCATATATTTGTTTCTTTCGTTTCTGAATCTTCCTCATGGCCTTTTGCCGAATCTGCAAAGCCTCAAACCATTCCCAAGGCTCATTAAGTCTAGAGGAAGGAAGAATCCCATCTGTAGCCAATTGACCTTTGCCATATTCCATAATCACCTTGGATTTCTGTAATAGAAGATCAATATCTTCCTTATCCTGGGACAACACATGCTCCAATAAGTCCTTAGCTCTGATTGCATATTTCCCAACTAAAAGGATATCCTTGATTGCATTATCTCCTTTTATTTGCACATCCTTTAACCAATCCGTTGTAGTTTCAGCAGAAGCCTTCATCCTTTCAATTTCAGAGATGGTTTTCTTGGGCAAGAAACCAGGAGTGGCAAAAGAAGATGGGTGAAGAGATTGCAGGGGTTTCATCACATCTTCCAAGCATTTCCTAAGCCTCTCATTTTCCTTTCTCAGCTCATGCTTGGTCTGGGTCTCTTTCCTTAGTCTGCTAATTATTACATCACTGGACCCTTCATACTCCTCTATATCCTGCTCCATAGATGTTGGTCCAAGGTTAAAAGTTTGTACATTATAATCCTCACCAGTGACATCTTCTCTAGTCTTGTCTACAGCAGGGGTGGCAATGTGGATTACTCTGTTGTTCACTTCATTCCTTTCTATTCTGGAAATGACCTTCGCCTCCTTCTTCTTCCTACCTTTACCGATCTTTGACAACATCTCATCCCAATCCAAAGGAGTATCTTCAACCACCACTTGTTTCTTCCTTGTGATCTCCTTTTCAAGCCAATCCGGGATAGGAGGTTCTACCTAGATTTCATCTGTTTTACTCTCTTCATGCTATTCTGGCGCTTTATCTTTTTCCTTTTCAGGGAGCTGCTCACCTTGATCACCTTTCTCAATCTCTTCTTCCTGTACTGGCGATGGGGTTCTAATAGGGATGTCTTCCTCCTTCTCAGGCGATCCATTTCCTTTGCTATTCTCCAGAGAATCTTCATACATCACTAGAGGAGAAGGATTCTTTTCTTTCTCTTCAACTTCTAGCTCAGCAACCACACCAAAGAGCTCCCCTTCCTTGAAAGGTTCTGCCTCTCCACTAGTCTCATGTTCCTCAAGAGTCTCCCGCTCATGCATGCTTGGCAGAGGAGAAGCAGTCTTAGATGACTCCATAGCTGGTATCTTTGGCGAAGAGTCCATCTTTTGCATGGGCTCCTTAGGGGAAGGAGTCCTTGATCTTCTCATATAGACTTTTGTCTTTTCTCCTAAACTCTCCACATCAACAATCGGAGGCTCATCTTTTGAGGTATTCTGACCCTTCTTCTTTGAGACCCTAGTTGTTCTTGTCTTCATTGGTGGTGGAGGAACATCCTCTTCTTCTACTTTTTCCAGCTCTTCCTCATCAGAGGACCTGCCTATCTTCAAAGCTCTACTTCTTTTCTTTCCTTTTGGCTTTCTTTTTGGTTCCGGCTCACTTTCTTTAGGGCCTCTAATTTTTATTTTGAAAGGTGAGCTCCTTTTAGTCTTCCCTTTGGGGTCATCTTCCCCGGATTCCTCTGAAGTAGACATTGGATTAAGGTTTCCCATCAAATTGAAGGTACATGATACCTTTTCACTCTCTAGCTCCCAAACCTTATGTTTTAGCCATGAAGTGGTAAATTTCATGACAGGGGCCATTATGTCTTCCAACTCTGTGACCTCATCATCACTCCAGCTTATCTCCCCAATTGACCTATCCTTAACAGATTCATAGGCATGATGTTGTACCAGGTTTCCATCATCCTCCAGTTTGTCTGGGATTAGCTTGACATTGTATTGTCTAATCACATCAACAGGGAGCCTTGAGTACCTTTTCTTCCTTGCCTCTAAATCATCTCTGATATTGGCCTAATAGTCTTCTAGGTCATCTTTATGATGGTACTCCTTGGTAGCCTTCTTTTGTGCTTCCCCTGTGATATCAAAATTTGTTCTTTTGGAATGGAAGGAGAAACCATGAGTTGCCAATTCATCACCTGCTGCATGTCCCGATTGGATAGAAGGGCACACCTCTGCTATGCCAATTCCAAGAGGGAAATCCCCGCCAAAACCTGTTTTATGCTTCTCTTTCTTGAAAATTGCATCAAATTCACATATTTTCCTAACAATTTCCAATAACACAATATGATCTGTAGGATACCTGGGTAACCTGTATGGAGCAGCCGAGCATCCATCAATTCTAATGTACGAGAAGGTAGGAAACTGAATGAACCAGGCCCCATATCTCTTTATCAACTCCTTTGCTCCTTCTGACAACCTGACATGTTCGACATTTTGAAGCATCCGAGTGATATGCATAGTGAATGTATCATTAGCCCTTCTATAATCCCTGTGTCCTAGGTGCAACTCCGGATAAATCTCATAGACTATGTCCTGTCCAAATGTCCCTCATGGATTCAAACCCCTGTATGGGTAGAATCTTGCCAACACATACATGACATAGGAGGACATGGTGAACCTCTTGGTTTCCAGGACGTCCCTCAGCTGCTTGTCAATTATGGTGTTGATAAGTCCTGCCCAATGATAGTTGGTTCCTTGTTCAATTTTGGTGATCACATGGACCATCCAACTCTCTAACACTCCAGCAGTCTTCAAACCTGCCACTCTGCTAAAAAATGTTATAGCATCATAAATGTTCGTCCTGAATTTAACCCTATGTAATTGCTTGGGCAGTTTAGAGTAATGTGATTTTGGATTTTCCAGCCAGGAATTGATCATTTGTTGAGCTTTGGTTGGCTCATTCTCATAATATGTCCTGGCCATGTCCATGTTCAGAGCACACACAGAAGGAAAATTCGGCATGTCAAAGGCCTGGGCAATAGAAACAGGGCTAAAATTTTCCAAGACTCTCCCTTCAGTGCTGACAACCCTTTGTGTGTCGAAGTCATATTGTCGGGCACACTCAAGTATCAGCTCATAGCACTGGATTGCTGGAGGAAACCCTGCCACATGAACCAATCCAGATTTCATCATTCCCTGTCTTAGGACTGACAAATCCTTTTGAGCTGTTCTCTCCTTGAACTCCTCGTATCTCCAGGCTCCAACATTGGTGTCAGACACTTCGAACCATACATAAGATATCTTACTTTCTGGCAACTGACTCTTGGTGTCCAATCTTAACCTTTCTGCCTCTGAAATGGAAGATCCTTCCGTGTCACCTTTAGATTTTTCGGTTGCAACCTTGCTCAATTCGACCTGCATCCACAAAAGAATGTCATGAGTATCCAATTATCATACACATTCCAATCAAAGAGTTAGCATAAAATCATAGAAAGCCATTGGAATCCAACACAGATCACCAATCCTTGAAAATCCAGAAAAGTAAAGCAGTCCGGGAAAACAATGTAAACCAGGAAAATCCAGTCGGGGCGGAATTTCAGAGAAATCTGACCCAGACGGATTCTTATCACCAAAGACATAATTTGCTAAATAAATCGTTAGTACAGACAAAATATTATAAGATCATCATGAAATCCAATCATTAGCATCAAGAAATCAACGTTTAGCACCTACTCCATTAATCATATCCTCGAGAAATCGAAAGAAATAAATCCAGATAGGAAAACTGGAAAAGTCCGGACAGGAAGGATTTTTCTGGATAGTTCAAATATTCCGGAACTAACTATACTCCGCGGAATTGGCCGAAACCGGGAAAATCCAGGTGCGCAGAAATTCCGCGGACACCACGAGAACCCGACGAAGAACAACACGTGAGCCAGCGACTGAATGAACATGTAAAATCTTGCTCACTTGGATTCTAATCACTTCAAATTTGACGCCAACCAACAAGATTCAGAATGCAAATGAATTCAAATTTCCAAAACCTTTAAATGACTAATCCTCATGGCGAAATAGTGATGCCCTAGCTTTGACAAATAAACCTCCCGCAATGATAACGCATTGCACATCTAGAACAAAATCCTACCCCGAATGCCCATCAACACTGATCCATTTGACATTTATTGGGAAAACAAAGTGGTGCATAGTGCCAATGATGAAAATCATGAAAATGGGTCAAACCCCAATTCGATAAAACAAAATCGTGACCAAACATAGGCCGGCCCGAAATGACCATCAATCGACATAAAGTAGTTCAATTCATCATGCAAACAGATGAAAGGGCCAATGATAACCTACCATGGATTAACCCAAACGAACTTCAACTCGAGGAAGCAACTGGAAAGCGAATATTCCCTAGCAACGAAAATCCAGACACCGACACCCAAGCAATCCACACGCAAGCAGTCAATGATCAATCCTCAAAGCTCAAATGAAAACTCTCAATCGCCCAAAGCAGCAAGAAAATGGATAATGAAATCGAAATGGATTGAAATGGTGCCCAAAAGACTTTAAATCCACCCATATACGCATCTGAGCAAAGGTACCTTGGGCATTAATGAGCAACAAGACATGTCTGAAAAAATCTGGAAACCCGAGCCCAGGACAGAATTTCAGAAAATCCCAAGACACGCGGAAAATTTGGATGAACACGAATTCCGCGGAAATTGCAGAAACCGGGATCTTAACGAAGTTCAGGATTTTGGCGCAGTCCGGTAAAATCTGCCAGAACCGGAAAATCCCGGAGTCAAACGGAAACCCGGATTTGGAAAATTCCGTAGTGAACAGACAATGAACCAAAGCCCGGAAAAATCCACCGGAGCCGGAAAATCCTGGATTCAGGTCAAAACCTGGATTTCACCAAAAGCCAAGTTTAGCTAATTCAAGCCTCAAGGCAAGACAAAACCAGTAAGACCAACATCTCCAGACCTTAAAAAGACAAATATCATAAAACCAAAGGTCAAAAGACATCACGAAAAGAGAGTCCCCACTCCAAGTGGGGCATGTGTGCAAAAAACTGCACAACAAATGGCAACTCTGTTGGGGAAATGCTCCCGAGCATTTCAATGACAAAATAGAATCAAGAACCTATAACTTATGGTTCCAAATCACCTATCATGCCACCACCCATGTTAAAACATAGAAGCCCCTAGTCATCCAGACTCTCCTACACCAGGGTCAAAGTGTGTGCATATGCATTCACTATCCTCCCTTAGTTGCAACAGGAACCAAACTTGGTATGAACAAGCTACATAAGGATTCATACTCTGAAAGTAATTTGGATAGAGCCTCACTGCCAGTCAGGCATCCATAGCCCCGACGAGGTTATCATTGTGATTGTCCTGAACATAGCTCTACTGCCAGATAGGCCTCTATAGCCCCTGTAGAGATATCTAGATCCCCCTGATAAGTTAAAGTCAAACCTTTTTAATTGTCAAAATGTATTTCCCTCTTCTTTTTTTTGTATACTACTTATCTTTTTACTACTTTCACTTCAACCTATGAACAATGAAGTTCACACTCAGGGATGAGAACCACAGTGGCACTAGAGTAGAAAAATGATTTTTCACTTGTTCAAACTTCATAAGGACCTTATGCAACTTTAGGTATCTTCAATTTAAAATATGAGACCCTAATGTATTCCTGTTCAAAATGACTAGAAAACCCTTTGCCTCAGCACAAGGATAAGTGACATTGGGTAGGGAATTCGTACCATAGTTCCTTGGAAGGATGATTAGAGTTTGTAAAAGAAATACCAAGAACATCAAACCTACTTTGTCACCACTATCATACAAATGCACCCAGGGATCCCCAAAAGAGAAGGAACCAAGAGAAAGAGCAATGCAAACCAAAACAAACAAACCAAAGCAGACCTATTCTAATAAAAGCAGAACAAGCAGAGCAAAAATGAAATCTACGCTAACCAAACAAAACAACATAAAGCAACCTAAACTAACTATATACAAAGCAGGGAGCTGAAAATAGCTCAAGACTAGAAACAATGTTTCAAATACTGCCCATTGACAGGCAGTGGGATATCTTCTCCCATGAGAGTCCTCAGACGGAAGGCATTATCTCCAAGTATTTCAGCAATCTGATATGGACCAAGCCACAATTTGTCAAATTTCCCATGGTTCCCCTTTTGATCATGAGGTTTATCCCAATATAGGACAAGGTTAGAAATCCTAAAGGATTTGACTTTAGCCCTCCTGTCAAACCACCTCTTAACTACCCCCTGATGTTTGGAAAAAGTCTCAAGTGTGTTGTCTCGTTTCTCCTCAAGGTGCAGTAGCTCTGTCAACCTAGCCTCCCTTTTGTCCCCCTCATCATAAAACTCATTTATAAACTGCAAAGTTGGGATCTTGAGTTGAATAGGGAATACTGGTTCTAGACCATACACTAGGTGATAAGAAGATGTTCCAATGGATGACTTAAGTCTCGTACGATCTGCCCAAAGAGAAAACTGGAGCTGGGTATGCCAATCTTTTGGGTTCCTTTCTAACAGCTTACGGATGACAGTCAACAAGTTCTTATTAGAGGACTCTGCTAAGCCATTACCCTGGGGATAATAGTTGGATGCAAACTTCACAATAACGCCATGATCAAAAGCCCAATTTGAAAATTTCAAAGATGAGAAAGCAGGACCATTATCACAAACAACAACAATAGGGCATCCAAATCGATTAAGAATAGCAGATTCTAAGAAATCAATCACTACCTCAGATGTACATTTCCTACAAGCAAAAACTTTGGTCCACCTTGTAAAATAGTCAGTAATAGTGAGAATGTACCTGTGTCCTGCAGAAGATGGTGGGTTGCTGGGGCCTATGAAATCCATACCCCACTGAGCAAAAGGCCTTACCTCAATGACCGATTGGAGTGGAAGTGTTGCATACCTCTCCCTCACTGCTACAGTCTGGCACGTGTGATAGGTCCTGACATGATGGTGGAAATCTTTGAACAACGTAGGCCAGTAATATCCTGCCCTCAAAATCTGATTTGCTATGGCAATCACGAAACCGTGGCCAGTGTCATATTTTTCGTGAAATTCATTTATCACCCTTTCAGCTTCCTGCTTCCCAAGACACCTCAAATAAATGTTTTCATGATTTTTCTTGTACAGAACAACTCCCTTTAGCATGAAACTGTCACTCTTCAATCGTAGGGCTCTCCTCTGAATAACATTAAGATGACATGGAGATCGTTGGTTCAGCAAATAATAAACTATGTCATCATACCGGCCATCTGGGGAAACCTCCTCAATGTTATAATTCTGAACAGTTAGTTCAGGGCCTATTTCAGCCATGGTTTGAGTAATTCCCTGTCCTCTTACCAGCTTCATGGGTTGGATCTCAATGTCATACTCTTGAAGCATTGTCACCCATTTAGCTCTGCGTTCTCCTAACTCATTTTGCATCAGAAGTAACTTGACTGTGGGATCTGGGACAACTGCATAGACCTTATTTCTGAGGATATAATGTCTGAATTTCTTCACTGCTCTAACTAGAGTGTATGCCTGCTTTTCTACACTTGGGTATCTCAACTCAGCATCTTTTAATGGGGCACTCATAAAGGCAATGGGATGCTCATTTCCCTCATCCGACTTCTGAGTTAGCATTCCTGCGCATGAATGGTCTGAAGAAAATGAATAGATGTAAAAAGGCTTGCTGTAGTTAGGACTTACCAATACTGGAGCATCAGCAATGGCTCTTTTGATTTCTACAAATGCTTCCTTTGCTTTCGTAGTCCATTCGATCTTGGCATCTTGCTTCAACATTGCATTCAATGGTTTAACAATTTCAGCAAATCTAGTAATAAATTTTCTGACAAAGTTGATCTTGCCAAAGAAGGACTTCATTTCCTTTTTACTAGCAGGTGGCTGAATCTTCAGGATGGCCTCCACTCTTTCTGGATCAATAGCAATTCCCTTCTCTAATATCACATGTTCTAGCAGCTTTCCTTCTGTTACTCCGAAAATACACTTTTTAGGATTCAAGGATATGCCAAATTCTCTGCACCTTTGAAAAAATTTGTGTAAATCTGAGATGTGATCCCCTCTGTTCTTTGAAAACACAGTCAAGTCGTCCATGTAAATAATGATGCATTTGCCTATGATATCTTTAAAAGCAATATCCATAGCCCTTTGAAATGTGGCCCCTACATTAATGAGTCCAAATGGCATCCTCCTGTAGGCAAAGGTACCCCATTTGGTTGTGAAAGCAGTCTTGTGCATGTCCTCATATTGAACCATTACCTGATTGTACCCTGAATAACCATCTAGAAAAGACATCATCTAAGATCCATTAACCACTTGAAGCACTTCATCCAACGAAGGAACTGGATAGTTGTCTTTTTCTGACGATATGTTCAAATTCCTGAAATCAACACACAGTCTAATTTCACCATTCTTTTTCCTAAATGGAACCAGGTTTGCCACCCATGTTGAATGCCTTACAGGAAATATGATTCTGGCAGATAGTAATTTTTGTACTTCCTTCTGTATGACCGGTTCTAATAATGCATTAATTGGTCTCTGCCTTTGCCTAAAAGGTTTGGCACCTGGCTTCAGAGGGATAGTATGAGTTATGATTGATGTATCATAAGTTTTCAAGTCCTCATAACTCCAGGCTACTATATTGAGAAAGCTACGCAATGCTGCAATTATTCCCTGTCTTTCTTCTGGAGTGCATACTTTACCAATAAAAATGTTCTTGGCATTATCTTCAGTTCCCATATTGTAAATATCACACTATCCATTGATAGATTCCTTCTTTGATTCTTGCTCTTGATTTTTGATCTTGTCCATATCAAAAATTCGTTCCAACTGTACCATTCCCCTTGGAATAGTATTAGACTTCAGATTCATCACAGCTTCTAAATCCAGTTCTGCTTCCTGTGGTTCTGCTTCATCAATGATTTGGGAAGCAAAAACATCTGTATTTGTGATAAAATCCATAATATGCTTGTCATCTTTGAAAACTTGGAAGTTAGTAACATTGTCTGGGACCGATGGCACATGAGTCAATTCCACCGTGAACTTCTTCAATCCTGACAAAGATAAAGGCTGCAGAGTGCTCGTTGCCTGAGCCAATGAATCAGCAGTTTGATTCTTCTGTCGTGGTATCAATTGAATATTGAAGGCATCAAATCCCTCAATGAGGTCCCATACTCTATGCCTATAATTAATCATTCTCCTATCATGGCATGAATATTGTCTCCTTACTTGCTTAATTACTAACTCAGAATTGCCAAAAACTTGCAGAATCTTAACCTTTTTCTTAAGTGCCATAAGGAGTCCATGAATTAATGCCTCATATTCTGCTACATTATTTGTGCAATGAAATTGAAGCCTATGGGCTGCAAAGAAATTCTTACCTTTTGGACTGATAAGTTCAAACCCTGCCATAGCTCCATGCTTGGACTTGGATCCATCAAACCTGAGAGTCCAACATTCAGCAGTGGTTGTCTTCTTTATCACACCCTTCAATTTGTTAGTGTTGTAGGAGTTCTCAGACAATATAGGTCTCTTGTTTTTACACTCCTCCTGAGGATTTTGCTCATCTGTCTTAACTGCTTGAGTTGGATTTAGGCGCTTCTGTACTTGTTCTACTACTGTTTGGCACAAACAACACTCCAACTCTGAGTGGGAAGCATTATGAACTCTACACCAATTAGGTAAGAGTAATTCTTCAAAGCTTGTCCTTCTACCTAGGTGAATTTGATCTTCAACACACTGGTTGATGAATTCCTGAAAACTGTTTAATAGGCTGATCTGATTATCTTCAGGTTCTTCTTCGTCTTCAACTGATTTTGTCAAAACAGTAAGATGGCTGGATCCGGTTTCTGCATCGATAGGCATCGTGTGTAGCATCAATACCTCTTCTGAGTCTGACTCCTCATACTGTGTCGACAACATATAATTTCCCATGCCAACTTCTAATATCAGAACTTCTGTGGAAGTCTTTTGGTATTATGTGATCATGTATTTCATTCTTGATTCTCTCTCAATTATGATTTGATTGGGCACTCCTTTCTAGGGAAGCCACATGTGAGAGTGATCAGTAGACACATAACCATTCAAAGCCTTAGTAAAATCTCTTCCTAGAATAAAACCATACGCATCTGGGATATCAGCTACTTGAATATTGATAACCTGTTGAATCCTTGGGTCTGAAGCTATCTGCATGTGAATCATGTTTAATTCTCCCCCCACATTTACTTCAGTTCTATCCAATTAAGTTACTTTCTTCTGAGAATCAGCAGGTGTAATCCCTAAAGCTCTACATACTCCAAATGGCATCACATTGGTAGAAGCACCAGAATCTAGTAGACAATTATATAGATTCTTACCGAATATGCGCACAGAGATCAGAAATGGTGGGGTTTCTGTCTTCCCTTGGAACAAAGTTGGCTGAGTATCTACCTGGGCCACTTGAGTCTTGTCCTTCTCCTTTTCTTTATTTCTAGGGGGAAAATTAGTCTAACCATGTGCTTGACTTTGTGTTTTCACAGGCTGAGAACTAGAAATATTGTTGATATCCTCGCCGGAAGGTTTATCCAAAGATACAGAATGGGCATCATAAGTACCTAAAACTGCTTTCCTAATTGCAGGGAACCTTAATAACGCAGATGTCGAAAGATTTATCTTTAATTTCTTGAACTCCTCAGTGACATATGAAGCCATTTGCTCCTCACTCATATCAGTTGATACTTCCCTAGGAGGTTCCTCCACTTTGTCTTTGCCTGCTTGAATAGCTTTCTCCTTCTGTAAGTCAGTTTGAGCTTGTCTTTCCTTCGAAAGGTATTGTTTGGAAACATGTGGATAGGACAGATTATTACTAGCGTTGGGATCTGGAGGGGTACTGAAATTATTTGGAGGGATAGAAGTAGTGAAAGGTCCTCCAGCTTGTGGACATCTATGAGGCATATCCCTCAGACCTTGCCTCTGGAACATCTGTACCTCTTCAACATAAGCCTCCTCCTGATCGAGGGGGCCATTATCATTCATTGTTTCTTCATTGAATAACTGAGCCACTTCATCCCCATTGCAGATATGATCTATTCTATCTTCCTGGGAATCAGATTCTTCTTCTGAAATATTTTCTTCACTTGCTGGGAAGGGAGCGTGATTTAATACTAGCATAGTAGAATCATAAGGGCTTGAGGGAACAATCTCCTGTCCATTTGCATTATTTTCCACCTCATATTGGAAAATAGAGGCAGTAGTTTGGAATTCTGAACATTCTAACTCTGAATGCTGACTTGTCTTATGGAGCCTGCACCATCATGATAGAGCTGCTTCAGCCAGATATACACCACTGGGAGGCTTGTCCTGACTGACTGGTTGATTTGCAGATTGATTGACAATTTGATTAGCTGGTTGATCCAATGGGGTGGGGACTCCTCCATTGTTAGGTCCTGTATTCCATGTTCTGTTCTGTCCCTATGATGGCCTCTTATCGAATCCTGATCCACTACCTTTCCCTCTATCAAAATTTTGTCTTCTATCATTATTGAACCCTCTGTCATTGTTGTAACCCCTATCTTGATTGTATCCTCTGTCATTGTGGAATCCTCTCTCATTGCACCGCCCTCTATCAAAATTCTGCCCTTGTGGAAATTTCCTATTATGACCGGATTGTAAATTCCTCTAAGTAGCTTGTAATTGGCTGTTTTGATTCCTTAAGTAAGTCACTTCTAGGTTCAACTTCTTTATCTACTCAGCCATTTCATCAATCCTTTCTTTATTTGGATCTACATAAGAGTGCCGATTTGGATTACTCTGATGAGGGACAGGCATTGTAGCAGATCCCATAGACTGATGCAACACTTCAGAGTTATGCAAATAGGCAGGGAAGCTATTCAGCTGTGGCTGATATATGGGCTGGTTAACCTGTTGTTGGGGAAAATTCATCATAGGAGAGACCTGACTCATGGGAAGACCAGGATGTGGCACCAACAGTAACTGGGGTACTGGATTCATAATTGGAGTATGATTGGTAAGCGCCTGATTTACTGCCTGAACCTAATTGGGATGTGCAACTGGTCCTAAAGAAGGCAACGGTCCAGTTACATGTTGCCTCAGATCTGTGCTAAGCTTAACAGCTTCTGTATAGGCATCAGTTAGGTTAGCTGGAGGGTTAGGTCTCCACTTCAGAAAGGTGGCTGTGAGGCTATCAAATGCTTCATAATAGATTCTCAGGGCTGTATTGTCATCCAAAACATAAGGATCTTGAAGTCTGGTGTACGCACGGTGAAACCTATTATTGAAACTAGATATTGGTTCATTGGCCTCTCTCTTGACTCTAGTGAATTGCAAATACAATTCATTGGCACTGATAGGTATTTTGAACTTCTATAAAAAGGAAGTTTCAAGATCATTCCAATTAAGAATTGAGCCAGAAGGGAGGTGATTGTACTAGTAAAAGGCCTCTTCTCCTAGTGAATAAGGGAACAACCTACAAGCAACATCCTCATGTACAATGCCTTTGTCTTTGAGATAGGTTTGGAAAATCCTTATATGTTCTTCCGCAGTTCTGTTTGGGTCATTGACATGGACCTTTGAGCAAAAGTGCTCAGGGTTTTTGGGCATAACATTGTAGGCCTGGAAGAATAAGGGAGATGGATTATTAGCAAGGAAAGCCATTGGTAAAAGTGGGGGTGGTGGTTGTGGTTGGTTAACGATAGGCGGAGGTTGTTGAATGGGAACTGCCTCAGGAATAGGTATAGCCTCAACCTCAGGATGTGAAGATATGGATGATGTTGGTGAAGGGATAGGTGATGATGATTCTCCCCTTTCTTGAGTCCTTCTCGACCTAGTGGGGAACTGTAATTCCTGTAAATCTTCCTCTCCTGCGGTAGATCTGGTAGTTCTCCTATATCTCTCTAGAGAGATGGCATTCAAGAAATGATCCAGTGTGCTCATTCAAGCCCTCCTTCTAGCGCCAATCTATTGATGGTGTTTTCTGCACAGCAACAACTCAGACAGAATACAATATTCTATCTCTCTTGAAAGGTTATTTCCAACAATAAATTACTGAAAATCACCCCATCCAACTCGGTGATAGGTGGCAAGGGCAAGATCTTAAGCCGACATTCTATGGAGCCAATCTCCTCCTTTGACTACTTAACAGTCTTATTCCAATCATCTTTGTGGGCCTAATACTTATCCATTACTACCAGATAAGTTGCTACATCATCTAACTGGTGTCCTGTTATGACATTCTCGGAATCTAGAGCATAAACATCATGCCACCATTCCCTCAATTGTTCCATACTCAGGTATTTAGTAGCAATTTTCCTCCTGCCAGTCATAACCTCAAAAAATGCAATACAACCCTCATAGACACCAGTCAGGTCGCCATCTATTTGTTTCTTTCATTTCTAAATCTTCCTCATGGCCTTTTTCCAAATCTGCAAAGCCTCAAACCATTCCCAAGGCTCATTAAGTATGGAGGAATGAAGAATCCCATCTGTAGCCAATTGACATTTGCCATATTCCATAATCACCTTGGATTTCTGCAACAAAAGATCAATATCTTCCTTATCCTGGGATAGCACATGCTCCAATAAGTCCTTAGCTCTGATTGCATCTTTCCCAACTGAAAGGATATCCTTGATTGCATTATCTCCTTTTATTTGCACATCCTTTAACCAATCCATTGTAGTTTGAGCAGAAGCCTTCATCCTTTCAATTTCAGAGATGGTTTTCTTGGGCAAGAAACCAGGAGTGGCAGAAGAAGATGGGTGAAGAGATTGTAAGGGTTTCATCACATCTTCCAAGCATTTCCTAAGCCTCTCATTTTCCTTTCTCAGCTCATGCTTGGTCTGGGTCTCTTTCCTTAGTCTGCCAATTATTATAGCACTAGACCCTTCATACTCCTCTATATCCTGCTCCATAGATGCTGGTCCAAGGTTAAAATTTTGTACTTTATAATCCTCACCAGTGACATCTTCTCTAGTCTTGTCTACAGCAGTGGTGGCAATGTGGATTACTCTGTTGTTCACTTCATCCCTTTCTATTCTGGAAATGACCTTAGCCGCCTTCTTCTTCCTGCCTTTACCGATCTTTGACAGCATCTCATCCCAATCCAAAGGAGTATCTTCAACCACCACTTTTTTCTTCCTTGTGATCTCCTTTTCAAGCCAATCTGGGACAACAGGTTCTACCCGGATTTCATCTATTTTACTCTCTTCATGCTGTTCTGGTGCTTTATCTTTTTCCTTTTCAGGGAGCTGCTCACCTTGATCACCTTTCTCAATCTCTTCTTCCTGCACTGGCGATGGGGTTCTAACAGGGATGTCTTCCTCCTTCTTAGGCGATCCATTTCCTTTGCTATTCTCCAAAGAATCTTCATACATCACTAGAGGAGAAGGATGCTTTTCTTTCTCTTCAACTTCGAGCTCAGCCGCCACACCAAAGAGCTCCCCTTCCTTGAAAGGTTATGCCTCTCCACTAGTCTCATGTTCCTCAAGAGTCTCCTACTCATGCACGCTTGGTGGAGGAGAAGCAATCTTAGATGACTCCACAGCTGGTATCTTTGGTGAAGATTCCATCTTTTGCATGGGCTCCTTAGGGGATGGAGTCCTTGATCTTCTCATATAGACTTTTGTCTTTTCTCTTGAACTCTCCACATCAACAATTGGAGGCTCATCTTTTGAGGTATCCTGACCCTTCTTCTTTGAGACCCTAGTTGTTCTTGTATTCTTTGGTGGTGGAGGAACATCCTATTCTTCTACTTTTCCCAGCTCTTCCTCATTAGAGGACCTGCCTATCTTCAAAGCTCTATTTCTTTTCCTTCCTTTTGGCTTTCTTTTTGGTTCCGACTCACTTTCTTTAGGGCCTCTGATTTTTATTTTGAAAGGTGAGCTCCTTTTAGTCTTCCCTTTGGGGTCATCTTCCCTAGATTCCTCTGAAGTAGACATTGGATTAAGGTTTCCCATCAAATTGAAGGTACAGGGTACCTTTTCACTCTCTAGCTCCCAAACCTTTTGTTTTAGCCATGAAGTGGTAAATTTCTTGACAGGGCCATTAGGCCTTCCAACTCTGTGACCTCATCATCACTCCAGCTTATCTCCCCAATTGACCTATCCTTAACAGATTCATAGGCATGATCTTGTACCAGGTTTCCATCATCCTCTAGTTGGTCCGAGATTAGCTTGACATTGTATTGTCTAATCACATCAACAGGGAGCCTTGAGTACCTTTTCTTCCTTGCCTCTAAATCATCTCTGATATTGGCCCAATAGTCTTCTAGGTCATCTTTATGACGATACTCCTTGGTATCCTTCTTCTGTGCTTCCCCTGTGATATCAAAATTTGTTCTTTTGGAATGGAAGGAGAAACCATGAGTTGCCAATTCATCACCTGCTGCATGTGCTGATTGGATAGAAGGGCACACCTCTGCTATGCCAATTCCAAGAGGGAAATCCCCACCAAAACCTGTTTTATGCTTCTTTTTCTTGACAATTGCATCAAATTCACATATTTGCCTAACAATTTCCAATAACACAATATGATCCGTAGGTTACCTGGGTAACCTGTATGGAGTAGCCAGGCATCCATCAATTCTAATGTACGAGAAGGTAGGAAACTGAATGAACCAGGCCCCATATCTCTTTATCAACTCTTTTGCTCCTTCTGACAACCTGACATGTTCGACATTTTGAAGCATCCAAGTGATATGCATAGTGAATGCATCATTAGCCCTTCTGTAATCCCTGTGTCCTAGGTGCAACTCTGGATAAATCTCATAGACTATGTCCTGTCCAAATGTCCCTCATGGATTCAAACCCCTGTATGGGTAGAATCTTTCCAACACATACATGACATAGGAGGACATGGTGAACCTCTTGGTTTCCAGGACGTCCCTCAGCTGCTTGTCAATTATGGTGCTGATAAGTCATGCCCAATGATAGTTGGTTCCTTGTTCATTTTTGGTGATCACATGGACCATCCAACTCTCTAACACTCCAGCAGTCTTCAAACCTGCCACTCTGCTCAAAAATGTTATAGCATCATAAATGTTCGTCCTGAATTTAACCCTGTGTAACTGCTTGGGTAGTTTAGAGTAATGTGATTTTGGATTTTCCAACTAGGAATTGATCATCTGTTGAGCTTTGGTTGGCTCATTCTCATAATATGTCCTGGCCATGTCCATGTTCAGAGCACACACAGAAGGAAAATCCGGCATGTCAAAGTCTTGGGCAATAGAAACAGGGCTAAAATTCGCCAAGACTCTCCCTTCATTGCTGACAACCCTTTGTGTGTCGAAGTCATATTGCCGAGCACACTCCAGTATCAGCTCATAGCACTAGATTGCCGGAGGAAACCCTGCCACATGAACCAATCTGGATTTCATCATTCCCTGTCTTAGGACCGACAGATCCTTTTGAGCTGTTCTCTCCTTGAAATCCTCGTATCTCCAGGCTCCAACATTGGTGTCAGACACTTCGGACCATACAGAAAATATCTTACTTTTTGGAAACTGACTCTTGGTGTCCAATCTTAACCTTTCTGCCTCTGAAATGGAAGATCCTTCCGTGTCACCTTTAGATTTTCCATTTGCAGCCTTGCTCAATTCGACTTGCATCCACAATAAAATGTCATGAGTATCCAATTATCATACACATTCAAATCAAAGAGTTAGCATAAAATCATAGAAAGCCATTGGAATCCAACACAAATCACCAATCCTTGAAAATCTAGAAAAGTAAAGCAGTCCGAGAAAACAATGTAAACTGGGAAAATCCATTCGGGGTGAAATTTCAGAGAAATCTGACCCAGACAGATTCTTGTTGCCAAAGACATCATTTGCTAAATAAATCGTTAGTACGGACAAAAGATTATAAGATCATCATGAAATCCAATCATTAGCAACAAGAAATCAACGTTTAGCACCTACTCCATTAATCCTATCCTTGAGAAATCGAAAGAAATAAAACCAGACAGGAAAACTGGAAAAGTCTGGACAGGAAGGATTTTCGCGGATAGTTCAAATATTCCGGAACTAACTATACTCCGCGGAATTGGCCGAAACCGGGAAAATTCGGGTGCACAGAAATTCCACGGACACCACAGGAACCTAATGAAGAACAACACGCGAGCTAGTGACTGAATGAACATGTAAAATATTGCTCACTTGGATTCTGATGACTTCAAATTTGACGCCAACCAACAAGATTCAGAATGCAAATGAATTCAAATTTCCAAAACCTTTAAATGACTAATCCTCATGGCGAAACAGTGATGCCCTAGCTTTGACAAATAAACCTCCCGCCATGAAAACCATGGTTAATTCAGGGTTTGGAATACTACCTGTAAGGATGAATCTAAAGCATTCGAATCTTCACAAGGCAGGGGACTAGTTTAATCTTGGCGCAAGATACAAAAATCATGACGGTTTAACCACTCTTAATAGCTTCGAGCAAAACACCCGAAACCCTAATCTCGCCAAATATAACGCATTGCACATCTAGAACAAAATCCTACCCTGAACGCCCATCAACACTGATCCATCCGACATTTATTGGGCAAACAAAGTGGTGCATAGTGCGAATGTTGAAAATCATGAAAATGGGTCAAACCCCAATTCGATAAAACAAAATTGTGACCAAACATAGGCCGGCCCAAAATGATCATCAATCGACATAAAGTAGTTCAATTCATCATGCAAACAGATGAAAGGGCCAATGATAACCTACCATGGATCAACCCAGACAAACTTCAACTCGAGGAAGCAACTGGAAAGCGAATACGCCCTAGCAACGAAATCCAGACATCGGTACCCAAGCAATCTGCATGCAAGCAGTCAATGATCAATCCTCAAAGCTCAAATGAAAACTCTCAATCGCCCAAAGCAACAAGCAAATGGATAATGAAATCGAAATGGATCGAAATGGTGCCCAAAAGACTTTAAATCCACCCATATACGCGTCTGAGCAAAGGTACCTCGGACATTAATGAGCGACAAGACATGTCTGAAAAAATCCGAAAACCCAAGCCCAGGACGGAATTTCAGAAAATCCCAAGACACATGGAAAATCTGGATGAACACAAATTCCGCAGAAATGGCAGAAACTGGGATATTAATGAAGTTCGGGATTTTGGCGCAGTCTGGGAAAATCCGCCAGAACCGGAAAATCCCGGAGTCAAACGGAAACCCGGATCCGAAAAATTTCGCAGTCAACAGAAAATGAACTAGAGCCCAGAAAAATCCACCGGAGCCGGAAAATCCCGGATTCAGGTCAAAACCCAAATTTCACCAAAAGCCAAGTTTAGCTAATTCAAGCCTCAAGGCAAGACAAAACCAGTAAAACCAACATCTCAAGACCTTAAAAAGACAAATCTCATAAAACCAAAGGTCAAAAGACATCACGAAAAGAGGGTCCCCACTCCAAGTGGGGCGTGTGTGCAAAAACCTGCACAACAGGTAACATGCCAAATGTATGAGAGAATAAAGTGTGTGAAAAATCCATGTGTCTAAAGTTTGTTGAGAAATTGATTGGGAATAATGTAATTTAAATATAAGTCATATTTAAATAAATGTGACATTTGATGATGTGGCCAAAAATTGTTGCAGGCATGTGACTAAATTTGAATTTAAAATTATTCAAACTTAGTGAGAATACATTTAATTAAGCAAACTATTTACATTTGTTTATTTAATTAAATTTAGAAGAATGTGGTTTAAGATGAATTTAAAAAGTATGAACTATATAAATAAATTGAGAATTTATTTATAAGTAGATGAAATAAAAAGGAGTCATTAATTAAATAACTAGTATTTAATTAATTAATTGTCTTGACCGATTTTAGGTGTATACAATATTATATACTATATATAGTATATATATTACATAAATATTATGCATTATATTAATATTATGTAATATATACTATATATATTATATAATATATTTAATACATAGTATATATTATATACTACACGTTACCTCTAAAAATGGGGTTTATTAAGTGCTATACTATGGTCTAGAATATAGAGCACACCCATTTCTAGTGATTTCACTCAAGGATCACCCTAGAGATTTCAATGCAAAAGAGAAGGGAATCTTGCAACAGGGCTATCCTACGAGTTGAATGTAAAAAAATAAGGGGATCACCACCATGTTTAGTCTTGGAAAAGACAATGAAATGAAAGATAAAATGAAAAACCCTAATATGATGTAAGCTTGATTTAAATGACCTAAAAAATGCAAGTAAATCAAAACAAAATGATGCAAGATATAAGGTGTGCAAATGGGAACCTGGAAATGACTAGAAGGAGCTCTCAAACATTACAAATTATACATTTAATGTTGAGTTGGAATCATTCACCAAGCTAGGTGAATCAATCCAAAAATAGGGTTTTTGTGCAGGAACAAGAATCTGCTAAATGGGTATTTGAATCTACAAAAGTAAGAATTTTAACTGGAACTAGGACATATTCACTAGAAGTGATGAATTGGTCCAGTTAAGCTTTTCTGAAGCTTCAGATGTAGGAGGATAAAATCTCACAAAAATTTTGAATTAATTTTTATTTTGGACCACACGAGACTCATTCACTTGAGGTCGTGAATGAGTCCCATCGAGCCTAATTTTTGGGACCAATTTTAAAAATACTTAGAAATGTGTGAAACCAGATTTGGGACCAAAAGATCTAGGTGGGACTCATTCGCCCAAGGTGAAAAATGAATCCCATATCACTAAATATAGGCCATTCAAGCTTGAAACACCTAAATTATGATTGGCTAATTATTTTTTATCGGGATTTCCCTCAAAGAGATGCAATAAATGAGCCATGTGGATGCAAAATAGGGCCAATTAAAGCATAAGAAATCCCAATTAATAATGAAAACCCTAGAAAAGTGTGAAAGTTTGTTAAAACACTTCACAACACTTTAAAATAAGGCATGATTAAGGTTTAAAAGAAGTTTATTAGGTTTAATTATTTGATAAAACCTTAGAAAAGTGTGAAAGTGTGTTACAAAACTTCACAACACTTTAGCAAGGTACTATTTAAATTCATTAGTTTACAAGGGCCCAAGACCTAATGTGAATTTGTAAAACACATTACAACAATAAATCAAGGCACCATTAAGCCTAATTCACAAGGAGGTCCCAAACAATAAAGAAAAAGTAGAAGGGAAACTTTTTTCATTGCCATATCTAGACCACACTTTAGTGAGAGGATGAATGTGCTTCAAACTCACACTAAATTAGACAAACACACATTAAGAGGTGCCCAAGTGCACCAATGCCAATAAGATAGGAAGATAATAATCAAGAGGGATGATCAACCCCCTAGGATCAAGATTCCATGGTGAACCAACATAGGCAAAAATGAAAACACATGAGAATGAGATAAGAGCATCAAAAAAGCACAAGCGTGCAATGTCAAGGATGAAAGGAAAAGGTAAAAAAAAAAAAAGAGTCGGACCAAGCTTTGACCATTTTTTAGTTGTGATGTCGATCAGATCTAGGCTATTTATCCAAAAAATGCATACTCACTCTAAGGAAATGAAACTCCTTATTGTCCATTGGGTGAGAAGTCCAAGAATGTGAGAAATATACACTCATGGATGGTATGCACTCACACACATGTGAGTGGCTATGGGGAAAGTCATGCCTTGGTCGAGCTTCCCAATCAAACTACACCAAAGTTATACCTCCTAATAAATTTGATAAGGCACCATGCAAAAATGTTTTTTGAGCTTTATGAGACAAGCACATATTTGTATGCTTGGAGATCATGAACAAACAGGATGGATCCATAGGCATGCAAGTTGTGTTATGCAAGGTGGCCATATAACTACAAATGCAAAATGCAAAATGTAGAGAATGTTCAAAATGATTCTTGCTTAGTTCATGCAAGGTCTTTAACTTAGGGAACATTGTGCCTAATGCTTCCAAGAGAGGACCAATCAAAGAATAGAAGATTCACAACTTATGGGATGCAGTGTGTTGCATCAAGCCACTGAGAGGAATGTAATATGCTAAGAGAGATCACACTCTTGAAGGACATCACACCCAATGCCATCCAAAAAGCAAAAAATGCATCGTATTTAAAGTAAGAAGATTACACCACAAACCATGAAAAGAAAAATGTAAATGAATAATTCCAATGTATGCCCCCACTTTAAAGAAATTTCTAAACACCATACTGTGAGAAATTACTTTAAAGTAGCCAATGATAAATGTGAACAAGAAAGAAGACATGAGATCCAACTTGGAAAGCCCTATGTAAGTCATATGTTTTCATGTAAAGCCATATCATGGAAGAGAAAAAGAAAAGATAAGGGTTGCCCCCAAAATGAAAAGACAAAACACATAATGGATCTATGGATTTGGGGTCAATATGTTCTTGGGTATGTGCAGAATCATCATGGAAAAAATGGGCCCTTAAGTGGCAAAAAATTCAGAAAAATCAGAGTTAGGAAACTTGACATAAAAATTTGAATAAGTTATCTATATTATTTCAAAAATATGGAAGAATAGAATTTGTAACAAATTGAATGTAGTTTCTAAACTACTAGGTTTGTTTAAAAAAGAAAAAAATCTATTTGGTGAAAATTTGAAATTTCAATGCAGTGGTACTTAAATTTTAGGGAAAAAATAAGAAGTTGGTGTCTGTTTGACCACCCTAACCACAATAAAACGATAATATTTTTTTATAATATTTTAGATATAAGTAGAAGACTCATGCCCCAATGTGATGCATATTTTTTTGTATCTTTTGTCCAAGTAAATAATTAATTATAATTTTTTTATTACAACCTTTTAAAAAATATAAAAAACTCGTATGTCTGAGCACCTTAACTTGGTCAAAACTTCATCAAATTCAATTTTTCTTTTTTTAATCCTATATAATGTGAAGCATGTTTTGGATTCAAAAAATTTGATACCATTTGAAAGCTATAGATGTTTTTCAATCAGCCTATCAATTAGGACTTTAGTCATAATTTGAATAGAAAATGAATAATAATTACTTATTATTATGCCTTGCATAAGCACCCCATTTTATTCTAAAAAAAATGGGTCCCCCTTTTCTTTTTACTTTCATCGCCTTTGGTTGTCTGGTTTGGTCTTGGGAGTTCTTTTGTTTTCCTCCTGAGTTTGTTTTTGTTCTGCTGAATTTGGTTCTGCCTCAGTTAAAGTTGGGTTCCTTTTTGTTAAAATTAAGTGAAATGGTGAATATGCTATATTTTGTATGCTTCTGAGGACTAATGGAGGAATTTGTGTTGCAGTATTAAATCATGTACCTGATGATTTTTTCTCAGGGAACTCAGTTGGAAAGCATACCTTAATCAAGTTTGGCATAAAATTCCTCTAAGGAGAAAGTCAACAAGACCTTCCAGATGTCTTTCCAATTAGCAGTGGTTCTATTCATTTGAAATGTCCTGGTCGGCTAGGCATTTTAATCGCCCTAGGTTTTTATATGTCTCCCCAACATGCTAAAGTCTCGCTGACCGATTGCATCCAAGGTTAGCGTTGCTGAAAGATTTTTGGTCGATGAAAGGTCTTGCTGACCCATGAAGTCTCGGTGAAAGGTTATACCTTCAACATGATGTCTGGCCAAAGGGGCAAGGCCTTAGTGACAAAGGTGGCTTTGACATAAAGTCTAACCGATAGGGTGGACTCTTGCCGAGGTGAAGCGGCATTGGCGTAGTGGTTTGAGTTTGGCATGAAGTCCAGACGATTGAGTGATGTCTCACCGAAAGGATGATGCCTTTGGTATAAGGTTGTGCTCTCGGGGAGATGTCCTACTAACTGGGAAAAGTCTCATTGAAAGATGAAGGCCTTAGAGAGAAGTCCTGCCAACCGATGAAGGGTCTTGGTGAAATTTTTGAGCTCCACGAAAGGTCTCACCAACCAAGCAAAGTCTCCCCAAAATGAAACGAGCTCTCGCCAAAGCAAGGTGGCTTTGATGTAATCTCTTGCCAACTTGGTAGGGTCTCATCGAAATAGAATGAGCTCAAGGAGAATGGAGGAGTTCGACATGATGTCTTGCCGACAAGCAATGGTCTCACCGATGGTTTTAAACCTTTGGCATGACTAATGGAACCCACCATGATGTCTCACCGGCCCAAGGGTGTCTCACCAAAGGAAGAGGGGCTTGATGTGATGTCATGCCGAGGAAATAAAATCTTGCCTATAGCGACCAGCCTACTAATGAAAAAAGATATTGGTATGACTCTTAACGCCTGCAATGACCTCGTGTCGACTGAAGGTTGTCTTGCCGAATGCAGATGTTGTGCCAATGGAGCTCCACAATGATATAACCCTTGGGGACTCACTATGATGTGTGGACGATAGCAATTGTCTCGGTGACCACTATGGATATTGATATAACTTTGGTCACTCACTATGATGTCTTGCTGACCGTCATATGTCTTTTCGATAGCTGCTAAGAGGTATGATCGCATCGGGGAGACATGATTAGTGTCTCACCGACATGCGATTCACTGTGAACAACTTTTGACCACCCGAGAATCTTATGTGGCATGTGTTCAACCAATCAAAGAGAATTAAATGTGAACCCTAGATAGTTTGACTGATTGACTACCCCTGTGAGGAAGATCAATAAAATGGGTGTGGATCTGCTCTGTGAATAAAGTGATGGATTAGTTTAGTATCCAGGGGTTCCATCTGTGAAGATCCAGGGGGAAAATCTGATGCTGCTTCTAAAAGAGGTCAACTTGCAGAAAGATCTTGAGCACCAGGAAGCCGAGGGGAGAAAAGGCCACGAGTCTCAGTGACAGCTCTAAGGCCTACTAGAAAAAGGTAGATAGCTATTAATGGTGATGCTCTAGGGAATTCAAAGTGGCTTTGATGGAAGTTCGAAGGTGGAAACGATGACCATAAGTAAATGCCATAGTTGCAAAACATCTAGAGGTCATCCCCAAAGAAATCTTTCACTGACATGGATATGGAGGATGCAATTGAATGCAACATTAACTTCATTCCAAAAAGATCTGAAGGTCGACCCTCCTGCAATGAACTGATATTTTGTAAACCCTAAAAAAGGGGCCAGAACATTCTTTCGGGTAAATTTCTGTATATATGTCATTTTTTTCCTCTTTGAAAGAGTTCAGAGGTTCAAGGACATGGAGACATAGAGATATAGATTTTGAACAGTAGTAATTTTCTAAGAAGTAAGAGAAACTTAAGAGTAGCAATAGAGTAGGAGTTAGATTCGACAAAAGGCAGTAATGTATCCTTCTAGTTTTCTTAGTATAGATGGAAACAGTTTGAAAATATAGGTTTTCTATACACTGGTGATTGTGCTAGATTTGTAAATGTTGCTTATCTATTTCATTAATAGTATAAGCAACCAGATTTAAATCTACTTCATATTGTGTTTCAGAATGGTATTCATCTTCAGTTAATCATTCGATTTGAGAAGCCTTCAAGGAATGAAATATTATTTTATGTTTTCTTTAAATGGTAAGTTACAATCTGTTGTTGAAGTTAGCACTGTGAATGAATGAAGTTGTTTGTTAATCACAAGTTGATTTTGTTCCCCAGTTTTAGTTAGCAATTCCTTGAAAGGTAACAAGTCTAGTTAAGTTGGATGAATTATTATTCTCTTTAGTTTCAAAGCCTTGATCTATCTTTTTATGTTTCTTTAAAAACCCTAGTTAAAGTAGGTTTGAATTTATGTTTGATCTTAGAACAATCCACAAGCTCAACACTAGCAGGCCCCTTGAACATTATAGTTCACATCAACCATTGAGTGAAAACAACACAATCGAGAACCGATTACAAAGACCTTGGGAGTTAAGATATCCATGTGTTATTCTTTCTCTTTCAGGAGAGAAAAATAGTGATATTCTGTTTGACTGTTGATGTGCTCATCAAAACCATCAATAGAGAATTGGCACTAGAAGGAGGACCTAGAGGAGAAAACTGGATAATACTGGGTTTTTCTCACTAGAAAGGTCCCGTAGAGTTCTTCGATCAACTGAAAATCCACCACCTTTGATAGAACTCAAGACCCCAACAAGACACAAGATTCACAAGACTGGGGAAACCATCATAGTACCCTTGTCAGCTCCACTTACTCCACCAAGATTTTCACCAATACCCTACTAGATTCCTATCAATCCACTATCGAATTCATCTCAATTGCCATTACAGCTGATTCAACCCATCCAATAACTGGCTCAACCACCACCATCGCTACCAATGGCATTTTTTCAGAAAAATACCTCTCCATTGGGGACTATTCCTAGAAGTTTTCATGACATTCCTAAGAATCCTGAGAAATTTTGTCCCAAATACATTCATGGTGAATCAAGGAGTGTTGAAGAGCACATACAAGCTTTTAAGGACACCTGTACTAGAGCTCAGATAGCTCACCATGACGTACTTTGTAGGTTGTTCCCTTATTCCTTAGGGGATATGGCATACAACTGGTACCTAAATCTTCCTCAGTGCTCTATTCTGAGCTGGAAAGACTTGGAGAATTCTTTCATCAATCAGTTTAGGATTTACGTGGATCCATCGATTTTGTTCCACAAATTTGCTACCATTAGGAAGGAGCTAGTTGAACCTTTTCCCTTGTTTAATACTAGGTTTCAACGAATGTATAGGAGACTATAGGACACTTATCTAGTTGTTGAGAATAGTGCCATTCAAGCATACTTTAGAGTTATAGAGCCATTGATTGGCTTATTCCTACAAAGGATTTACCAACTGGCATATATTGATTCCCTGTCTACAGTCTATCATCTAGCAATTAAGTTGCAACAAAAAAATAGTTCTCAACAAGGAAGTTTAGGAGGAGGTTTCCCTTCAATGGGGTATCAGATGTCTAGCCCAACCCCTTTATTCAATACTGTCCCAGGGATGTCTCCTTCCCATTATGGATCCATATCTGAGTTATAGACTCAACCTCCTGTTCTATTCTTTGCCAATGGATCTCTCGACTTCTTTCAACAATCATAGGCTCATCATAGTCTGTATGGTCATCATAACCAAGCTGGAACACCAAATCATGTTAGTCAGCCACTTGTTGCTAAGAGTGTTGAAAGTCAAAAGATAGTTCAACTCACAAATGAAGTGGAGACCTTAAAGAAAACTCTGTCCCAAGTCACAAATGACATGGCTCAGCTTAGAATGAACCCTTCTCAAAACCAAGGTAATTATCCTAATCAGGGCAATAACAATCAGGGTAATTATCAGAATAACAAAACTCACAACCAGAGGGGTTGTCAAGGCCAAAACTCCCCTAACCAAGGTTATCAAAACCAAAATAGAGGATATAACCAGAGGCCAAGTAACAATCGACAATGGAATATAGGACCAAATAATGGCAGAGTTCCTCACAATTATCAAACTAATGAAAAGAGGTCACATACTGCAAATGTGGCTGACCTTAATTTTATGACTAACTGGTGTAGGCTGCAAGATACTGCAACCCATTCTAAGGTAAACTGCCCTGAAATGGAGAAAGTTGTCAAGATGGCACAAGCAAATGCCCAAACATTCCAAGGAAATTAAAATAAAGAAGGTGGCTCAGTAGATACAACAATGACTTATGACCTCTTTGAGGAAGAACCTTCATTCCCAAGGAAAGATGAGAATGAACTAGAGGAAGATTCATATGATACCCAATATTTTCAGACAAAGGGAGGACACTTCCTAAGAAATCAAAATAAGGGTTTGTTCACTACATCAACACCGCCTAATCACATGGTTCCTCCAAATCAAAGTGTTGATAACAACCCTCCTCCACCAAAAGGCCCACCTGACTTCCATAACAAAGGTAATTCACTTGGGGTTGTCAAAAGTAATGCAAGTTATAACACATAATTTGATATTGCGGCTGAGATGTAGAGACAAAAAACCTCTTTATCATATTTTGACATCCTAAAGTGGTGCCTTGCTCAACGAGAGATAGTGCTGAAAGATTTGGCAGAAGCTAATAAATCAAAAGGAAAAAACAAGGTGGAACCTGCTACAGATATGAACATAGCTTTGTATAGAAGCAAGGTAGGTACCCCACCATTTCTTTTGAGTTTAAGAATCTATGGGAAGAATCTACATAATTTCCTACTAGATTCAGGGGCTTTTAGCAATGTTATGCCATTTTCTGTATACAAGAAATTGGGATTGAACCCTATCCAAACAAACAAGAAGGTCATCCAGCTTGATAAAATAGAGGTTAATGTAGTTGGAGAATTGAGAAATATACATGTGCAAGTAGGGTCTGACCCTAGGATTTTAACCAACATAGATATTCAAGTAGCCGATATTCTCGAGACTTATGGTATGCTGTTGAGTAGAGATCTGATGAAAAGTATAGGGGGATATCTCTCCCTTGACTTTTCACATATGTGGCTACCATGGAGGGGAATTCCTACATAGATTAGGATTGAGAGTGAACCTCACCTCAAGCATATCATCACTGAATATGATTGTCCCAATGAGGTATCCTATTTTGAAACCAAGATAGGGGTTTATAAAAGAGAGGAAATTCTAACCTTTTTGGTTCTTGATTCTAAAGAATTATCAATACAAAGTTCCCCTAATTCTATGACTAATGAAAATCAGTAGGCATTGATCAAGAAGCTACAACAGGATCAGCTGGTCTTGGGGGAAGATATCGACCTGCAAAGTCTTTTACTCCCTAATTGGTGCAGGGTACACTACCAAAATCATTTAGAATTGACCTGCCAACCCTACATCAGCATTTTAAATTAGGTTTCCCAAGCTGAGGAAACTAGCCTAAGTCACCTTGAGACCGTTGCAGATCACTTCTCATTTGAAGCCAAAGAAGCAACAATGTTAATGAGGGATAAGATACCTTCGAAAGAAGTTCCTTCTCAAGTTGAACTTACCCGAGCCACATTTCCAAACTAGCATATTTATGAGCAACAACCCCAAGGTTTGCTTAATACCCCTGCACTCACAATTATACCAAAACCCAAGGGACTAATCAAAGATGTAAGTGACTGTCAGAAGGATAGCCACAAATTATATGATATATTTGTGCAGGGATTGTAAATTACACCTGAGGAACCTATTGAACACCTCTTACCAATATTAGATGCAAAAGATCAAGTGCCCCTACTTATGGCTCATCCTATCCAAACGCCCATAATAACCTTAAAGGGATCAACTCCAGCTCATGATCAACTATGGACCCTCACGTTTGATGGATCCAAATCCAAAATAGGTTGTGGTGTTGGGATTGAATTAACCAACTTGAAAGGAAAAACATTTTTCTTCTTCTTATAGGTTGCAGTTTAGATGCACTAAGAACATGGTAGAATATGAAGCTCTAGATCGAGGATTGATGTTTGTACATAAGAAGAAAGTTACTGTATTAATGGTTAAACGAGATTCAAAAGTAATCGTCAAGCAAGTGAGCATCCAATACACATGTCACAATAGAATGTTGGCTACCTATAGAAATCGGGTATGGAACCTGATTGAAGACTTTGATGCTTTTGGGATTAGCTTAATCCCTAGAGAGGAGAATCATATAGTTGATTCATTAGCTATTGCTGCAAGTACCCTAGAACACATGCAAGGTTCCAAGCTTAAGATATTCTCAGTAGAGTTGATTTCCACCCCGACTATTCTTGATAATGTCAGGAACTTTCAAGTCTTTGATGATGATCAACATATCCTTGCTTTTCTAGCAAGTTCAGATGTTTTCGAAGGGCATATCATTGATGAGTCCAACAAGGATCAAGGAGATTGGAACCCTGAAGATTGTGATATAGAGGGGGTCCTCAATTTCAAAAGTAATAGCATTCCCAAGGGAATACCCTAAGGGTATGAAGATCTAATAACATTTGAAACTTCTGTAATAACTCATACCATTCCTCTTAAGCCCGAAGCTAAGCCATTTTGGCAAAAATGTCTTGTTAGCGCCCTTATTGAACCACTGATCTTTAAAGAAGTTCAAAAATTTCTTTCTACAAGAATAATCTTCCCTGTATGACACTCAACATGGGTGGCCAACCTAGTTCCAGTCCGTAAGAAAAATGGAGAGATCAGGCTATGTGTGGATTTCTAGAATTTGAATAGAGCTTCAGAAAAAGATAACTACCCACTCCCTTCACTAGACGAAGTCTTGCAGACTATCAATGGGTTTTAGATGATTTCATTCTTGGATGATTATTCTGGATACAACTAGGTGATGGTTAACTATGAAGACAGAATGAAGACAACCTTTACTACTAAATGGGGAACATTTTCTTACAGAAGGATGCCATTTGGTTTGATAAACATCAGAGCAACCTTTCAGTGTGCCATGGAAATAGCCTTCAAAGATATGATTGGAAAATACATCATCATTTACATGGATGACCTGATAGTATTCTCCAAAGATAGATTGAACCACGCTGCAGACTTAGCTAGAGTTCTTGAAAGATGTATCCAGTATGGTGTCTCCTGAATCCTAAAATGTGTGTGTTTGGGGTTTCTAAAGGGAAGCTTTTGGGACACATAATATCAGAAAGAGGAATATCGATCGATCCAGGCCAAGTAGAGTCCATTCTAAAGATAGCCATGCTAGGAAGTAAGAAGGAGATGAGATCCTTCTTTAGAAAGATGAACTTTGTGAGAAATTTTATCACAGGATTTGCAGAAATTGTTAAACCTCTAAATGAAATGATGAAGAAAGATGCCAAAATAGAGTGGAGTAATGAGGAAAAGGCTACGTTTTCATAGGTCAAGCGATCCATTTCAGAAGTGCCAGTTCTCACCAGCCTTGACTACTTAAAGTCGTTCTATATTTATTCTTTTGCCTCTGAACACGGGTGTGCAGTTGTCCTATCTCAATGAAGAGAAGAGGGAGAGGAGAGGCCAATCACCTTCATGAACTCTGCATTCAAAAATGATGAAATCAAATATCCACCTCTTGAAAAAAAATCTTTTGCACTAGTCAGAGTTGTCAAGAAGTTCAAACATTACATCCTACGAAGTCAAATCATAGTTGTACTTCCTAATGCTACTGTGAAGTCTCTACTTATGCAGAGTGAGCTAGGAGAACGAAGAGGGAAATGGATGGCCATTTTGTAAGAGTTCGATTTGGAGATTCACCCTATGAAACTTGTTAGAGGTATAGGCTTGTCTAAATCCATGGCGAATGCTGGTGGAAATGTTATTTGCCAGCAATACACTACTCAGTCTTTTTCCAACGACCCTTGGTATGCTGATATCATCTATTTCATGCTCAATAATCAGTGCCTAGAGGGAATGACTACGACTCAAAGGAGAGCACTAAGAATGAAAATATTTCATTATATGCTCAAAGGAGGATTGTTGTATAGGAAGAATTTTGAGGGAGTGTACCTATGATGCCTTGATCGATAAGAGGCTAAACATGTGATTGCTAAATTTCATGGGAAACATGGCACAGGTCATGGGTCTGCAGATTCGTTAGCACATCACTCAGGTCAGGTTACTACTGGCCATGTGTGTTCAAAGATTCCCATCAACATGTAAGAACATGTCACATATGCCAAATTTCTGCATCAAAGGAACACCATCCAACCATGCCATTGCAGCCTATTTATAAGGTAAGACCATTTTCCCAATGGGCGCTGGAATTTATTGGGGTAATTAACCCAAATTATTCTACAGGACACAAATTCATTTTGACTACCACTGATTACTGCACATGATGGATAGAGGCTATACCTTGCAAGAATAGTACAACATAGGTAGTAATCAAGTTCCTCACTAAATGCATCACAACTAGGTTTGGAGTACCCTTCGCATTGGTATGTGACAATGAATCTTCCTTTTCTTCTGCTGAGTTCATTTCGTGGGCTTATGATCACAAAATTGTCTTAAAATATTCTTCAAACTATTGCCCACAAGGAAATAGAGTTGCAGAATCAACCAATAAGAATTTCTTAGGGGTAATAAAAAAATTGTTAGAAAACAATCCTAGGGACTGGCATACCTAACTAAGATTTGTGTAATGGGAAGATAGAACTAGGATCAAGGTTGCTTTAAAGACTTCACCATTTAAACTAGTATATGGCCAAGAGCCTGTGTTCCCTATTCATTTGCAAATACCTATCCTTGAGTTCATGCAACAATTCTACTCTAGTGATGATAGGGTAGAGGTAAGATTAGCTACCTTGTTGAAATTAGAAGAATAGAGAGATGCCGCCTTGTAGCAATTCTTTAGACACTAGGCTGTTGTCAAATGTTAGTTTGACAAAAGAGCCAAAATCAAGGCTTTTAGAATATCTAACCTTGTGCTGCTATGGGATAAAGCTAGTGAAAAGAAGGGCAGTCACAAAAAATTTGATAAGCTTTGGTTAGGTCCCTATCAAATCACTGAGATCCTAGGAGAAAATGTTCTCTGGCTGAGTAGTCTAACAAAATAACCCATTCCATTTCCTATCAATGGATAGTTTATTAAGCATTATTTTGGGTCATGAAGTTTGGTATTTTGTTGGGGAGTGCATTTATGCAAATAGTTCTTGCATTTCTGCTTGTAAATAATCTCTGTAAATAATTTTATTTTCTGTTTGTAAATAGTTTGTCTATTTTTTTATTTGTAAATAGTTTTTTTGTTTGTTTGTTTGTACTTTCTTTCTGTCCTTTCATTTTCTTTTCTATTTGGTTTCTATCTTGTTTGTTCTTTGGGGTTTCTCTATTATTTCCATCTTGAAATGGTGGGTTGTTATATAAAGTGTACTTTGGTTATTAGGAGAGAAGTGGTTTAGATACTTTCAGGTTCTGAGTGGATGATTTTGTCCTAAATGCTTTGTTTTATGCCCATTGTCAATAAGAGTTGTGGAAAGTCTTGAAAACAAGATGCAAAGTAAACAATCTTCATTAATTACCTCTGAATCTGTCACAAATCATCAAGATCATCTCCTCTTGTAATGGTATATTTGTCCTAGGATGATAGTGTTGTAAGATTTGAGTGAAAACTCCAATCTCGCAAGTGCTATTATGAAGTCCATGGTAGTTTTCAATGTAGAACGAATGTATGACATCTGACATATTGAGAAAAATTGAATGAAATATCTGAAACGCCAAAAAAAAAAAGGAGAAGAAGAGAAAAAGAATTATCTAAAAGAAAGGAGATCTCAATATGAATGGGTGATTCTAGTATCTCTACCAGGGCTATGGACGCCTGACTAGAAGTAGAGAAATGTTGTGGGAAAACTAGAGGTATCTTCGTCGGGGCTATGGATGCCTAACTGGCAGTAGAGCAATGTCCAGGATATCATTGCACAATAGCTAAAGGGAATCAACTCGTGTAGTTCAAATCTTGCAAATTGTTGTTCAAAAGATGAGGAGAACTTTATAAAAGGATGATGCACCATCAAGCACACACATAGATTTAGGGGAAGCCATTGTTGATTTACATTTGAGATCCTAGCTTAACCTTAGTTGTTAAAAATGACCCAATTGGAGTTGTGATGTTCATAAAGTAAGAGTTCTAGGTAGCTGAATCTTTCAGTTTCTTGAAAATGGTTAAATCATTTTCCCAGTCTAGTCACCATTTGTTATGCCTTGCATAACCACCCCATTTTATTCTGGAACAAAATGGGTCCCCCTTTTCTTTTTACTTTTGTCACCTTTGGTTGTCTAGTTTGGTCTTGGGAGTTCTTTTGTTTTCCTCCTAAGTTTGTTTTTGTTCTGCTAAATTTGGTTATGCCTCAGTTAAAGTTGCGTTCCTTTTTGTTAAAATTAAGTGAAATGGTGAAAAATGCTATATTTTATATGCTTCTGAGGACTAATGGAGGCATTTGTGTTGCAGGATTAAATGATGTACTTGATATTTTTTTCTCAAGGAACTCAGTTGGAAAGCATACCTTAATCAAGTTTGGCATAAAATTCCTCTAAGGAGAAAGTCAGCAAGACCTTCCAGATGTCTTGTTGACTAGCAGTGGTTCTATTCATTTGAAATGTCCTAGTTGGCTAGGCATTTAATCACTATTGGTTTTCATATGTCTCCCCGACATGCTGAAGTCTCGCTGACCAATTGCACACAAGGTTAGCATCACCGAAATATTTGCACTCGATGAAAGGTCTTGCCGACCCATGAAGTCTCAACGAAAGGTTACACCTTCGGCACGATGTCTAGCCGAAGGGGCGAGGTCTTGATGACAAAGGTGGCTTTGGGATAAAGTCTCACTGATAGGGTGGACTCTTGCCGAGGTGAAGTGGAATCGGCATACTGGTTTGAGTTCAGCATGAAGTTCTGACAACTGAGTGATGTCCCACCGAAAGGATGATGCCTTCAGTATAAGGTTGTGCTCTCGGGGAGATGTCTTGCTGACTAGGTGGAGTCTTGTTGAAAGATGAAGGCCTTAGAGAGAAGTCCTGTCGACCGATGAAGGGTCTTGGCAAAATTTCTTGCCGACCAAGCAAAGTCTCCCCAAAATGAAACGAGCTCTCACCAAAGCAAGGAGGCTTTGATGTAATCTCTTGCCAACTCAGTCGGGTCTCACCGAAATAGAATGAGCTCGAGGAGAATGGAGGAGTTTGACATGATGTCCTACCAACAAGTGATGGTCTCGCCGATGGTTTTAAACCTTTGGCATGACTAATGGAACCCACTATGATGTCTTGCCGACCTGAGGGTGTCTTGCCAAAGGAAGAGGGGCTTGATGTGATGTCATGCCAAGGGAATAAAATCTTTCCAATAGTGATGAGCTTGCCAATGGAAAAAGATATTGGTATGACTCTTAGCACCCGCTATGACCTCCTACCAACTGAAGGTTCTCTTTCCAAATGTGGATGTTGTGCCAATGGAACTCTACAGTTGTATAACCCTTGGGGACTCGCTATGATGTCTGGGTGATACCAATTGTCTCGGTGACCACTATGGATATTGATATGACTTTGGTCACTCGCTATGAAGTCTTGCTGACCATCATATGTATTTCTGATACCTGCTAGGAGGTATGATCGCATTGGGGAGACACAATTAGTGTCTCACCGACATGTAATTCGGTGTGAACTACTTTTGACCGCCTAGAAATCTTATGTGGCATGTGTTCAACCAATCAGAGAGAAATAAAGGTGAACCCTAGATAGTTTGACCGATTGAATACTGTTGTGAGGAAGATCAACAAAATGGGTGCGACATGGATCTACTTTGTGAATAAAGTGATGGATCAGTTCAGTATCCAGGGGTGCCATTTGTGAAGATCCAGGGGAAAATCTGATGCTGCTTCTAGAAGAGGTCAACTTACAGAAAGATCTTGAGGACGAGGAAGCCAAGGGGAGAAAAGGCCACAAGTCTTAATGACAGCTGTGAGGCCTATTGGAAAAAGGTAGATCAATATGAATGGTGATGCTCTAGGGCATTCAAAGTGGCTTTGATGGAAGTTCGAAGGTGGACATGGGGACCATATGTAAATGCCATAGTTACAGAAGATCTAGAGGTCATCCCCGAAGCAATCTTTCATCGACATGGACATGAAGGATGCAACTAAATGTAGCATTAAATTCATTTCGAAAACATTTGAAGGTCGACCCTCCTACAACGAACTGATATTTTGTAAACCCTAAAACAGGGGCCAGCGCATTCATTTGGGTACATTTCTATATATATGGCATTTTTTGCCTCTTTGAAAGGGTTCAGAGGTTCAAGGACATAGAGACATAGAGATATAGATTTTGAATAGTAGTAATTTTCTAAGAAGTAAGAGAAACTTAAGAGTAGTAATAAAGTAGGAATTAGATTCGAAAAAAGGTAGTAATGCATCCTTCTGGTTTTCTTAGTATAGATGGAAACAGTCAGAAAATATAGGTTTTCTGTACACTAGTGATTGTGCCAGATTTGGAAATGTTGCTTATCTGTTTCACTAACAGTAGAAGCAACCATATTTAAATCTACTTCATATTGTGTTTCAGAATGGTATTCATCTCCAGTTAATCATTTGATTTGAGAAGCTTTCAAGGAATGAAATCTTATTTTATGTTTTCTTTAAATGGTAAGTTACAATCTGTTGTTGAAGTTAGCACTGTGAATGAATGAAGTCGTGTGTTAATCACAAGTTGATTTTGTTCCTGTTAGCTCTCAAAAATGCAGGCGGGATGCCTCAAGAGGTTGCCAATCTCTTGATATGTTTTAGGGTAACAGACAAGGTCAAAAGAATTAAACCTTATACTCTTTAGGTGCTGCTAAACCCAGGCGGGTGTAGCTATTTGAATGAAGCAGACTTGACTTATGATTTTCCTTCTTGCAATGATTTGTCCACAATTGAAGATGGAAGTGAACAAATGGATTCAAACTTGGTATAAATAGCAATAGCAATCTTCTTATCCAAATCCTAAAGTGTTCAATTAATAGATGTAAAGAACCCGAATGAATCCAAATGATGAAGTGCAGAGACTAGTGCCTTGTTGGGTATGTGGAGTCAAATGAAATCAGGATGAGCAACACTTCTTTGGAGAAAACTCAAATTATCTAGCACATATTCTATTTATAACTTGTATAAACATGCAAGACTATGAATACTAAGCTCTATTTTAATAATCCAGATGAATCTCTCTGATTACTGTGATCAACTAAAAGGATTTAATATTTGCTTGAAAGAACCAATCAATTAACCACATAGATACAATGAATGTGCACCGATAAAATGAAAATAAACTTGTTATGTCAATTTAAACAACCGGAAAGCATCAATCTTGGAGACATCTTAGCAATACTTTCATTTAATTCAACAGACAATTGACACCAGAAAAATGCAGCAACATCAACTGACTTTCATAAATACCTCCATTCTGAAATCATGCAACAATAGTCTCTGATTTGAGAATTTTATTCTACTATATCTACTTGCTGTGTATCGAATATCTAATAGCTGATGATGATTTTACAATCACAAAATGTATATTTATACACCCATATCAGAAAAAAATATCATATTGAGATCCCATGTTGGCCCACTGCTAAATTTGGGCTCATTTCATGTTGGCCTGCAACTGAATTTAAGCATTCACATGTTAGCCACAGTGTTTGAATGTTTGTTAATCATCAATGAAATAGTCGCCAAGACAACCCAATAGTTATGCTGAAGGAAATTGTATCATCATTCATCCTATGTACATTGTGTTCACTTTCGCCATGACTTATTGCTATCGGGGAGACCATATATAGAATACCCTTTGTTTTATCGAAAGCCCTGAGTTCACACCTGATCGCCGAGAGAACTCAATTCCTATACCACCAAAGCCCTCCTTTGTGTTCCATCAGTGAGACCCACTTGAATTCACTAGGACTTACTCCAAAGTCACATTAGTCTCACCGAGATGTCTTTTGATAGAAACTCCATGTGTAATGTCAGCAAGACTAGAGGTCACTCGCCAAGACCTCACGTAGATAACTCTAACTCTTACCGATATGTATCCTCCCGCCATCAGTCGGTGTGACAATGTAAATTCATTATGACCTCACACCGAAAGCAACATGTTTGGACAAAGTGAATTCTCATATGCTGTTCAGTGAGACTCTTCCCGATAAGACCTTTGATAGAAACATTTTGTCGGCAAGACACAATGAGCTCGATAAGACATCATTCTGAATATCACTAACTCTTACCGAAACAACATTTTGCACAAGTCGCTGAAACTGAAGACATTCGCTAAGATCTCACTCCGATACCACTTAGCTCTTGCTGATGAAACCACATGTATTAATCGGTGAGACCCGACCCATTCGGGGAGACCTCACCTCTGTAAAATATACTCCTTCTGATAGACCATTCCTCTGTTGCCAAAACCACGTGAATGTCATGCCGATCACTGTGACAATGAAGAAGTCATGTCGATATGCTTGCAACAAACATACGTTAGCAAAAAAGTATCATGGGTCGGGGAGACAGTTATGGACTTATGCCTATAGGAACTGCAATATGGAAAATGCATGACCCGATGGATTTTATGGGGCTATAAGGCCAAAAATGGAGAAAATGTGCTCATGGTGGGACTTATTTGGAAAATTATGAATGTGAAAAATATACAAAATCATCAGAAATTTACAATTCCAACATTTCCCTAGTTTTAGTTAGGAATTCCTTGAAAGGTAACAAGTCTGGATAAGTTGGATGAATTATTATTCTCTTCAGTTTCAAAGCCTTGATCTATCTTTTTTTGTTTCTTTAAAAACCCTAGTTAAAGTAGGTTTGAATTTATGTTTGATCTTAGAAAAATCCACAAGCTCAATACCAACAAGCCCCTTGAACATTATAGTTCACTTCAACCATTGAGTGAAAACAACATAGTAGAGAACCGATTACAAAGACCTTGGGAATTAAGATATCCATGTGTTATTCTTTCTCTTTTAGGAGAGCAGAATAGTGATATTCTATTTAACTGTTGTTGTGCTCATCATAACCATCAACACTTATTAAATTCAAATTAAATCATAATTTATATCAGTGGAAAGCTAAGAATCTCCTTTAAAAACCCTTTTTTGTTTCATCAATTTTGGGTAAAAAAATAGTCGTCAGCCACCTACCCATCATATTGCCACTTTTTGGCCTATCATGATCTTGCACATACCCTCTTGTTTCAATGTTATTAGAGAGCTTAGGACTGTCATCATCCCCTAAATACACATAGAACTAGAAGAATGAAACAAAGAAAATAAAAATAAAGAGAAATATTTTAGGTCAACATGGTAGAAACATGAATGTCTCAATGCCTTGCATCATCCCCAAAAGGGAAACACGAGATAAATGAAAAAGATAAAGATAAAGAAAATATTTTGTTTCAATATAGAAGAGACATGAATTTCTTTGATGCCTTATGTCATCCAAAAAGGAGAACACATAACAAGTGAAAAAGATAAAAGGTGAAAAGTAAAAGATTGATGACATAGAGAAGAATGAAGGTACAAATAAAGGAATACCACAAAAAGAGAGAACACCAAAAAAAATGTCACATGAGATCACATCACACAAATGAAATCACACAAAATAAAATGAAAAATGCTAAAGGCTAGTAAGGAACATGCGAATCAACCTAAAGTAGGTTGCCCACATCCTAATCTCAATCTAAATAGAAGGTGAACAACTAGCCAAGGGACAATGACATATGTATTAGTAGGACAAAGCTATCAAACTCTTTCCCCCACTAAGTATGAGGAAAGAATGAGCCAAGGTAGGTGATGGGAGATATCATGTAATGGTGAGAATACAATATTCTACAACTATTACATGACAAGTGGTGGAAGGGATATGCTATGGAATCACTGGATAATGATTTGTATTATCAAATTGATATTTACTCAAGATGACTTTGAATGCACGACACTCATCAGTACCATGTCGAAGAGTTTTATGGTATCCACAATGTGGAACCTTGGCATCTTTAGGGTATAGTATTAGTCTATCTTTCATAGGTGGCTATAGTATAAGTACTTGGTTTAGAATTATTTGTAATTTTATCACTTTTAGGTGGTGGACAAGGGAATTTTAATTTCTTGAGTTTGTAAGGCCTTTTACACTTGCTAGATTCACCAAATTCTATAGTTCAAGGTTGAGGAGGAGGACCTAAGGAAATCCTGTCATCCTTGTCATTGTTATGAGTCATTGGTTGTTCTTTAGGAGGAAGGATATTCATATCAAGAGCAGGATCTAAGATAATTATAACATCACTATGAAGCCTTAGGTATTCTTTAGGAGCACTTGTGTTGAGAGGAGGATCTTGATATCCTAACCCTTTTGTGTTGTCATCAGTTGTTGTTTTCTCTAAGAGATGATGAATCTCATGTTCATTTGTTGTATCAAATCCTTGTTTAATCAAGATTGTGAAGCCTTTTCCATATGTTTCTTCTATATTTTTTGGAGTGTTTTCTTGTGTAGAGGAACTAGGTTCACCTTGTTAGCCCTCAAAAACATAGGCAGGATGCCTCAAGAGGCTGCCAATCTCTTGATAAGTTTTAGGGTAACAGACAAGGTCAAATGAATTAAACCTTCTACTCTTTAGGTCCTGCCAGACCTAGGCAGGTGTACCTATCTGAATTGGATAGACTTGACTTATGATTATCCTTCTTGCAGTGATTTTTCCACAATGATAGATGGAAGTGAACAAATGAATTCAAACTTGGTACAAAAAGCAATAGAATTCTTCTGATCTAAATCCTAGAATGTTCAATTAACAGATGTAAAGAAACTGAATGAATCCAAATGATGAAGTGCAGAGACTCGTGCCTTATTGGGTATGCGGAGTCAAATGAAATCAAGATGAGCAACACTTCTCTAGATAAAACTCAAATTATCTAGCATATATTCTATTTGCAACCTTTATAAACATGCAAGACTGTGACTACTAAGCTCTACTTTAATAATCCAGATGAATCTCTCTGATTACTATGATCAACTAAAAGGATTTAATCTTTTCTTGACATAACCAATCAATTAACCACATAGATACAACAAATGTGCATAGATGAACTTAATATAAACTTGTTATAACAATTTAAACAACGATAAAGCATCCATCTTGGAGTTAGCTTAGCAATACTTTCATTAAATTCAACAGGAAATTGACACCAGAAATGTGCAACAACATCAATTGACATTCATAAATACCTCCATTTGAAATCATGCATCATAGTCTCTGATCTGAGAATGTTTATTCTACTATATCCATCATCTACCTACTGTATATAAAAAATATAATAGCTCATCCTCATTTTACAATCACAAAATGCATGTTTATACACCAACATTAGAAAAAATCATCGCCACAAAATACCATGTCGGCCTACCACTGTATTCGGGAAAATCTCATGTTAGCCTACAACTGTATTTAGAAATTCACATGTCAGCCACAGTGTTTGCATTTTGTTAATTATCAACAAACATTCGTTGAGACATTCTGGTGGTCATACCGATCTCAATATTGCACTAATAGTCATCCTTTGGCTCTTTTTGTTTCGCTATGACTTCTTATTGTCGGGGAGACATTATATAGAAAATACTTTGTTATACCGAGAGTGACCCCTAATGTTTTCTCCCAGTCGTTGAGACACAAGTAGTTTCTCACTGAGATGTGCCTCCTCGTTTGATCCGCTTCGCTATGACTTTATGATATTGGAGAGAGGTCACATAGATCACTTCACGTTTCACCAAGAGCCCTCATGATATATTTTGGTCGCCGTAACATAACGGTTCTCTCGCCGATGTATCCTTTTATCTCATGTGGTTCGCCGTGACATATCATAGTCGGGGAGACATCTTGTAGGCCACATTATGTTCCATCGAAAGTCTTCATCTATCTTGTGTGTCGCTGTGACCTAACAAAATTGGGGAGACATCTCATAAGTTATACCTTTGTCTTACCAAAACACCCCGAGATCACTTTAGATTGCCAAGAGAATTCAATTCTCATACCGACAAAGTCATTTTGTGCCTTATCGGTGAGACCCAAGGTATTCGGTGAGACCTCACATCAATAGAAAATTTTCTCACTGATGAACCTTTTGATAGAAACCTTTTGTGTTATGTCGCCAAGACCCAACGTAGTCGCTGAGAGATCACTCTGATACTGCTTAGCTTGGCCGATGTGCTTGCTCAATGTGTTGTTCGGTGAGACTCATCCCGATAACCCCTTGATAAAAAAAAATCGGTGAGACCCAACAAAGTCATTAAGACCTCACTTCGAAGAAAATTTCTCTCACCGATGTTTGGCCGAAGTGATCCCATAATGTGCTAGTTGATGAGACATTTTAAATTTGATAAGACAATACCCCGACAACTTGACTCCCACTAATGAACCTCCCCATGCATTAGTCGGTGAGACCCGACCTATTTGGGGAGACCTTACCCCAGTTAAAAATACTCCTGTTGATAGGAACTTTCCTCTATCACCAAAACCATATGTATGTCATGCCGATACATACCCACAGGTGAATGCCGATTGCTATGACAATGAAGAATTCATGTCGATATGCCTAAAACAAACATATATTAGTAAAAATGCATTATGTGTCGGGGAGACCCTGAAAATCTCATGCCAATATGGAAATAAAATGTGAAAAATGTAGACTCGATGGATTTCATGGGACAAATATAGGAAAAATGCAAGCAGAATGTCATGATGGAAGGACCTATGCATATGGTGATGATTATTCTGGAAACTCAGGGATATGAAAACATGTGAAACCATTCAAAATTTTACAGTTCCAATAGTGGCTCCATCTGGGGATGAATGATTGTGAGATCATTGCAAGGATCCATATCTTTGGGTGAGCAAACCAGATGCAAAATGATGGAAAGTGAGAAAAAATGGAATGAATGGCAATGGAAATGAATGCAAAATGGAGATGAAAAAAACCCTAAACTACTATGCATGGAAAATAATTTTTAAGAGTATCATCAAGAGTTGTCCATGCACTGGCAACCCTTAATCCTCTGTGTTGCTCAAGAGAAAAAGTACTTCAAGAATTGCCCATGAACATGAAATTCTTGATCTTCACCAGCCATATTCTATAGATAGTATGAGTCTTCACCTTTCTTTCCAACAAAAATAAAAGGTCCCAGCCACAAAGCTTCAAATTTTCCATGCTTGCTCTTCTCCTGACACCTTGCATTCCACATCAACACCAAGTCATTTTCTTCAAATTTTATCCCTTGCCTTCTTGTTGAAAATAGATACTTCATCTGTGTCTGTAACTTCATGTTTTGGTTTTGGGAAACTCTCTTTATTTCATCAAGTTCAGCTAGTTGCTCCATTCTTTCCTCCATAGGTTCAGGAATATCCAAATCTTGCTGAAGGAAAAACTTGTAGACTGGCAACAAATTCTGCAAAGGCAACCTGGCTTGTGCTCCATACACTAATTCAAATGAGGAATTTTGAATTGCCCTTTTCATAGTAATCTTGTCAGCCCACACAACTAGCTTTAATTTTGAATCCCAAGCCTTCTTGTTCTATCTTAACATCCTCCTTATAATCTTCAAAAGACTCTTATTGCTAGATTATGCTTGACCATTGGCTTGTGGATGATAAGGAGCTACATAAGAAATGGTAATGCCATATGTGTCACAGAAGCTTCTAAATTCATTTGACTTGAAACACATCCTATTGTCTATGATTAACCTCAGTGGTGTACCAAATCTGGTGATAATGTTGTCCATCAGGAAATTTGTCACCACTTTACTTGTAGCCTGTTTAGTTGGGATTGCTTCTACCCACTTGGTAAAATAATTAGTGGCAATCAATATCCACTTGTGTCCTCCACTTGATCTTTCTTGTATCTCTCCAATGAAATCAATTCCCCATTGATGAAAAGGGGCATCATCTTGCAAGGGTCGAAGTGGCAGAGCTCCCTGATACTTCAATTTTCCAGAGAACTTTTGGCAGGCTTCACATTTTCTCACATGTGTAAAAGAATCATTAAAAATCCTAGGCCAATAACAACCTGCCCTAAGAATCTTATGTGTAGTTTTTTTTGCTGAGTAATGTCCTCCACAAAATCCTTCATGCATTTCACTTAGGACATGCTTGGCTTGTGACTCATCCAGACATAACAAGAGTATACCATCCATATTCTTCCAAAACAGATCTCCATCCATAAAAACATATTTAGATGCCTGCAACTTCAAAGTTCTTTTTTGGTTTTCACTCAATCCCTCTGGACATTTCATGTACTTAAGGTAATGCATGATATTAGTATACCAAGGAGTGTGCTCAATGCTTGCAATTGCAGTCGCTTCTTCTACATTACAAACTTGATTTGCTTCAATATTTGATTCTACCATTAACCTAGTCAAGCCTTGACCTCTCACTAATTTAGTAATCTGTATCTCCATGTCAAACTCTTGGATCTTGTTAATCCATCTGCATCTCTTTCCTGTTACTTTAGATTGTGTCAGAATATCTTTGACAACTGCATGAGGGACATAGGCAATCACCTTTGCTCCAACAAGATATGGCCTGAAAGCTTTTGTAGCTTTCACCAATGCAAATGCTTGTTTTTCCATTATGTCATACTTCAATTCAGACCCTTGTAATGACTTACTGAAGAAAGACATAGGTTGTTCATGACCATCCTCATTCTTCTGTAACATAATAGCAGCAATAGTGTGCATTGAAGCAAATGGAAATATCTGAAAAGGCTTTGCAAAATTTGGAGATTTAAGGACAAGAGCCTCCTTGATGGCCCTTTTGATGGATATAAAAGCTTCCAAGGCTTTTGCAGTCCATTCCATTTTCTGTCCTTTCTTCAACATTTTTGATATAGGTTTAATAATCTCAACAAAGTTAGAAACAAACCTCCTAACAAAATTAATTTGTCCAAAGAATGATTGTATAGCCTTAACAATTTTGGGAGCAGGAATTTTGTCAATAGCTTCAACCCTCTCAGGATCTATCCTAATTCCCTCTTTTGAAACAATATGTCCTAAGAGCTTACCTTCTTTGACTACAAAATGACACTTCTTAGGGTTTTAGCTGATACCATATTCTAGGGCTTTAATAAATACCTTCTCTAGATGTTGTACATGATCTTCATCCTTCTTCGAATAAGCAGTTAGGTCATCCTAGTACACAACCATGATAGCATTGATCAAATATGCAAATGCCACATCCATAGCTCTTTGGAAGGTCACTCTTGCATTAGTGAGACCAAATGACATTCTTATGTATACATATGTTCCCCAAGGAGTTATAAATGTTGTCTTATATTGCTCAGATTCTTTGACCTTAACCTGGTTGTATCCTGAAAACCCATCCATCATAGACAACAACTCGCACCCTGTTACCTTATGCAATATAGCCTCCATATTGGGTAGAGGATAATTTTCCTTGAGAGATGCCATATTCAAATTCCTGAAGTCCACACATAGTCTAATATCTCCATTTTTCTTCCTCACAGGGACCAAATTTGAGACCCACGTTGAGTGCTGATTGGTTTGATGATTCCCCCATCTCTGAGCTTTGTCAATTCTTCTTGCATTTTAGGCTCTAGTGTTGGATTTATGGGTCTTTGCTTTTGTCTGAATGGCTTAGCATCTGGCTTCAATGGTATTTCATGCTAAAACAAATCTTCCCTGTATGCTTTTAGATCTTCATAAGACCAAGCAAAGACATGTTTATATTTTTTCAACAACTCTATCAGCATTCTTCTAATTGTAGGGCTTATCTTCTTTCCTATGTACACCTTTTTTGGTGCCATCTCAGTCCCCAAGTTAATCTCTTCAATATCTTCCCTTTTGATTGGTTTTTTCTTCATGAGGGACCGATCATTTCATCATACAGCCTCTCCAATGCCACCAAGCCCTTAGAAAGCTTATTTGCTTTGAGTTGTAAGATCTCCTTTCCAAACACTGTTTGCTTCCCATCCACTTCTTCAACAAAAGCATTGAAGTCAATTTCCTAAGCTTCATATTGATCTATACAATGAAGGAATTTCAAAAGATCAGTATCATCATTGAAGACCTACCAATTATATATGTTATCAGGCATAGCAGGCCTTGTCTTGAACTCAATTTGTGATACCCCAGCCAATGTGATATCATCTTTTTTCAGTGCCACATTTGCTAAAAAATCAGCCATTATGTTCTTTGATCTGTCAATCCACTCAATTGAGAAGGCATCACACAAATCAATTGTGTCCCATACAACATTCCTATATTGTTTCAATATTTTGTGCTTTGTTGCATACTTTGACTTAATTTGTGAAACAACCAACTCATAATCACCTGAAACAACCAACAACTTGATTTTATGTTTCACGATTATGTTCAAACCTGTCAATAAAGCTTCATATTCTGCCACATTATTTGTGCATTCAAATGTCAACAAGAATGAATATTTAAATGTAATACCTTCAGGTGAAACAAATACAATCCTAGCTCCATTACCCTCTTGGCTGCATGCTCCATCAAAATACATTTTCCACACTTCATTGCAGTTTTGTGCCACATGGTTTTCAATTGGATCACTATTGGTTAATTCTAGCTGGGTTGATTATATCTTAAAACTTCCAAGATCAACATCATAGAAAAAATTGATCTTATCTTGTGGTACACAATCAACAAGCTGGTTCATTCTTGGCTCCCTATACAATTTGACCTCCTGACAATTCACTAAAATAGTTGCATAAGGAAAATCAAACTAGACATTTCCCCCAACTGCTGTTGTCCATTGTCTTGATAGAAGCATCCCAAATTGAGGAGTATCAATCACTGTTATATCTATATTATAAGCCACCTGTGGATAAGTAGCTAGTTTGACTTCAACATCTCTCATAATACGTACCACAGGAACAGGTCGGTTATCCATTGCATATCATTTCCCATCATATGTATCAACCCACATGCCAAGATGCTTCATAACTCCTACTAGCATGATATTTATAGCAACACGAGATTCTATCATGCAATTCCTTAGCAGTTTGTTATTTATAAGCAATGTAGTGAAAAAAGGATCAACTTGTGGGGGAGTTGTTAATACATCACTCAAACAGACTTTTGGGATATTTACTTTTTCCTACCTATTGACTACTTTAATAACTACTCTATTTTCAGTATTCATATGTTTTTCATTTCCATTTGTTATCAATTGAACAACACTATCTCTGTATTCCTTAATTTTCATCATCTCAAGTAGTGGAACAAACATTTTTACCTAGGATAACGCTTGAGTGAAGTCAAAATAAGAGCCCTCCACCTTAACATTTTTCTTCTATTCTAACATTTCTCCTTTGTTTTCTTCCTTCTCTATTTTACTAAGCTAGTCAAGCTTTTGCATCTCTTTGTGTGATTCCTTCACTTCCTCCTTTTGCACAAGCTTTTGTTCACTCTTATCAGGCTATCTATTTTCTGACTTCTTCATAGTTCCTTGTGTCACCTTCTGATCCTTCATAAAGATTCCCTTAGGGACACCTTCCTTCTCATTTATTGTCCTATTTCTCAACCAGTATTTACTCTTTGCTTCCTCAACTGCAACAATAGTTAGTCTCTCTATTTCATCTTTGGTGAGTCTCCTCATACTGCATTGAGCAGGCACCTCAATAGAATGTGGCTTTGTATAATCTTCTTCAAAGTCAGAAAGGACCTATTGTTCAGCCATATGGACATTGTATCTTTGATTTGAAACATCATACTCATAACTTTCATCCTCTGAAGATGAGTACCTCTCCACGATGTGGTGAAAGGTATTTGAAGTCAAATACACTATGTGATCTTCTCCATTGTTTCCAATCAACATTCCCTCTTCTTGCATTCTTTGGGCTACAACACAATAATCTGGGGAATGTGGCTTATCACAAGCTTCATAGAAATAATTTTTACTCACCATATAGGTTCCCTTCTGCCTCAATGGATCAGGAGTCTCTTTGTTTCTTGGCCTAGTTGTTATAGGTTTTCCATCCTTCCAGTCTGTATTATAAGGCATGTCATGCAACCTCAGCCTTTCATTCCTGTACATATTCTCCTACTTATACTAATAATTGTTGGTCTGTTGAGGATCCCAAGGGTTGTCTCTTTTACTAATTATACCAGCAACCTTCCTATTATTTTCAATTGTTAGTGCTATCTTCTATGCTTCAGCCAAATCTCTTGGGAACCTATTTCTCAGTTCATACCCTATTTTAGGATCAAATGCATTTAAATAAACACTCAATGCTACATAATCCAGAAACCTTGATCCAGGAGGTATTTTAGTCTACAATTTGTTGAATCTTCGGTTGAAATCATAAATTGAGTCATTCTTATTTTTCTGAATTCACATCAATTCATGAAGAGCAGCATCAAGTGCACTTTGATTCCCATATTGCTCTAAGAATTGGTCTTGAAATATCTAGAGAGAATCAATAGAGGCTGTTGTTAGGCTATTGAACCAATCTCTGGCTTCCTCAGTAAGCGACATCATGAATAATCTCATATGCAAATCTTCATAAGGCACATCCAAATATTGAATGAAGGCATTGAAACTCCTTAAATGGTCCTCAACAGAAATTGCACTACTCCCTGTAAACATAGGAACCAGACCTCTCCAACTGCCATCCATAGGATAAGGGTATAGATGAAACCCTGCCAAATCAAACTGTCTGATCATTGTTGTGTACTGATGAGGGGGAGGAATAGGTGGGTACTGATATTGGTTCATAGGGTTATTGTACTATACATTATGCTGTGGGACATAATGGTGACCATGAGGTGGATGATTTGGCTAATTATAGTGATTCCCTGTCTGATGGTGAGGAAACACTGGTGGATTAGAAGGCCCTACACCATGATTACCCTGCTTATGAGGTGGTCCATACTTTGGGGGGCAATCAACTGTCTGAGTAGTAAGTTGGGCTTTCAACAATTCAGCTTTTAGTTCCTCTATCTCCTTCCTCTGTAATTTAAACTATGCTTTTACTTCCTCAGGAATTAAAAGCTCATCCTCCATTTTTTGATCATATTCATGCTGATTTTTGACTCGTGTAGCCTCCAGTCCAGCTCTAAAATTAGCCTATTTTTGAGGATTGAGAAAAGGGAAAGGATTTCTTTGATCCTCTAGAGTACAAGGCTCTGCACTTGAATTGTTTCTCCATGTATCATAGCGATCATATGTTTCACAATGTGCTCTTGATGCTTTGTCTTTATTTGTTAAGCACATGTCCTCACTTATCCCTTTTCCCTTATCAACCTTTTCATCTTTGTGTGTCTACTTACTGCTGTCAGCAGGAGCTTCAGTATGACATCCCCTGTATTGAGATCTTCTTCCATTCATGTTTGAACAGATGCAATGTTTCTGTCAGAGTCGCCACTCACTTTTTAAAAGTGATAAAATGCTTGATGTTTCTTATTCCCAGCAGAGTCTGTATAAAAAATTTTGACTCTATGATTAAGGCCCTGATTATGAATGTATCCCCAGCAGAGTTGCCAATTTGTTAGCTCTCAAAAATGTAGGCGGGATGCCTCAAGAGGGTGCCAATCTCTTGATACATTTTAGGGTAACAGACAAGGTCAAATGAATTAAACCTTCTACCCTTCAGGTGCTTTCAGACCTAGGTGGGTGTACCTATCTGAATTGGGCAGACTTGACTTATGATTATCCTTCTTGCAGTGATTTGTCCACAATAGTAGATGGAAGTGAACAAATGAATTCAAACTTGGTACAAAAAGCAATAGCAATCTTCTGATCTAAATCCTAGAATGTTCAATTAATAGATGCAAAGAAACTAAATGAATCCAAATGATGAAGTGCAGAGACTATTGCCTTATTGGGTATGTGGAGTCAAATGAAATCAAGATGAGCATCACTTCTCTAGAGAAAACTCAAATTATCTGGCATATATTCTGTTTACAACTTGTATAAACATGCAAGACTGTGACTACTAAGCTCTACTTTAATAATCCAGATCAATCTCTCTGATTACTGTGATCAACTTAAAGGATTTAATCTTTGCTTGAAAGAACCAATCAATTAACCACACAAATACAACAAATGTACACTGATGAACTAAATATAAACTTGTTATATCAATTTAAACAACTAGAAAGCATCCATCTTGGAGACAACTTAGCAATACTTTCATTAAATTCAACAGACAATTGACACCAGAAATGTGTAGCAACATCAATTGACTTTCATAAATACCTCCATTTGAAATCATGCATCATAGTCTATGATCTGAGAATGTTTATTCTATTGTATCCATCATCTACCTACTATATATTAAAAATCTAATAGCTCATCCTCATTTTACATTCACAAAATTCATGTTTATACACCAGCATCAGAAAAACTCATCGCCACAAGATCCCATGTCGGCCTACTGCTGTATTCAGGAAAATCTCATGTCAGCCTACAACTGTATTTAGAAATTCACATGTTGGCCACAGTGTTTGCATTTTGTTAATTATCAGCAGACACTTGCTGAGACATTCTGGTGGTCGTACTGATCTCAATATTGCACCAATAGTCATCCTTTGGCTCTTTGTGTTTCACTGTGACTTCTTATTTTCGGGGAGACATTATATAGAAAATACTTCATTATACTGAGAGTGACCCCTAATGTTTTCTCCCAGTCACTAAGACACAAGCAGTTTCTCACCGAGATGTGCCTCCTTGTTTCATCTGCTTCGCTGTGACTTTATGATATCGGAGAGAGGTCACACAGATCACTTTACGTTTCATTGATAGCCCTCATGATATATTTTGGTCACCGTGACATAAGGGTTCTCTCACTGATGTATCCTTTTATCTCATGTGGGTCATCATGACATATCATAGTCGGGGAGATGTCTTGTAGGCCACATTATGTTCCACCGAAAGTCTTCATCCATCTTGTGTGTCATTGTGACCTAACAAAATCGGTGAGACATCTCATAAGTTATACCTTTGTATTACTGAAACACCTCGAGCTCACTTTAGATTTCCAAGAGAATTCAATTCTCATACCGACAAGTCATTTTTTTCCTTATCGGTGAGACCCAAGGTATTTGGTGAGACCTCGCACCGATAGAAAATTTTCTCATCGATGAACCTTTTGATAGAAACCTTTTGTGTTATGTCGCCAAGACCCAACATAGTCGTTGAGAGCTCACTACGATACCACTTAGCTTGGCCGATGTGTTTTCTCAATGTGTTGTTCGGTGAGACTCATCCCGATAACCCCTTGTTAAAAAACTTTGTCTGCGAGACCCAACAAAGTCGTTAAGACCTCACACCGAAGAAAAGTTCTCTCACCGATGTTTGGCCAAAGTGATCCCATAATGTGCTAGTCAGTGAGACATTTTAAATTTAATAAGACATTACCTTGACAACCTAACTCCCGCCGATGAACCTCCCCATGCATTAGTTGGTGAGACCCGACCTATTCAGGGAGACCTTACCCCGATGAAAAATACTCCTGCGGATAGGAACTTTCCTCTGTCGCCAAAACCATATGTATGTCATGTCGATACATACCCATAGGTGAATGCCAATTTCTATGACAATGAAGAAGTCGTGCCGATATGCCTACAACAAACATATATTAGTAAAAATGCATTATGGGTCAGGGAGACCCTGAAAATCTCATGTCGATATGGAACTAAAATGTGAAAAATGCAGACTCGATGGATTTCATGGGACAAATATAGGCAAAATGCAAGTAGAATGTCATGATGGAAGGCCCTATGCATATGGTGATGATTATTCTGGAAACTCAGGGATATGAAAACATGTGAAACCATTCAAAATTTTACATTTCCAACACATCTATTGTAGGGAAATTAGGTCCAGGTTTTGTTTTAGTTTTAGGATGTACGTAACCAAACATCTCAAGAGGTGGTATTGTAGGGGGTGTTGGTTGTTTCATGGATGGATAAACAGATGCATGAAGCTTGTTAAGAAAATCATTTAGGAACTTATTCATGCTATGATCATCTTCTCCAACGATGTCAACATCATGAGGAGGACATGTGTTAGGAGTTGTTTGAGAATGAGTTAGTTCAATTTCACTAGGATCATTTACAGAAGCACAACTTGACACATCCAATAAGGACTTTAAGGACATCCAAATATTACCAAAACACATATCCATAATGCAAATTTCAAATTCTAAACTATGCAACAATGTGAAATGGAATGCTCTAAATATGATTTTGAATTTAAACAACACACAAGATGGTTGAATTTAAACTAGATACAATGAATTCAGTGAAAGCAAAATATCTACAAAATGAAAGAGAAAGGAAATGAAAGAAAATAGAAACTCAAAAATAGAGCTTTAAATTCTAGAAAATGTAGTGCAAAATGTGCAAAGGGACTTATTCACCCAAGGTGGCGAATGAGCCCTAGTAGGCATTATTTTCAAAAAAAATCAAAAATTTTAATGGAAATTTGTGCTTTTTATGTTTTATGATCTATATCTTGGATGAAAATGTATATTTTATTTGATTTTTAATGAAATTATATGCAAAAAATTCCAACTATATGATCTTTCACTAATACAAAATTAGAAACCCTAGAATGCAAATCCTAATGCAAGCCAACTCTAGGATGACAATTTACTCCAAATCAAAATTATGATGTTCTAAATGTAGGTTCAGTAAAATGGAACCTCTAAAATTGGGGATTATTAAGTGCTATCATATGGTTTAGAACATAAAGCACACATGTTTCTAATGATTCCACTCAAGGATAACCCTAGAGATCTCAATGTAAAAGAGAAAGGGATCTTGTAATAGGGTTGTCCTAGGATCTCATAATAGGGTTGTCTTAGTATCTTGTAATAGGACTGTCCTAGGAGCTAAATGTTAAAAAATAAGGGGTTCACCACCAATTTTAAACTTGGAAAAGACAATGAAATGCAAGATAAAATGCAAAACCTAAATATAATGTAAACTTGATTTAAATAACCTAGAAATGCAAGTACAAAAAAATAGAAAGATGCAAGATAGAAGGTGTGCACCTGGGAATCTGGAAATGAATGGAAGGAGCTCTAAAACACTAGGAATTTTTCCTTTAATGTTGAGTGGGACTCATTTTCCAAGCTGGAAAATTCAGTCCAAAAACTAGGTTTCTGTGCAAGAATAGGAGTTTGCCAAATGGGTGTCTAAATCTACAAAAATCTAAATTTTGAGTGAAACTAGGACTCATTTGCCAAAAGTGGAAAATCAGTCCAGTGTAATGCCCACACTAAAATGAACTAATAAAAAAAAATTTAATTAGATAACTAGATTTATCAAGATTATTAGTAAAACTACTAAAGATCATCTACTTATACTGAATTTAAGATCTTCATGATGATATGTATTTTAAAACTTACTTGCATCAATTGAACAAGAGATAAATGCAGATTGGAATCAAGAGATCGATATAGTAGTTAGAGACTATGTTGGATTTTAAACCTGATGCCAAGAGAAGTAGTCATGCTCTATGGTGAGAACAAAGATAAATAATGGCCACGATCCCTTCATAAGCGGCAAACCAAGACTATGAGGGAATATCCTCAAGGGTGATCCAAACTCAACCACCCATTCAAAAGGTGCTACAACCATATGCACTATTCATTCTTTATAAAATAAAACAAAATTAACTATTGATAAAGCACATGAAGGAGATCTGACATGTTTCTTTTTTCAAGATAGGTGACATCAAGAATATTAATCAAGGATAAGTTTGAGTAATAACAACTAGGGATATCTTGATTGACTATGGAATGCATAAAGGTAAATAGAAATATAATAGCTAAGGGATGTTAACCCGTTGCAATCTAGCGGGATATTTTCATGGTGAAGAAAAGCTGCAAACTAAGGTAGTCACAAGTCTCCATAATGGACACGACTGATTTAACGTCCCTTCCAAGGCGTTACCGCTACTAGAGGGATTTTGATAACTAACTAACTCCCTACAAGCCACAATCACAAGAAAAATAAATAATTAAGCATAGAAATTGCTAAAACGATGACCAAGATCTCCCAACTGATAACAGACAAGGGTCCAGTTAGCTGCATTAAGATTAATTAAAACACCCAACAATCATTGCTGCTACAAAACAGATTCGTATTGATGTTATCGAGACCAATAATCGTCAGTGTTTCCACAAGGAGTGAGCATCACCAACCTTCATTTGAAGATCACACGTCCAAAAAGTGTGCAAAGGCTCCAGGGTCATCATACATTACCTATGTCGATTTTGTGATACACGTAACATCTAAAAATTGGTAAACATGAGCTAGACAAGTTTTTATCTAAGAAAAGATTACAAATCAAGTTATCGATAAGACCTCAAATTCACTTTTTTAGGAAATAAAGAAAAAGAATAGAATTGATACTCAAAAGCTTTTGGGATTCATCCAGTCTTTACGCTTCACCATTTCTTTCTTTATTTTGATTTTCTCTTCAAATTCACTTGATTTCTGCCAAAAAAATGAATTTATTATCTTTAAACGCTTGTAAAGGAAACATCATTCACTATGACTGGATTATAGTAATGACTGCGAATCTCATGGGGTTTTCATACGACATGGATTGTTCAAGATTAAATCTTCATCTCTTAAAACAGAAACATTTTCTATTTTTAGTCAATATCAAATGTAATCTTTAACTCCAATGTTTCCAAATATTGCCAAAGTTTTATATAGAAGCATAATTTTTCCTTGTATATGAAGCAATACAATGCTACACTGAATATTAACATTAAAATTATTGCCAAATTAGAGAAGGGGGCTATACAACCCGATCTCTGAAGAATTTTCTGCTTAATCAAGAACTTTATTTCCATCTACTTTACTTGATAAAACACAATCAATTGAGTTATCAATACAAAGAAAACTCATAAAAATAATTTTTTCCTTTAAGAAAACCAAATTTCTATCTAAAGCTTGCAACAACAAATAGAGCAGCCAAGTTTTGCTCTCCGCCCAACCATAGGACTAATTAGTCCACCCTGAGCAAGAGACAAATCCCTATGCCAAATTACAAAAAAGAACCCAAAATAGGCATACCTGGTTATCTTTCTTGTCCCTCCACTAGACTTCAATCAATTCTTATTGATGAATTCACCAACCTTTCGTTCTTGATATCTCTTCCTCCCTTAGCACAAAACCATCTTTTTCCGCATAGAATCACCTTCCACTTCTTATAATTCCTCCTCTTTTAAAACTAAACATGACTTTTCATATGCCAAGTAACAACCACTTCTTGGCCCAAATTAGAATTTAAAGAAAAACATATAAATAAGAAGGAACATACATAATTTATTTTCTAAACAATATTAAATCATTTAATTATTTCAAAATAATGTACTTAATTAAAATATAATAAATGGGTTTTCAAGTATTCCTTGCATCTAGTTAGGCTTTTCTAAAGCTTCAAAGTTTGACCCTGCTCTTCTCTATTTGCTCTATCCTTCTTGATTGATTTCTAGATCTGAAACCCTGATTTGCAACATGTAGGTGATCTCCAATGCTCTTTAAGGCTTGATAAGAACTTTGAATTATTTGACAACTCTTCTTCAATCTTGCTCCCTAGGAAATCTACAACCTAGACCTATAAATCACACACAAAGGAGAGGGTAAAATATTGGTGGGTTAGTTGAATAGGGGTTTGACTTGGTCAAACCCCATTTTCATAATCAAACCTTGAAATATATTGAAATATGAATGGAGAATGATGAATGAACAAGATGAGATGTTACAACTCACCAAAATCTAGCAATAATATTTTGCAAACATGTATGCAATGGCTACAATAGATGTAGATCTTGACTCTTGCTTGAAGGTGATAGATCTTGAATGAAATGCTTGATTGGATCAAAAAATCCTACACCACAATTGTTAGCTCCAAAACAATCATGATGCATGGAATCCTTGACATAATGATTGATGCTTGAATACTCTTCTAAAATACTTGATAATTTGCTCTTGAATTCCTTTGAATTCTCTCATGAACTCAACTTTGCTATGAGAATGCTCAATCAACTTGTTAGGTGATATCTTGAATGCTTAGGTGAAAATAAATGAAAGAACCTTGTATTTATACTTAATTATGCAAGAATTCCTAAAATTACAATACTACAAGTTGACATCAGATCTAGGAGAATAAAACCCCACCAAAACTTTAAATTAATTTTGATTTTGGACCACATGGGACTTATTCACCCAAGGTGGCGAATGAGTCCCACCAGGCCTAATTTTTGGGACCAATTTTAAAAATACTTAGAAATGTGTGAAACCAGGTTTGGGACCAAAATATCTAGGTGAGACTCATTCACCCAAGGTGGTAAATGAGTTCCAAATCACTAAATCTGGGCCATTCAATCTCAAAACGCTTGAATTATGATTGGATAGTGATTTTTATTGAGATTATTCTTGAAAAGATGCAATAAATGAGGCTTCAGGATGCAAAATAGGACCAATTAAATCATAATAAAGCGCAATTATTAATGACAAGTATAGAAAACTGTGAAAGTGTGCTATAACACTTCATAACACTTTAGCAAGATACCATTTAAATTCACTAGTTCACAAGGGCCCAAGTCCTAATGTGAATGTGTAAAACACATTACAACACTAAATTAAAGCACCATTAAGCCTAATTCACTAGTAGGTCCCAAACAAGCAAGGAAATGTAGAAGGGATAATTTTTATGTTGCCACACTACATAGTATATATTATATATTTATTGATGTGTGGCCAATTCACAAGAGAGAGAGGAAGAGAGAGGAAAACCTGAGAGGGAGGCAATGAGTGAGACTTGATATGAAGAGAGAGAGACATGAGAGGGAAAGAGGGAGATAAAGAGATAGAGAAAGAGGTAGAGAGAGACTTTAGAGGGAGAGTGACCATAGAGGGAGGTAGAGAGTGAGACTTGAGAGGGAGAGAAAGAGACTTGGGAGGGAGAGAAATACTTGATAGGGAGAGAGGTAGAGAGAGACTTGAGAGGGAAGGAGAGAGAGAGAGAGACAGAGAGAGAGAGGTGTGGGAGAGGCAGAGAGAGAGGGAGAGAGATACTTGAGAGGGAGAGAGGGAGAGAGAGTGGTAGGGATAGACCATAGAGAGAGAGGGGGTAGTGGGAGGGACCAGAGAGAGAATTGAGGAGAGAGAGAGAGAGAGAGAGAGAGAGAGAGATGAGAGGGGGATACAATGGGAGGGACTTGAGAAGGAGAAAGGGGGCATAGAGTTATCTAGTTAGGGTGGGAGGGAGAGACAAGATCTAGAGAGAGACAGGGAGTGGGAGAGGTTTGAGAGAGAGAGGGAGTGGGATGGACCTAAGAAAGATTGAGTTATATGTGCTTGAAGAGATCTCATCCATCCTGCTTATTTTAATGCAAGGTGAAGAATATAGTTACTGTATTGTGCTTTCTTATTTCAATGATGTGCAAAAGAGGGCCACAAAAGAGACTAGTAAGATTGTAGACCTCAATTTCATGTGAACAACTACCAAGCCAATGGTCATAGCAATAACTTATGGCTTCCATGATGTATTCACTAAAGAAATAATCTTTCTCATCTTCAATTTGGGTGGAGTATATTCGATGTGTTGGTTCTTTCTTTTCAAAAGGGTAATATTACCATCAAGGACATTAGAGGGGATATGCATTTGGGAGGTCAATATTTTCATAAAAAAATGCTTAATTACTATGTTCAAAAGTTCAATACAAAAAACAAGTTTGACATGAGTAGTAGTGCAAGAGCTAGAGAGGGAGAGAGTATAATATATAATATATAGTACATATGTTATATAACAATTTTCTAATTTAACAAATTATTTAATGGGATTATCGGTTAAAGGTTATTGATAAGTGGACAAGTGTAAGAATGTGTGTGTAGGAACAGGTTGCAGGATTAGAACTTGATTGAGGTGGGAACACTTAGTTGGATGACCACCATAAGAAAGAATGGAATTTGAAATATCACATACCACATTAGAATATGACATCTTTTTATGTTTGAAAATTTGAAAAATTGGATTCATAATTGGTGTGAGAACTATAACTAATAGAAAAAAAAAACAAAATTTTGCACTTTCATCTTACTTTTCCATTTTTGAAACTTATATTCAATAAAATTGAATAAGGAACTCAACCCATCTTGTA